>CM042408.1:7003307-7085807 GCA_023634145.1 Thymallus thymallus
GAGAAGAGAGAGAGAGGGGGAGTGCACATCTTTTTTTATTACTGGCCACCTTCTATCGCCATGACATCGCATCAGTGGCGATTTTAGCATGTACATCTTGGTGGGGGAAAACATTTTCTGGGATGCATGCCAGTAAAGCCACTACACAACACAACACTAAACATTACAGTACATGAATTGCACTATAACGGTGACAACCGGTACCCACAAACTGTTAGGGCCTACATAAAGCTGTCCCAACATCTTACCACTGCTACACCTGGCTATCAGCGGAGCGAAACATTCAGCCTCATTTACTGCCTTAAAAAGAAAAAGATTGCTGATATGGCTGACCTGCTTAAACAAATGTGGTTTCTACTGACAATTGAGATGTACAAACTATAGCAAAAGGGGACGACAAGCGGATAAGAGGTAATACATAATTTTGATTAAGACATTAATGAGCGAGCTAGGATGGACGTAGTCAATATAACTTTGTTTAGCACTTTTGAAATGTACTGCGACAGAATTCAGAACATGGGCTGTTCTTACAGTATTCTCCCTGTACACCAAGTCAGAACCGTTGAATAAATAAATGGGGCATATAAGCAGACAGTGAAAGCTCTTACAATATTCAATGATTACGTTTCTCTAAAACAGGTTATAGGCAACGTGCACATTAGGCGACATTAAGAGGGGAAAATAAACCACATTATTAGGGTGGGTCACATGGGCTACTAACATCTTACTACACAACATACACATAGTATTAATTTCTTAGTTACAGTATGCATTTCTCCCTGGCATATTACATCATTTATGCAGCAACATGTAAGACATTTTTGGACTCACCTTTTTGTGCTGTGCTCACTTAAACAGGAAGGTGGCGTGACGTCCTTCGCGGGCAAATTTTGTCATCAAAGTCTGGCATTCTCTGGATTTATGGTACTCGGAAAAAACAATGTTGAATCATGATGACTTCAGTGATCTTCAGGTTGGAGCTCTAGAAAGAGGCCCGAGTTCCGGATTTACAATTCCGAGTTGGATGTTGGTTCAAAACGTATTTTCCCTGTCGGAGCTCGTTTTTTCCCCCTAACTTTCCAGTTGTCTTGAACTCACTAAAGTCAGATTTCGCAGTTTCGAGTTAAGTTGTTTTGATCGCGGCACATATCATGCTTCATTAACAGCATGGCCAATGTTGAATGTTTATAATTTGAAACTTGGAAAAGAGACCCTTAATCCCAGATTTGGGACCACATAGCCACTCTACTGAATAGCAAGCTAGTGATTGCTTTGCAATGCTTACATTTAGCCACTGTCACTGATTCCTTCCAAACCACTCATTGTTGAATTAGCGATTTCCAACTTGTTGTGTAATGTTTATGTCCAATGGCTGATGAGCAACGATACATTTTATCTATAATTTATCTTCATTATTTCTCTTCATATGACAAGGATTAAAAATAATCTGCCAGTAGATTTGTCGACTTGATTCATGACGATGACTGCTAGCTAAGATTTTGAAAGTACGATGTTGACATGATCAATCCAATTAAATCTACTGTAGATATAACGTGATTTGATGTCATTTCATCTGTGGCCAATGACCTTGAGCCTTCTTGGATGGGCACTTCTAATGTAACTCTATGGCAGCACCCAAGGGGCTTGAATTCTTTTGCTCTACCCTTAGACTTGACGGTGACGTAGCTGCCTTACTCAAGAAATACTAAAAGAGACCATGTTTGTATGCAGCTTTATTAACTCAATGTTTTTTTTTTGTTGCAAACTGATATGTGACACGTAGTAATGCCAAAATAACATGCTAAACAGGCAAGCCACCTGCCCTGAATGACGGGTCACCACTGCTTCTATCTATGTATCTACGTTTAAATACAGTCAGGTCCGGAATGATAGGATCCCTTGATAAATATTGTGCAAAATAAATAATACAAATGGCTAAGAGAAAGAGATTTTGTTTAACAAGTAATCTAAAAAAGATAGGGGTACAAATGATTGGCGCCTCTGTTTTCAATACTCTGTGTCACCCTCCACTTGTGAGGATAACGACACTGAGCCTTTTTAAAAAAAAAAACGTTTTATGAGATTGGAGAACACATTGGGAGGGATCTTAGATCATTCCTCCTTTGGGATGAATTGGAATGCCGACCGTGAGCCAGGCCTAATCCCCCAGCAACAGTGCCCGACCTCACTAATGCTCTTGTTGCAGAATGGAAGCCCGCTAGCAATGTTAACCAGGTGAATCCAGGTGAAAGATATGATCCCTTATTGATGACACTTGTTAAATCCACTTCAATCAGTGTAGTTGAATGGGAGGAGACAGGTTAAAGAAGGATTTTTAAGCCTTGGGACAATTGAGATGGATCGTGTACAGTATGTGTGCCATTCAGAGGGTGAATGGGCAAGACAAAATATTGAAGTGCTTTTGAACGGGGTATGGTAGTAGGTACCAGGCGCACCGGTTTGTGTCAAGAACTGCAACGCTGCTGGGTTTTTCCCCACTCAACTGTTTCTCATGTGTATGAAGAATGGTCCATCACCCAAAGGACATCAAGCCAAGTTGACACAACTGTATTGGAATCAACGTGGGCCAGCATCACTTTCAACGCCTTGTAGAGTCCATTCCCAGACGAATTGAGGCTGTTCTGAGGGCAAGGGGGGGGGTGCAACTCAATATTAGGAAGTTGTTCTTAATGTTTGGTATATTTAGTGTACACTCCAGTGTTGGTTAAAGAGGTCAGGGAATGGTGATTGTGACCAATGTTTCCACATGACCAGTAGTAAGAGTGTAATGACCTGAGGTAGTGATATCAGTAGTGATATCTTACCCGTCCTCCATCCATCCATTCACTGCAGAGAGGAACGTCACAGGCAGTCAGTGATAATATCAGCCCCACCATCACTATCACTGAGCACAGCTACTGGAAATCATTACAACCCTTTAATGGCACTGCAATGATTTAATTGATGAAGAGACAAGCACATAAATCCACACACACTTGTGCATGTAAACCTAACAGACACACACACACATTCATGACATTGTAATTGTGTGTGTGAGAGAGAGGAATGACCCATCTGATAAGAACAGTAATTATTTTGAATATGTGAATATCAATATATTTATCTGGAGGGTCTGTGGGTATTTTTGAAAGGGTGTTTGTGTGTGTGAATTAAAATAAATTCTGGTCTCTCACTCACTCACTCTCCCTCCCTCCCTCCCTCTGTCTCTCCAATCACTCACTCACTCACTCACTCACTCACTCACTCACTCACTCACTCACTCACTCACTCACTCACTCACTCACTCACTCACTCACTCCCTCCCTCTGTCTCTCTCTCGCTCTCTCTCTCCCCTCCCTCCCTCTCGCTCTCTCCCTCCCTCCCCTTCTCCCTCTTTCTCTCTCTCTCCCCCCCTCCCCCCACCCTCCCTCCCTCTGTCTCTCTCTCTATCGCTCTCTCTCTCGCTCTCTCTCTCTCTCGCTCTCTCCCTCCCCTTCCCCCTCCCTCCCTCAGTCTCTTTCTGTCTCTCCCTCCCCCTCCCTCTCGCTCGCTCTCTCCCTCCCTCCCCTTCTCCCTCTGTCTCTCTCCCCTCCCCTCCCCCACCCTCCCTCTGTCTCTCGCTCTCTCCCTCCCTCCCCTCCCTCCCCTCCCCTCCCCCCTCCCTCCCTCTGTCTCTCTCTCTCTCTCTCCCCCTCCCTCTCTCCCTCCCCCTCCCTCCCCCTCCCTCTCGCTCTCTCCCTCCCCCCCCTCTCTCTCTTTCTCTATAGTAAAAGGTAGGACACTGGAGACCAGTAGTGTCTGGGAAAGCACCATTTTTCCCAGCCAGGGACCCTCTGTTCCCCATGCAGTCAAAATGGTCTGTTCCTTAGTGACTCCAACACATTAGTATTCAGCAGGCATATTACAAGGCAGTTCCCTAGCAGCCAGGTGACGCACCGTCTGGTACACACACACACACACACACACACACACACACACACACACACACACACGCAGACAGTCTCACAAACACAAACACACATAGACACACGCACACACACAGACGGTTGGACACACACATAGACAGTCACACACAGACAGTCACATGTCGATGCATTGTCTGCTCAATACTGTCTGGCTGCTTCTATCGTTTTCCCATGTGCTTTCTCTTCTTCTGTGGGTCTCTGTGTATCAGTGAGGATAAAGCACCTGTGATCCAATACTAATCTCAGTTCATTGTCAGTTTTTGGACAAAGGGCGGAATTCAGACCCGAGTTACAGGCACGTCAATGGTACTTAATTCTCTTTTATGCACCTTTCTCTCTGCGAATATTCTGACCTTGAAAATGAAGCATGGGTATATGCATGTTAGCAAGGTATTCGTTTGGAGATCACAAAATTTGAGGTGTGTCAGAGATGTGTCCACAGATATGCTGTACCCACCTTGACTTAAGCCCCTCATAATTTTACCACCTTTATGTGCGAGGTGACCATGAATAAGGTTGAGGTTCCAAGTGGAAAAACATCAAATACATTTTTTCCCCAATATCATGTTAAATACAGTGCCTTCGGAAAGTATTCAGACCCCTTGAGTTTTTCCACATTTTGTTACGTTTCTCATCACTCTACACACAATACCCCATAATTACATATTTTTTTAAATTTCCTCTAATTTAGAATTTAAAAAAATGAAAAATGACGTTTACATAAGTATTCAGACCGTTTACTCAGTACTTTGTTGAAGCACCTTTGGCAGCGATTACAGACTCGAGTCTTCTTGGGTATGACGCTACAAGCTTGGCACACCTGTATTTGGGGAGTTTCTCCCATTCTTCTCTGCAGATCTTCTCAAGCTCTGTCAGGTTGGATGGGGAGCGTTGCTGCACAGCTATTTTCAGGTCTCTCCAGAGATGTTCGATCGTGTTCAAGTCCGGGCTCTGAATGGCCACTCAAGGACATTCAGATGCGTCCTGAAGCCACTCCTGCATTGTCTTGGCTGTGTGTTTAGGGTCGTTGTCCTGTTGAAAGGTGAACTTTCGCCCCAGTCTGAGGTCCTGAGCGCTCTGGAGCAGATTTTCATCAAGGATCTCACTTTACTTTGCTCCGTTCATCTTTTCCTCGATCCTGACTAGTCTCCAAGTCCCTGCTGCTGAAAACCATCCCACCACCATGCTTCACCGTAGGGATGGTGCCAGGTTTCCTCCAGACTTGACGCCTGGCATTCAGGCCAAAGAGTTCAATCTTGGTTTCATCAGACCAGATAATCTTGTTTCTCATGGTCTGAGAGTCTTTAGGTGCCTTTTGGCAAACTCCAAGGGTGCTGTCATATGCCTTTTACTGAGGAGTGGCTTCCGTCTGGCCACTCTACCATAAAGGCCTGATTGGTGGACTGCTGCAGAGATGGTTGTCCTTCTCGAAGATTCTCCCATCTCAACAGAGGAACTCTAGAGCTCTGTCAGAGTGACCATCGGGTTCTTGGTCACCTCCCTGACCAAGGCCCTTCTCCCCTGATTCCTCAGTTTGCAAAATGTTTTATATACATATATATCATTTTTTGGTACCCTTCCCCAGATCTGTGCCTCCACACAATCCTGTCTCGGAGCTCTACTGACAATTCCTTCGACCTCATGGCTTGGTTTAAGTGGATGGCTTTAGATAATTGTACTGAAAACCCCATTGGATGAAAAGTCCATGAAAAAATATGTTGGCCATCAAGTGGGAAGGTTTTCAGCGTTTGAATAAAATACATTCAGTGCGCATAAGGGAGCCACTCCCAAAGAGCTCGTTGGGTACCTGCATAAGGTAAGTCTGAATACCACATCAAAACACTTATGAAAGGCATACATTTCCTATGTCTGAATCGGGCCGACATTGAACTGCACACAGTGCCTTCAGAAAGTATTCATACCCCTTGATTTATTTCACTTTTTTTTTTGTTGTGTTACAGCCTGAATTCAAACTAGATTAAATATTTTTTTTCTCACCCATCTACACACAATAACCTATAACGACAAAGTGAAAACATGTTTTTAGAAATGTTTCCAAATATATTTCAAATGAAATACAGAAATGTCACATTTACATAAGTATTCACAGCCCTTAGTCAATACATTTTAGAATCACCTTGGGCAGCGATTACAGCTGTGTCTTTCTGGGTAAGTCTCTAAGAGCTTTGCACACCTGGATTGTACAATATTTGCAAATTATTTATTTTTTAATTCAAGCTCTGTCAAGTTGGTTGTTGATCATTGCTAGACAGCCATTTTCAAGTCTTGCCATAGATTTTATATTTTTACATTTTAAAAAAATTATTAAAGCTGATTTAAGTCAAAACTGTAACTCTGCCACTCAAGAACATTCAATGTTGGTAAGCAACTCCAGTGTATATTTGGCTTTGTGTTTTAGGGTATTGTCCACTAGTGTCTGTAGAAAGCACACTGAACCAGGTTTTCCTCTAGGATTTTGCCTGTGCTTAGCTCTTCCGTTTATTTTTATAAAAATTAAAAAATACTCTCTAGTCCTTGCCGATGACAAGCATACCAATAACATGATGAAGCCACCACCATGCTTGAAAATATGAAGCATGGTACTCATGGTGAAACCTCTGAGCGGTTTCCTTCTTTTCCTGCAAGTAAGTTAGGAAGGACGCCTGTATCTTTGTAGTGACTTGGTGTATTGATACACCATCCAAAGTGTAATTAATAACTTCACCATGTTCAAAGGTATATTAAATGTTTGCTTTAAAAATGTTGACCCATTTACCAATAGGTGTGCTTTGCGAGGCATCGAAAATCCTCCCTGCCTTTGTGATTGAATCTATGGTTAAAATTCAGCGCTCAACCGAGGGACCTTACAGATAATTGTATGTGTGGGTTACAGAGATGAGGTACTTATTAAAAAATTATGTTAAGCAGATTTTTATTTCTGAACTTATTTAACCTTGCCAAACAAAGGGTTTCAATACTTATTGACTCAAGACATTTAATTTTTAAATGTTTTATTAATTTGTAAAAATGTCGAAAAACATCATTCCAGTTTGACATTATGGAGTATTGTGTAGCCCGGTGACAAAAACATCTACATTTAATACATTTTAAGACTTAACACAACAAAAATGTGGAAAAAAATCAAAGGGTATAAATTCTTTCTGAAGGCACTGAATCTGCTGGTGTGCCTTTTAGAATAGCATATCTGTTCTATGTGCTCTATTTCTACACAGTGACACTATGCTCACCTCTCCTGTTGTGTGTGTTGAGGTAAAGGCTGAAGTCACGCCAATGGTGTAATGTTGACACAGAACACAATGGCAGGAGCAGGGGAATCCGGGCTGAGAGAGATGGGCCAATGTCAGTGTTGGACCCTCTGGCTGGTGATGACAAACTGCTAGCTGTTAAATAAACATGTGACCCTGCTCTGTGCTTGGCAGACAGGTTTTGTGTATGTTCCATACCAGTGGAGGCTGCTGAGGGGAGGATGGCTCATAGTAATGGCTGGAATGACATTGATGGAAAGGTATCATCATAGTAATGGCTGGAATGACATTGATGGAAAGGTATCAACCACATAGAAACCCCATGTTAGATACCATTTCATTGTCTCCATTCCAGGCATTATTATGAGCCATCCTCCCCTCAGCAGCCTCCACTGTTCCATACCATCTGAGGCTACCAGCTGCCTCATATTTAAAGCTTGTTATATAGTGACCGACCGCCTTGATTCTGTCTTATGTAGCAAAATTAGATTTTTTTTTTTTTTTACATTGGATAAAAGCAGAGACACAGAGCTACAAAATATTATATCATATACCACATTTGAGGAACAACGGGAAAGTAATTCTGATTTGAAAGTTGATCAACTTGTAACCTATCTTTTG
Source organism: Thymallus thymallus (assembly GCA_023634145.1). Classification (NCBI taxonomy): domain Eukaryota; kingdom Metazoa; phylum Chordata; class Actinopteri; order Salmoniformes; family Salmonidae; genus Thymallus; species Thymallus thymallus. Next base: position 7,011,160 of record CM042408.1, read on the forward strand.
AGAAAATGGCCTTTGAATGTTTTGGTACCTACTGGAAAGCTCGTCTTTGTCTACACCCATTCAGCATTGTTCACACCCTCTTAAGCTTTAGCCCCACCCATCTCTTTAAGGGTTGATCTGAGCGTTCTGTTCTAACAACAGCAGTCAAGCAACTGGCTAACGTTGGCTAGCTTGCTAGCTACTTCCAGACACAAATGGAACAGCTCACTGACCATTTTACTCACCCTAGCAGAGCTGGTTAGGCTTTTTTTATGTTATGCAGAGAGTTGGTGACTGCAACTGTGCTGCTGGTAACAATTTACGCTTTTTTGCCTACGTTTACTGAAAACGGCCATATTCAACGGGTGTTGAGCATTCGTAAATTCGTCAGTTATTCTGCGCTCTGGCATACTGGCCAGCTCAAATAGACTGAAGCGTGCCATATGGCAGACCTATCCAAACTCATCTGTCGGCATATCTGGCCCACTCATTATCTCAGCCAATCATTGCTAGCGGGAAGGTTGCTGTCTTTCTGTGGCTAATCCAACTATGCTCATAATTTAACAATTTTATTCATATTTGCAGATGGCATACAAGTTTGTTATTAAGGCACATTAAAGTTTACATGTTCCAGAAGGCATTTATGACAAAAAACGCATTTTGTTAAAAAAAAATCAAGTTTACGTTCAAATGGCTCTCCTGTGAAGTAGCGACCGACGACATACGCCTAGTTTCCTGTTACGAGTCTTAGTATTGCTAAATCGAAAATTAATGGCACACTACGTCAATTAAGTCATTATAGAGTACACATGTAGCAAGTTTGTTTAAAATTGTATGTGATGAGTCCAGATAACTATGATGAGACGTGGCATGGCAGGAAAATATTTATTTTACACAATGTAACACGTCAACAACATTGCACATAGCACTGTTCACAAAACACGAGCTGTACTAACAGTGTCCTTTATTTTTGTTGACTCATTTCCATTTCCATCTCTTGCTGTTGATTTGAAGAAAGTAGATGAAGTGCAGCCCTTTCTGTATTTCTCCTTGTACAACGTTGTGTTCCCAACTAAGGAACGCACACACCCACAACACACACACACACACACACACACACACACACGCGCGTGCACACACACACACACACACACACACACACACACACACACAGAGTCATGTTTAACTACCATTGTGGGTACACAAAATTTATAACCATTAATAATCCTATTTTCGCTAACCCTAAATATAACCCTAACCTTAGCCTTAACCCTAACCCTATCGCTAACCTTAACCCCAAAACCTAACCTTAACCCTAACACTAATTCTACCTTAACCCTAAACACCCTAGAAATAGATTTTGACCTCGTGTAGACTAACAAAATGTCCCCAGTTGGTCAAATGTTTGTTTGTTTACTTATAGGTAAACACATCCACACACACACACACACACACTGACTGAGGGTTGTGGACTGTGTGTTTGGGGACTGTCAAAGGCCTCTGTGGCATGAACGATGGCTGTGTACACACTGCTAACAGAGATCTGTCCACACGCTCTCGCTCTCTCTCTCTCTCTCTCTCTCTCTCTCTCTCTCTCTCTCTCTCTCTCTCTCTCTCTCTCTCTCTCTCCCAATCTCTCTCTCTCTCTCCCAATCTCTCTCTCTCTCTCCCAATCTCTCTCTCTCTCTCTCTCTCTCTCTCTCTCTCTCTCTCTCTCTCTCTCTCTCTCTCTCTCTCTCTCTCTCTCTCTCTCTCCCAATCTCTCTCCCCTCTCCCAATCTCTCTCTCTCTCTCCCAATCTCTCTCCCCTCTCCCAATCTCTCTCTCTCTCTCTCCCAATCTCTGTCTGTCTGTCTGTCTGTCTGTCTGTCTGTCTGTCTGTCTGTCTGTCTGTCTGTCTGTCTGTCTGTCTGTCTGTCTGTCTGTCTGTCTGTCTCCTCTCTCTCTCTCTCTCTCTCTCTCTCTCTCTCTCTCTCTCCATCCAGATGTTGTTTTGTTCTCTGTGTCTGTTTTTTCTCAACAGAATGTTCAGAGGAGAAGGGGCAAATCACCTGTAGGCCGTTGTTGTTTGTCTCCCGGTTCATGGCTGGCTGTGTGTATTAGATGGGACATAACACTGGGCCAGATAACAGCATGTTGACTTCTTAGGAGTTGTTATGACAACGTCTTACGGGGAATGAATGCTAACTTTCTTGTCTGTCTCAATTGTCTCAAGGCTTAAAAATCCTTATTTAACCTGTCTCCTCCCCTTTAGCTACACTCAATAAGGCATCAATAAGGGATCATAACTTTCCCCTGGATTCACCTGTTTAAAAATTCTGGCGGGACTTGCTTCCATTCGGCCACAAGAGCATTAGGTTGGTCGTGAGGTCGGGCACTGTTGTTGGGTGATTAGGCCTGGCTCACTGTTGGCATTCTAATTCATCCCAAAGGTGTTCATTGTGGTTGAGGTCAGGGCTCTGTGCAGGCCAGTCAAGTTTTTTTTGCTTCACATTTTGTTACGTTACAGCCTTCGGGACAAGTCTCTGAATGACCTTGAGTGGCTGGACTTGAACCTGATCGAACATCTCTGGAGACACCTGAAAATAGCTGTGCAGCAACGCTCCCCATCCAACCTGACAGAGCTTAAAGCATCTGCAGAGAAGAATGGGAGAAACTCCCCAAATACAGGTGTGCCAAGCTTGTAACGTCATACCCAAGAAGACTCGAGGCTGTAATCACTGCCAAAAGTGCTTGAACAAAGTACTGAGTAAAGGGTCTTAATTCTTATGTAAAAAATTTTTACATACGTTTTTTTTAAAAATTATTATTAAACATTTCTACAAATTTGTTTTTGCTTTGTCATTATGGGATATTGTGTGTATATTGATGAGGGGGAAAAAAACCCAATTTAATCAATTTTATAGTACGGCTTTTACATAAAAAAAATGTGAAAAAATTCAAGGGGTCTGAATACTTTCCAAAAGCACTGCATCACAGTTGTAATAAGTATATTTTCCATCAATAACACTGTTTTCATATTAGGCAATACACTTGCACTAAGTGTGATCAAAAGTGTGATCATTGAAGACCACGTTCACAGTCAAGTGTACTGTTATAAAATTAAACAATATGAAATTAATGAAAATAAAGAAACATTATGTTTATCAGGCACTAGTTTGCATCAAACCTGTTTTCTTCAGTTAACCACAGGTCCTCATCGACATCGCAGGGAATGTTTTTGTAAAGTAATGTGAACCACCCCATCAAAAATACCCCAGCAACTTCATTTCGATACAGGTTTACTGTAGGGGATGGAGTTGTTACATCCAGTGCATCTCTGATCTCATCAAGATCAGATTATATCTAAATTACTGTGAAGTAAAATCATTATAGTCATAAAAGTACATTAAAGTATACAGTATACATATTTATACTTTTCACACACATTTTCATTATGTAGTAGACAAACCATCTATAGGTTTACCAAATGGTTAAGTTATTATCAATAAATAGCCGTGGGATTAAGTGACAGTAAAATGTATTTTAATTGTATTTTTTTGAATTATTAGTGTACGTGTAAACATACTCATTGATTTCCTTTCCTGAACCCTTTTCTGAGTATGTACTGAATGTGAAATCCACAGGAGGAGCATCAGAGAGAAGAAGAGCTGAATAGCAGAGCTCCAGCTGTGGAAGAGAATGACATGTCCAAGAGTAGGTCATCCCTGTCTGTCAGTATAGGAGAAAATGTTGAGTTAAGCACAGGCTTATTTTTGCCCTGCTTTCTCGAGGTTTAGCCATGGGGACCTGGCTGCTGTGTGTGTGTGTGTGTGTGTGTGTGTGTGTGTGTGTGTGTGTGTGTGTGTGTGTGTGTGTGTGTGTGTGTGTGTGTGTGTGTGTGTGTGTGTGTTCCTCGAGTTGAGAACAGAACATGATGCAGCTGAAACGGGGGCTAATTTGGAGAGCTGTTTCCATTCCACTCCTCTGGCACCTTGCGTTCTTCAGATCTGTCAACAGGGTGCGAGAACACCCCTCAGCTTCTAGTCCTCTGACTCACACAGAGACAGAATATTCCTTGTTGAGAACACACCACTATAGCGATGTTTTTCAATATGCATACTACCGTGCTCCACGCTCTGAGTTGGTTCTCTTGAGTACTTTCTTCGGTAACACTTTCATAGCCATGTCATAATAGCTGACATACCTTGTCATAACCTGTCATAACATGGTCATACCACTGTCATGACTTATATATTTACACCTGTTGTGATGTATATTGCGTTATTTTATGACTGGTTATGACATCTACATTTGTGTTTTCCTTTTGTTTGTTTCTTAAATCCTTTGTTTTGTTGTTGTAATAATTTATTTACAGTCATGTAATAACTTTATACACTTTATGACACTGTCTAGAATTATTATGACCATGGTGTTTCATTTGACTTCGACAAAGAAAACACACTTTATGACACATCAAGTCAAATTTTATTGGCCACATACACATATTTAGCAGATGTTATTGCAGGTGTAGTGAAAGACTTGCGTTTCTATCTCCAACAGTGCAGTAATATGTAACAAGTAAAAGTTAACAAATTCACAACAATATACACTATACACACTAATCTAAAGTAAAGGAATATATAAATATTAGGACGAGCAATGTCAGAGTGGCATAGACTAAAATACATTAGAATAGAATACAGTATATATATATATATATATATATATATATACTTACAAAGCATGTAGAGGTCTGTAATTTTTATCATAGGTACACTTCAACTGTGAGAGACGGAATCTTAAACAAAAATCCAGAAAATCACATTGTACGATTTTTAAATAATTAATTTACGTTTTATTGCATGACATAAGTATTTGATCACCTACCAACCAGTAAGAATTCCGGCTCTCACAGACCTGTTAGTTTTTCTTTAAGAAGCCCTCCTGTTCTCCACTCATTACCTGTATTAACTGCACCTGTTTGAACTCGTTACCTGTATAAAAGACACCTGTCCACACACTCAATCAAACAGACTCCAACCTCTCCACAATGGCCAAGGCCAGAGAGCTGTGTAAGGACATCAGGGATAAAATTGTAGACCTGCACAAGGCTGGGATGGGCTACAGGACAATAGGCAAGCAGCTTGGTGAGAAGGCAACAACTGTTGGCGCAATTATTAGAAAATGGAAGAAGTTCAAGATGACGGTCAATCTCCCTCGGTCTGGGGCACCATGCAAGATCTCACCTCGTGGGGCATCAATGATCATGAGGAAGGTGAGGGATCAGCCCAGAACTACACGGCAGGACCTGGTCAATGACCTGAAGAGAGCTGGGACCACAGTCTCAAAGAAAACCATTTGTAACACACTACGCCGTCATGGATTAAAATCCTGCAGCGCACGCAAGGTCCCCCTGCTCAAGCCAGCGCATGTCCAGGCCCGTCTGAAGTTTGCCAATGACCATCTGGATGATCCAGACGAGGAATGGGAGAAGGTCATGTGGTCTGATGAGACAAAAATAGAGCTTTTTGGTCTAATCTCCACTCGCCGTGTTTGGAGGAAGAAGAAGGATGAGTACAACCCCAAGAACACCATCCCAACCGTGAAGCATGGAGGTGGAAACATCATTCTCTGGGGATACTTTTCTGCAAAGGGGACAGGACGACTGCACCGTATTGAGGGGAGGATGGATGGGGCCATGTATCGCGAGATCTTGGCCAACAACCTCCTTCCCTCAGTAAGAGCATTGAAGATGGGTCGTGGCTGGGTCTTCCAGCATGACAACGACCCGAAACACACAGCCAGGGCAACTAAGGAGTGGCTCCGTAAGAAGCATCTCAAGGTCCTGGAGTGGCCTAGCCAGTCTCCAGACCTGAACCCAATAGAAAATCTTTGGAGGGAGCTGAAAGTCCGTATTGCCCAGCGACAGCCCCGAAACCTGAAGGATCTGAATGGAGGAGTGGGCCAAAATCCCTGCTGCAGTGTGTACAAACCTGGTCAAGAACTACAGGAAACGTATGATCTCTGTAATTGCAAACAAAGGTTTCTGTACCAAATATTAAGTTCTGCTTTTCTGATGTATCAAATACTTATGTCATGCAATAAAATGCAAATTAATTATTTAAAAATCATACAATGTGATTTTCTGGATTTTTGTTTAAGATTCCGTCTCTCACAGTTGAAGTGTACCTATGATAAAAATTACAGACCTCTACATGCTTTGTAAGTAGGAAAACCAGCAAAATCGGCAGTGTTCTCCCCACTGTATATGAGATGAGTAAAGCAGTATGTAAACATTATTAAGGTTGCTAGTGTTCCATTATTAAAGTGACCAGTGATTCCATGTCTATGTTTATAGGGCAGCAGCCCCTAAGGTGAAGGGTTACTTAACCGGGTGGAAGCCGTCTAGTGATGGCTATTTAAAAGTCTGATGGCCTTGAGATAGAAGCTGTTTTTCAGTCTCTCGGTCCCATCTTTGATGCACCTGTACTGACCTCGCCTTCTTGATGATAGCGGGGTGAACAGGCCGTGGCTCGGGTGGTTGATGTCCTTGAAGATCTTTTTGGTCTTCCTGTGACATCGGGTGCTGTAGGTGTCCTGGAGGCTAGGTAGTTTGCCCCCGGTGATGCGTTGGGCAGACCACACCACCCTCTGGAGAGCCCTGCGGTTGTGGGCGGTGCAGTTGCCGTACCAGGCGGTGATACAGCCCGACAGGATGCTCTCAATGGTGCATTATGATCATCCTTCATAATCATATAAGCCAGATAGGCCTATCGCGTACATGCCCTTATATCAGTCATCAGTCAGAAAGAGGGTGTCTTGTCCTGCTCCTGAAATCTGCTCCTGTATTCATCCCAGTCATCAGCAACAAAGCATTGGGGTAGGTGCATGTCTGACATCAATGTGTGAACAATTACAATGATAATTGAATATGGTCACATACAGAAAATGTTATATAACATCAAAAAACTGTTGACAAGTAGGCTATGGTGTAATGGAATGTTTTGCCTTGTGTGGTAGGTTTTGGGGGGTTTGACACTCTCATGTAGGTGTCACAACCAGCCATAAAATAACGCAATATATGTTACAACAGGTCTAAATATGTGTCATGACAGTGTTATGACCATATTATGTCAGGTTATGACAAGGTATGTTAGCTGTTATGACGTATTATGATATGGTTATGACCGTGTCATAAAGTGTTGTGACGCTGGGTGTCAAGTAATGTGTTACCTTTCTTGCGTTGGGCAGACCACACCACCCTCTGGAGAGCCCTGCGGTTGTGGGCGGTGCAGTTGCCGTACCAGGCGGTGATACAGCCCGACAGGATGCTCTCAATGGTGCATTATGATCATCCTTCATAATCATATAAGCCAGATAGGCCTATCGCGTACATGCCCTTATATCAGTCATCAGTCAGAAAGAGGGTGTCTTGTCCTGCTCCTGAAATCTGCTCCTGTATTCATCCCAGTCATCAGCAACAAAGCATTGGGGTAGGTGCATGTCTGACATCAATGTGTGAACAATTACAATGATAATTGAATATGGTCACATACAGAAAATGTTATATAACATCAAAAAACTGTTGACAAGTAGGCTATGGTGTAATGGAATGTTTTGCCTTGTGTGGTAGGTTTTGGGGGGTTTGACACTCTCATGTAGGTGTCACAACCAGCCATAAAATAACGCAATATATGTTACAACAGGTCTAAATATGTGTCATGACAGTGTTATGACCATATTATGTCAGGTTATGACAAGGTATGTTAGCTGTTATGACGTATTATGATATGGTTATGACCGTGTCATAAAGTGTTGTGACGCTGGGTGTCAAGTAATGTGTTACCTTTCTTCTGAGGATGTGAGTGTGGACAAAGCATAACATGTTACATTTGAGAAGCACTCCCACTCTGTGATACTGCATTACCTTTGACCAATACAGAAGTAACAAGATGACTACACAAAGCTAATGCAAACATTTAACTTCATAATTAAGAAGCTAGTTATACAGTATGTGAATTGTTTTAATCTATCTAGCTAACAAGCTAGTTTTGTGTGTAGAAAAAACAGCCTCAAACTAATGTTGCTATGCAAAGTAGATGGCCAACTATTAGCTAAGAATTCTTTGTGGGTAACCTGCGATCCACGCACACTACCGTCAATATTTTAGGTAGTTAAGATTAACAAAATGAACACAGTATCTATTTATTAACGTACCAAGATAAAATATTGTAGTCAGGCAACATCTGAGATGTGAGTGGGCAACTTTTCATTCCAAAATCGGAGTTCATTTTCACTCTCTTCAGCTTAAAACCAGCCGTCATTGTTTTCAAGATTTGTTTTGTATTTTTGTTTTTAATATAAAATCAAATCAAATTTTACTGGTCACATACACATATTTATCAGATGTTATTGTGGGTGTAGTGAAATGCTTGTGTTCCTAACTCCAACAGTGCAGTAATAACTAACAATTCACAACAATACACACCAATCTAAAAGTAAAATAATGCAATTAAGAAATATTAGTACAAGCAATGTCGGAGTCCGGAGTATATAGAGTACCAGTCAAAATCTTGGGCACACCTACTCATTCAAGGGTTTCTTTATTTTTACTATTTTCTACATTGTAGAATAATAGTGAAGACATCAAAGCTATAAAATAACACACGTAATCATGTAGTAACCAAAAACCTAAAAGTGCTAAACAAATCAAAATATATTTTATATTTGAGATTCTTCAAAGTAGCAAACCCTTTCCTCTTGATGACAGCTTTGCACACTCTTGGCATTCTCCCAACCACCTTCATGAGGTAGTCACCTGGAATGCATTTCAATTAACTGGTGTTCCTTGTCAAAAGTTAATTTGTGGACTTTCTTTCCTTCTTAATGCGTTTGAGCATTGACCCGTTGTGTTGTGCCAAGGTAGGGTTGGTATACAGAAGATAGCCCTATTTGGTTAAAGACCAAGTCCATATTATGGCAATAACTTTTCAAATAAGCAAAGAGAAACGACAGTCCATCATTACTTTAAGACATGAAGGTCAGTCAACACGGAAGATTTAGTGAACTTTGAAAGGTGTGGGGGTGCTTTGTTGGTCGGTGATTTACTTAGAATTCAACACACACTTAACCAACATGTCCAAGAGTAGGTCATCCCTGTCTGTCAGTATAGGAGAAAGGGTTGAGTTAAGCACAGGCTTATTTTTGCCCTGCTTTCTCGAGGTTTAGCCATGGGGACCTGGCTGCTGTGTTGTGTGTGTGTGTGTGTGTGTGTGTGTGTGTGTGTGTGTGTGTGTGTGTGTGTGTGTGTGTGTGTGTGTGTGTGTGTGTTCCTCGAGTTGGGAACAGAACATGATGCAGCTGAAACGGGGGCTAATTTGGAGAGCTGTTTCCATTCCACTCCTCTGGCACCTTGCGTTCTTCAGATCTGTCAACAGGGTGCGAGAACACCCCTCAGCTTCTAGTCCTCTGACACACACACACACTCACACAGAGACAGAATATTCCTTATTTAGAACACACCACTATAGCGATGTTTCTCAATATGCATACTACCGTGCTCCACGCTCTCATGCTCCGAGTTTGTTCTCCGAAGACGTTCTCTTGAGTACTTTCTTCTGTAACGCTTTCATAGCCATATCATAATATGTCATATCAGCTGACATAACCTGTCATAATATGGCCATAACACTGTCATGGCCTATATATTTACACCTGTTGTGACATATATTGCATTATTTTATGACTGGTTATGTGTGTTTTCCGTGCTGAGAAGTTTCCTTTTCTTGAACGTTTGTTTCTTAAATCCCTTGTTGTTGTTGTAATCATGTTTTTTTAAATTATATTTTAAGTAACTTTATACACTTTATGATGCTGTCATGAAGCATTATGACCATCCTGTGTCACTTTACTTGGACTAAGAAAATACACTTTATGACACTGTCAAGAAACATTATGACCTTCATAACCATATAAGCCAGATAGGCCTATCACGTGCATGCCCTTATGTCAACCACTGTGTTCTTGGGGACCTTCGATGCTGCAGATATTTCTTGTACCCTTCCCCATATCTGTGCCTCGACACAATCCTGTCTCGGAGCTCTATGGACAATTCCTTTGACCCCATGGCTTTTTTTTTGCTCTGACATGCACTGTCAACTGTGGGACCTTATATACAGTAGACTGGTGTTTACCTTTCCAAATCATGTCCAATCAATTGAGTTTACCACAGGTGGACTCCAATCAAGTTGTAGAAACATCTCAAGGATGATCAATGGAAACAGGATGCATCTGAGCTCAATTTCGAGTCTCATAGCGAAGGGTCTGTATACTTATGTAAATAAGGTATTTCTGTTTTTTATTTTTAATACATTTGCAAACATTTCTAAAAAACCTGTTTTCACTTTGTCATTCAGTGGGCAGGGGTTTGTAGATAACCAGGCGGTTATACACCCCGACAGGATGCTCTCAAACTCTCTAGAAGATGAAAGGGAAGGTTATTGCTGAAACCTCATCATCTTATCAGGAGTGGATGTATGGGTGCATCTAGCCTGAAGAACAGCAATTTATATGTGTGTGTTTCTGTGGATGTGTGTGTGCGTGTGTACGTGCGCGTGTGTGTGTGTTTGTGTGCGTGTGTGTGTGGTTGTGTGTGCGTGTGTATTCATGAGGGCATGCCTTTTACAAGACTCTTCCTTCTATAATTAACACACACACACAGACAGTGGGTCACGGCCTATTACAGTGACTGGTAGTAAATTCTTTCTGCCCTCCAGGGAGAGAGAGGAGAGGAGAGAAGAGGAGTGTGGATGGGGTCTGCCACACAACGCACCCCAACGATAAGACAAAAAAAACGTTATCGGTAACCATGACGACACACACTCACGGTCGGAACACTGCACGACACTGGAAAATCTGGAGAGACTTTTGAATGACTGATAACACAGAGATTAGGTGGAAGGTATGGGCTATCAGGGAGACCTTGGGAAAAACACATACCTTTTGCTACCTAAATAAATATAGTGTGTTTGAATGGGAAATATCAATAAAAGCTTGTCAGATTACCTTAAAAAATAAACGTCACCGTAGTTTGAAACTACACTAAAACTGCAAAACTCAACTGATGAGACAACGTCATCCACCTTTGCTCATATGGAGAAGAGGTACATATTATAGAAAGGACACATACACAGAAATCATCCTGACATTTATTCTATCTGTCTTCTAAACTGAAATATCTGATCAGAGGCACTAACTGATCATACTGGAGTGTGTGTGTGTGTGTGTGTGTGTGTGTGTGTGTGTGTGTGTGTGTGTGTGTGTGTGTGTGTGTGTGTGTGTGTGTGTGTGTGTGTGTGTGTGTGTGTGTGTGTGTGTGTGTGTGTGTGTGTGTGTGTGTGTGTGTGTGTGTGTGTGTATGTGTGTGTGTGTGTGTCGGGCGGAGCCGGTGAGTTGGAGGACACATTGACCCTGAGGGCAGGTTGACCTTGAGGTCACACACACACAAATACGAATATGGGTAAACACATCCAATAACAGTCAGAAAGACTGACACACAAACAGACCAAGCAGAGACAGAAGAGGGGAGGAGGTGAGAGGGGAGGAGGTGAGAGGGGAGAAGGAGAGAGGGACAGGGCTGACGCAGGTGTCCTTCCAGGTATGGATTAGATTATCACCATGGGAACAATAAGAGACAGAGGGAGAGGGGAAGGGAGGGGGAGCAGGGAGAGGGAGAGACATACAAAGACAGGAATAGAGAGAGGAGAGAGATGGGAAAAGAGAGATGAGAGAGAGACCTGGAGAAGAGAGAGAAGGATGGAAAGAGAGAGACCAGCGAAAGAGAGGCTGGAGGAAAAGGAAGAAAAGTGTAGAAGGTGGTTTGTTTTATGGGGAGGTGGGGCTGGAGCCGAATGAAGGGAGAGTGCACAGGGGTGGGAGGGATTTTAGAAGGGGGGGGGGGGGTTTGATACCTGTAGTTTTTTACAGGACATTAGAGGTGAAGGGAGAGCATTAGAGAGGCTTGTTAGAAGTTATTGGTTCCTTTGGCCATAGCAGAGTGATCGTTTGATTGGGGAAGCATCATACCCTGTGGAGTAGGAACCATAATCTGGGGACACGCAGAGAATCACATCACTACCTTTAGATATACAGTATGTCTGCTTTTATTACGTTCATGTGCCCTGTGTGTGTCTGTATATTATACTTTAAGGCTGGTGTATCCTGCTAGTATTATGTGACTATGATGTCAAACAATGCATGAAATTACATCATATTACATTTCAGTCATTTACCAGATGCTCTTATCCTGAGCAATTTACAACAAGCACATTCAAATACAGAGTAGGAAACATCCACATAATATGAACAAGGAAGTATTACCTTCTCCAAACATAAACGTATTAGCAACATGCCTTAAGTACAGTATTATCAGGCTAAGAGCTTTTACATAAACACTGTGATCTAAGCTTACCATAATGACACACAAACACAGACACAGACACAGACACTAGGCTAAAGTCACGTAATGAAATGTAATGTAATATAATAGGGCTGGTCTCCTGCTAGGTTTAACTGCTCTGCTCGGAGGACAGATGCAACAACACTCTTATACAACCCTGACCTGCTGATGCCCAGGACAGAACAGAACAGAACAGAACAGAACAGAACAGAACAGGACAGTACAAGACAGACCAGAACAGATCAGAACAGGACAGTACAGATCAGAACAGACCAGAACAGACCAGAACAGGACAGACCAGGACAGAACAGAAGAGGACAGACCAGAACAGGAGAGAACAGAACAGAAAAGAACAGAACAGGACAGACCAGGACAGAACGGACTAGAACAGGACAGACAAGAACAGGACAGACCAGACCAGACCAGGACAGACCAGACCAGACCAGGACAGACCAGACCAGGACAGACCAAGACAGACCAGGACAGACCAGACCAGAACAGACCAGGACAGAGCAGACCAGACCAGGACAGACCAAACCAGACCAGGACAGATCAGACCAGGACAGACCAGGACAGACCAGACCAGACCAGGACAGACCAGACCAGACCAGACCAGGACAGACCAGGACAGACCAGACCAGACCAGGACAGACCAGGATAGACCATGATAAATTGGGGAAAGGATAACAGTATAGTTTCAGCCAGGTCACCCGTGATACAAGTCGATATTCGACATCCATCCCCGTCTGAGAACTTTTTGAGATTATGTGGAAACTGGCCACTAGGGGCAACAGTGAGCGCTGTTGTAGTGCCCAGAGCTTTGGGCCAGTAACCGAAAGGTTTTGGATTTAATGCATAAACATAACCCTATCCTTAAAAATGTATGCCTAAACTTAACATTAAAAAGGTTGAAAATTTGACGTTTGCCACAACTTTGATGTTTGAGAAACATGGAGGAACGTCTAATTCTAATGTGAGACTGTGAGAGCTAGTTGTATAGATTATAGTATAATTCAGCCACTATAGAATGGGAGACTTAGTAGCTGGGTAATTTAGTAGCTGGAGCTCAATGTTCAAAATTATCATGGAAGAAGAACTGGTTTTGGGCACAGTTCTTCCAGCCCTATGTAGCCTCTGTAAAGTATACCCAGTATGGTAGTATTTCATGAACTACATTTGTATATTCCACAAACTCTGACCTCATTGTGATCTGTAGGAACAGACAGGCTCAGAACAGAGTGTCCAAGCTTGTTTAGAGTACTTTATTACTGTATGCACATGTTTATGCAGGATTGCATGTGCGTGTGTGAGAACGGGTTTGGCCTGTGAAAAGTATTGTATTTGCATTGAAACACTGCCATATTTGCATATTACTCCAGAGTTTCTTGAGGAGGGGGAGGAGTGAGGGGGACAGAGAGGACCAGAGGAGGGGGAGGCTGGAGAGACAGAGATAGGAACAGAGGAGGGGGAGGAGGGAGGGGAACAGAGGAGGGAGAGGAGGGAGGGGAACACAGAGGAACAGAGGAGGGAAACAGGAAGAGATTATTAATACTATGGGTTGGCCAATCAGAAGCTTTCAGTATCCTGCCGCTCCACTGGGCTGGGGGGGTGGGGGGAGGATGAAAAAAGGGAGAAAGAGGGAGGGAGATAGGGAATAGATACAGAGCGATAAAGAGAGAGAATGAGGGATGGAGAGAGACCAAAACAGGATGTAAAGAATTGCTTTCTGCTGTGTGGTTTTTGTTTTCTCTGGCCTACAGAGAGTGAGAGTGGCGCTACAGAAAGGGAAAGTAGTAAGATAATTGACACAAAATGTGGAGGTCCGGACAACAGGAAGAACCAGGCCAATGACTCTGCCCTCTAGTAAACCCAACCCGACCTTCAAACCTTTTGACGCTGCAAAGAGCCAGGATGACGTTTACATGGCCTATTACCAATGGTTTGGTTTATCTTGGCTTGTGCGTGCGTGCGTGCGTGCGTGTGTGTGTTTGTGTATTCTCTTCTACGTTACTTTCACTCTCTCCTCTCTTTCTGTTTGTGTCTATCAGCACTGTGATGTCTTTGTCCTGCAGTGTGAACTGTTTATGTGCTCTGGTATGGCTACTGATTCATAGTCAGATAAGTCCACCAGACCTCAGCCACAGCACAGCATAGCTCCCCGAGGGAGGAGGGGACAGTGTGTTTGTGTAATTGTTCATCATACTCCAACGCCTATCCACCACAGAGAAAAACACACTCCCAGACCAAAAACACGCAAGCACACGGAAACACATGCATATCAACACACAGACAAAACACAGTCACACACAATACAGCTGTCAGCCCAGCCTGGTTCCAAAGCGCAAGTGGGTTTAAAAACGAATGACGTGCTGAGCCTTTTAGTATGTTCTGGGCAGGAATGCGGACAAGAATGTGTTTTGCGAGAGAGAGAGAGAATGTGAAAGAGAGATCAAAAACATAGCTCCATTAGTCTTGTCTGCTAACCACCAGGCCGTAGTCAAACCCACAGACCACTGGGCCTTAGTCAAACCCACAGACCACTGGTCCGTAGTTAAACCCTCAGACCACCGTGCCGTAGTTAAACCCTCAGACCACCGGGCCGTAGTCAAACCCACAGACCACCGGGCCGTAGTCAAACCCACAGACCCCTGGGTCGTAGTCAAACCCACAGATCACTGGACCTTAGTCAAATCAAATCAAATCATATTGGTCACATATACATATTTATCAGATGTTGTGGGTGAAGTGAAATGCTTGTGTTTCTAGCTCCAACAGTGCAGTAATAACTAACAATTCACAACAATACACACCAATGTAAAAGTAAAAGAATGGAATTAAGAAATATATAAATATTAGGATGAGCAATGTCAGAGTGGCATTGACTAAAATACAGTAGAATAGAATACCTTATATATACTCAGCAAAAAAAGAAACGTCCGTTTTTCAGGACTCTGTCTTTCAAATATAATTCATAAAAATCCAAATAACTTCACAGATCTCCCTCAGCATATCTGACACCACTTAGTACTGCAGTAGAGGTTTCTGAGAACTTATCTTGATACAGCGGGTGAAATAAGTATTGAACACGTCACCATTTTTCTCAGTAAATATATTTCCAAAGGTGCTATTGACATGAAATTTCAACCAAAACAAAGAAACCAAAACAAATAAGTTCAGAAATTAAGTTATGTGTAATAATGTGAAATGACACAGGAAAAAAGTATTGAACACACTTACTGATATTTATTTAATACTTTGTACAAAAGCCTTTGTTGGTAATGACAGCTTCAAGACGCCTCCTGTATGGTGAAACTAGTCGCATGCATTGCTCTGGTGTGATTTTGGCCCATTCTTCCACACAAACAGTCTTCAAATCTTGAAGGTTCCGTGGGCCTCTTCTATGAATCTTGATCTTCAGTTCTTTCCATAGATTTTCAATGGGATTTAAGTCAGGTGATTGGCTGGGCCATTCTAGCAGCTTTATTTTCTTTCTTTGAAACCAATTGAGATTTTCCTTGGCTGTGTGTTTGGGATCATTGTCTTGCTGAAATGTCCACCCTTGTTTCATCTTCATCATCCTGGTAGATGGCAGCAGATTTTTGTCAAGAATGTCTCGGTAAATTTGCCCATTCATCCTTCCTTCAATTATGTGAAGTTTGCCAGTACCATTTGCTGAAAAGCAGCCCCACACCATGATGTTCCCACCTCCAAACTTCACTGTTGGTATGGTGTTTTTAGGGTGATGTGCAGTGCCATTTCTCCTCCAAACATGGTGTGTATTATGACATCCAAACAGTTCAATTCTGCTCTCATCTGACCACACTATATTCTCCCAGTATTTCACTGGCTTTTCCAAATGTTGTGCAGCAAACTTTAAACGAGCTTCAACATGCTTTTTTTTCAGCAATGGAGTCTTGCGAGGTGAGCGTGCATACAGGCCATGGCGGTGGAGTGCATTACTTACTGTTTCTAATTGCAGGTATTTTTGAAGCACTCCACAAGTGGTCCTTGGCTCTTGGACAACTCTTCTGATTATTCTTTTCACTCCTCTGTTAGAAATCTTGCGAGGAGCACCTGGTCGAGGCAAATTTATGGTGAAATGATTGTCTTTCCACTTCCGGATTATGGCCCCAACAGTGCTCACTGGAACATTCAGAAGCTTAGAAATGCGCCTATAACCAATGCCATCATTATGTTTTGCAACAATTAGGTTGCGAAGGTCTTGAGACAGCTCTTTGCTTTTACCCATCATGAGATATGTCTTTTGTGACACCTTGGCAATGAGACCTTTTTGTAGGCCATCAGTTGGGACTGAACCAGCTGATATTAATTTGCACTGACAGGGGGCTGGATTGCTTTTTAATTACTGATAGTTTTCAGCTGTTATCTTGGCTTTCCATGCCTTTTTGCACCTCCCTTTCTTCATGTGTTCAATACTTTTTCCCTGTGTCATTTCACATAATTACAAATAACTTAATTTCTAAATGTATTTGTTTTGTTTTCTTTGTATGGATTACTTGGGTTGTTACCAACATCTGGTGAACATTTCATGTCAATAGCACCTTTGGAAATATATTTACTGAGAAAAATGGTGACGTGTTCAATACTTATTTCACCCACTGTATATACTGTGTGTGTGTGTGTGTGTGTGTGTGTGTGTGTGTGTGTGTGTGTGTGTGTGTGTGTGTGTGTTACAGACCCCAGTATGTGCTCCAGGCCCATCTGTCACCCAGGGGCCCAGTGACGGATGAGGTCTGTGGACCTGGCCTCTCTGTCTGGAGCTCCAAACAGGGACAGAAGAGATATATGAATGGAAGAAGGAGGCAGGGCTGAGGGAGGAGAAAGTAGATGTGAGATGGAACTAGAAAGGAGGGGGTATTAGAGGGAGGAGAGGTAGAGATATCGGAAGACAATCTTTATTGCCATCCGTCATTGCTCTGCCAATTCATCAAGCCATGGTCTGGGAGACCAATGGAGAGTCTCACGACCAGGGAGGTGTTTGTGTGTTTATGAGAGTGAATGTGCGTCACACACTGACTGAGAGAGATGAGCATGAGCACCAGGGAATAGAGAACAGAGAGAACTAGAGGAGGAATTGTAATACAGAGCAGGAATACAAGGAGACAGGAGGAGAGAATGACCCACAGTCTACTGACTTACTCTTCCTTTATTTTCTCACATGATTTCCCTCTCCCTTCCTCCTTCCTCCTCTCTCTCTCTCTCTCTCTCTCTCTCTCTCTATCTCTTTCTCTCTGCCTCTGTCTTTCTCTCTGTCTCTGTCTCTGTCTCTCTCTCCATCCTCCCCTACCTCTCTCTCTCCCTCCTTCCTCCCCTATCTCTCTCTTTCTTTCTCTCTGTCTCTCTCTCTCCCTCCTTCCTCCGCTATCTCTCTCTCTCTCTCTCTCTCTCTCTCTCTCTCTCTCTCTCTCTATCTCTTTCTCTCTGCCTCTGTCTTTCTCTCTGTCTCTGTCTCTCTCTCCATCCTCCCCTACCTCTCTCTCTCCCTCCTTCCTCCCCTATCTCTCTCTTTCTTTCTCTCTGTCTCTCTCTCTCCCTCCTTCCTCCGCTATCTCTCTCTCTCTCTCCCTCTCTCACTCTCTCTCTCCTTCCTCCCCTACCGCTCTCGCTCTCTCTCTCCTTCCTCCCCTACCGCTCTCGCTCTCGCTCTCTCTCTCTCTCTCTCTCTCTCTCTGTCTCCGTCTCTCTCTCTCTCAATTCAATTCAATTCAATGTAAGGGCTTCATTGGCATGGGAAACATAAATTAACATTGCCAAAGCAAGTGAAGGAGATAATAAACAAAAGTGAAATAAACAATAAAAATGAACAGTAAACATTACACTCACAGAAGTTCCAAAAGAATAAAGACAAATGTCATATTATGTACAGTGGGGAGAACAAGTATTTGATACACTGCCGATTTTGCAGGTTTTCCCACTTACAAAGCATGTAGAAGTCCAAAAAATCCAGAAAATCACATTGTATGATTTTTAAGTAATTAATTTGCATTTTATTGCATGACATAAGTATTTGATACATCAGAAAAGCAGAACTTAATATTTGGTACAGAAACCTTTGTTTGCAATTACAGAGATCATAGGTTTCCTGTAGTTCTTGACCAGGTTTGCACACACTGCAGCAGGGATTTTGGCCCACTCCTCCATCCAGATCCTTCAGGTTTCGGGGCTGTCGCTGGGCAATACAGACTTTCAGCTCCCTCCAAAGATGTTCTATTGGGTTCAGGTCTGGAGACTGGCTAGGCCACTCCAGGACCTTGAGATGCTTCTTACGGAGCCACTCCTTAGATGCCCTGGCTGTGTGTTTCGGGTCGTTGTCATGCTGGAAGACCCAGCCACGACCCATCTTCAATGCTCTTACTGAGGGAAGGAGGTTGTTGGCCAAGATCTCACGATACATGGCCCCATCCATCCTCCCCTCAATACGGTGCAGTCATCCTGTCCCCTTTGCAGAAAAGCATCCCCAAAGAATGATGTTTCCACCTCCATGCTTCACGGTTGGGATGGTGTTCTTGGGGTTGTACTCATCCTTCTTCTTTCTCCAAACACGGCGAGTGGAGTTTAGACCAAAAAGCTCTATTTTTGTCTCATCAGACCACATGACCTTCTCCCATTCCTCCTCTGGATCATCCAGATGGTCATTGGCAAACTTCAGACGGGCCTGGACATGCGCTGGCTTGAGCAGGCGGACCTTGCGTGCGCTGCAGGATTTTAATCCATGACGGCGTAGTGTGTTACTAATGGTTTTCTTTGAGACTGTGGTCCCAGCTCTCTTCAGGTCATTGACCAGGTCCTGCCGTGTAGTTCTGGGCTGATCCCTCACCTTCCTCATGATCATTGATGCCCCACGAGGTGAGATCTTGCATGGTGCCCCAGACCGAGGGAGATTGACCGTCATCTTGAACTTCTTCCATTTTCTAATAATTGCGCCAACAGTTGTTGCCTTCTCACCAAGCTGCTTGCCTATTGTCCTGTAGCCCATCCCAGCCTTGTGCAGGTCTACAATTTTATCCCTGATGTCCTTACACAGCTCTCTGGTCTTGGCCATTGTGGAGAGGTTGGAGTCTGTTTGATTGAGTGTGTGGACAGGTGTCTTTTATACAGGTAACGAGTTCAAACAGGTGCAGTTAATACAGGTAATGAGTGGAGAACAGGAGGGCTTCTTAAAGAAAAACTAACAGGTCTGTGAGAGCCGGAATTCTTACTGGTTGGTAGGTGATCAAATACTTATGTCATGCAATAAAATGCAAATTAATTATTAAAAGATCATACAATGTGATTTTCTGGATTTTTGTTTTAGATTCCGTCTCTCACAGTTGAAGTGTACCTATGATAAAAATTACAGACCTCTACATGCTTTGTAAGTAGGAAAACCTGCAAAATCGGCAGTGTATCAAATACTTGTTCTCCCCACTGTATATATACAGTGTTTTAACGATATGCAAATAGTTAAACTACAAAAGGGAAAATAAATAAACATAAATATATGTTGTATTTACAATGGTGTTTGTTCTTCACTGGTGCCCTTTTCTGGTGGCAACAGGTCACAAATCTTGCTGCTGTGATGGCACACTGTGGTATTTCACCCAATAGATATGGGAGTTTATCAAAATTGGCTTTGTGGATCTGTGTAATCTGAGGAAAATATGTGTCTCTAATATGGCCATACATTTGGCAGGAGGTTAGGAAGTGCAGCTCAGTTTCCACCTCATTTTGTGGGCAGTGGAAGGCTATGCTCACTGAGTCTGTACATAGTCAAATCTTTCCTTAAGTTTGGGTCAGTCACAGTGGTCAGGTATTCTGCCACTGTGTGTCTCTGTTTAGGGCCAAATAGCATTCTAGTTTGCTCTGTTTTTTTGTTAATTCTTTACAATGTGTCAGGTAATTATTATCTTTTTGTTTTCTCATGATTTGGTTGGGTCTCTCTATGTCTCTATCGCTCCCTCTCTCTCTTTCTCCCTCTCTGTCTCTCTCACTGAGTCTGACTGCCTGTTCTTGGGAGATTCCGAGATATTCCACAAGATTCCCAGAGATCTGACAGGAAGGAATGCAAACATGGAAATTAAGGAATTCTTCGACCCTATTTGTACATGTGCTGCTTGACCAAACATCATTGGAAAACATTCCCACAAACACACAAACATGGGCATACTGTGACTAATACAGACATGTCCTAAAAAGTACCTAAAACAAACACACACACAATGTGCGCTGCCCTCTGTTCAGTTCCAGTCTCTGAAACTCACTTGAAACACCTATTGAAATGGCACTTCATATCTGTATGAACACACTTTGTTTGATAACAATTGAGAGATCCATTCTCTCACAGAACACACACTCATTCACACACACCGAACACACTTCCTCTTGTGTCACTGTTTCACAATGTTGCATAATCTTGTCGTTTGAGAATATAGTAAACAAACCAAACTTCCTATTTCCATTGAAAACTCTAAACCTAAAACAACATCTTTATTCTTTATTTTCTCTCTCTCTCTCTTTCTCTCTCTCGCCACTTTTTTCTTCGTCAACAAGGGTAACGATTTTGAATGTACCGCCGTTTATTCCAAATGATCTATTGGAGCGCGAGTTATTGCGGTTTGGGAAGTTTGCAAGTTCAATTCAGATTGTCCCGTTGGGTTGCAAACACCCGGCTCTGAAACAGGTTTGGTCGTTTCGGCGACAGGTGTTTATGGACTCACCGGAGCAGACTTTGGAGTTATCGTTTATAGTCATGTATGACAACAGAGTGTATATGGCTTATGCTAGTATGGGTAGTCAACAGTGTTTTGAGTGTGGTGATGTTGGCCATAAACGGCATGCATGCCCGAAAAGGGAGAAGGTCTGAGGGAGGGGTGGCAGGTGTTCCTCGTTCAGGTAGGTCTAGTCTCCCAGGTAGTGGAGGAGATGTCCACTACGAGTAATGGGGTAGCGGAGGGGGTTCAGGTAGGGCTAGTCTCCCAGGTAGTGGAGGAGATGCCCGGTACGAGTGATTGGGTGCAAGTGGGGAGTGTTGAGAGTGATGTGGCAGAGGGGAGTCAGGGGTCTGTGGCCTCAGCTGAGGAGAATCAGGAAAAGGATATGGATATGGACGTCTCTGTTGATATGATAGCATCTGGTGACGACTCAATTTACCATCTAGAGGAGGTAAATGGGTTCCTGGATCAGACTTTTGGGAAATCTGTCAAATTGGCAGATTGTTTTTATGTTGATAAGTTTGTGAGGTCAGCTGTGGTGTTACAGACGGTGGGGTTAGATCAGTTGAGTGTGAAGAAGCATTTCCGTTACTGCTGTCACGGCAACAAAAGGTAGTGGGAAACGTGGTTGGGTTAAGAGAAAATTCAAACGATGATGATCATGCCTCACAGTTTCTCTCTCTGTCTGGGTTCTCTGGGGTTTCTTCTGTTTTTTCCTTTCTCTTTTCTATATGGCAATCAACTGCAAGGATCTTCAATCAACGTAGACAAACTGAGCATGATGTATAATCGTATAGTACACAGCAAACTCACTTGGGTTATCATGGCTTTGAGGCGAGCCTTGCAGTTCGTTTTCAAAGT
Source organism: Thymallus thymallus (assembly GCA_023634145.1). Classification (NCBI taxonomy): domain Eukaryota; kingdom Metazoa; phylum Chordata; class Actinopteri; order Salmoniformes; family Salmonidae; genus Thymallus; species Thymallus thymallus. The sequence continues at coordinate 7,033,150 of CM042408.1, forward strand.
GGGTGACAGAAGCAAAACGGCCACCTTTTACCGAGATGTGCTCGGCATTACGATTTTGGCGTCACAAAGAGTTTGAAGAGGGATGTAAAGCAACTTGTAATGGCCCTTATGGTGGAACATGGAGCAAGACAACGGTCGGCTTTGGGCCAGAGGATGGTCACTTTGGGGCTGAACTGATCTACAATTATGGAGTGGAAGAATATCCCCTAGGCAACGACTTCCTGGGTCTGACTCTACAGTCTAGCCAGGCTGTCAGCAATGCTAAGTTGCTTGGTTGGCCCCTCACTGAGGTTGGAAAGTCCCTCTATCTGGCTGAGGCCCCAGGACTTTATCGCTTCTACCTGGTGGACAAAGAGCAGCCTCCCAATGATCCTGAACAGAAGGTGTGTCTGGCAGGGTCTGACCTGCAGGAATCAGTACACTACTGGTCCTCCCTTCTGGGGATGAAAGTGAAAGAGAGAAATGAGGAGAAGAAGACTGTGCTGATGGGATTCGCAGACACTCAGTGTGAACTAGAGCTTCACAACATTGTTGGGACAGTAGATCATGGGACAGCCTTCGGGCGTATAGCATTCTCCTGTCCATGTGAACAATTGGCAGATCTTGAAGCCCTGATGACGAAAGGAAACCAAAAAATCCTTACTTTCTTCATTAGCCTGAACACTCCTGGGAAGGCTACAGTAGAAGGGGTAATTTGGGCTGATCCAGATGCCCATGATATCTGCTTTGTTGTTTGAGTGTTGTTTGAGTGTTTATTGTGGTTCCCAGACTCTCACACACTCTCTCTCTTTCTATTTCTCACTCTTCTCTCTCACACACACACTCTCTTCTCTCTCTCTCTCTCTCTCTCTCTCTCTCTCTCTCTCTCTCTATCTCTCTATATCACAGACCTTTCCATTGGGTAAAATATAATACACTATGTTATATTGTGTTTCCTATGGCAACCTAGAGATCTAACACCACTCATGCGTTACCAAACATGGAGTCCTACTTTTTATTGTTGGTCTGGGAAGCTGTATGAGGGGGGATGTTGTTATGGGGGAGATGCTGTTATGGGAAGATGTATGAGTGGGGATGTTGTTATGGGAAGCTGTATGAGGGGGGATGTTGTTATGGGAAGCTGTATAGGGGGAGATGCTGTTATGGGAAGATGTATGAGGGGGATGCTGTTATGGGAAGCTGTATGAGGGGGGATGTTGTTATGGGAAGCTGTATAGGGGGGGATGTTGTTCTGGGAAGATGTATGAGTGGGATGTTGTTATGGGAAGCTGTATGAGGTTGGGAGATTATTTTATGGGTAGCTATCGGTGTCTATTATTGCCCTTGTGAGAGAGGTCAGAAACCGTCTACACACACGCACGCACACACACGCACACACAGCCTTGGAATGGGAGTCGGAACTGTGTCTGTCTGAAGGTGAACAAACAGGGAAGAGGGACTTATATGACATTTTGATGAAGGGCATTCAACAGGCCTGTCTGAACACAGGAGAGAGGGGCAAGAAGGAAACAAGATGAGGAAGGTCACAGAGAGAGGAAGGATACGAGATGAGGAATGTAACAGAGAGAGGAAGGAAACAAGATGAGGAAGGTCACAGAGAGAGGAAGGAAATGAGATGAGGAAGTAACAGAGAGAGGAAGGAAACAAGTTGAGGAAGTAACAGAGAGAGGAAGGAAATGAGATGAGGAAGTTATGTAATGTGTGCGTGTGTGTTTGCGTGTGCATGCGTGTGTGTGTGTGTGTGTGTGTGTGTGTGTGTGTGTGTGTGTGTGTGTGTGTGTGTGTGTGTGTGTGTGTGTGTGTGTGTGTGTGTGTGTGTTAGGTCTGGGAGTGTCTAAAACACAACAGATAGCGAGCATGTTTCCTCAAGCACATCATTTCACCAGAACTTGCAGTTAGTTACAAAACTGTCTGTCTGTGTGTCTCTCTGGTGTTTTAAACAACCTAATACAGTCATGAAGCAAGGAGATAAAATGTATCAATGAAAGAGAGAAAATACGGTAAGGAAAGGGGAGAAAGAGGAGACATGGTAAAGATGGAGGAGAGGGGAACCTGAATAAAGACATGGTAAAGATGGAGTACAGGAGAACCTGAATAAAGGCATGGTAAAGATGGAGGACAGGAGAGCCTGAATAAAGACATGGTAAAGATGGAGGACAGGGGAACCTGAATAAAGACATGGTAAAGATGGAGGACAGGGGAACCTGAATAAAGACATGGTAAAGATGGAGGACAGGAGAACCTGAATAAAGGCATGGTAAAGATGGAGGACAGGAGAACCTGAATAAAGGCATGGTAAAGATGGAGGACAGGGGAACCTGAACAAAGGCATGGTAAAGATGGAGGACAGGGGAACCTGAATAAAGACATGGTAAAGATGGAGGACAGGGGAACCTGAATAAAGAGAGTAGAAAGAACCAAAGAAAACAAGGAGTAGAGAGAGATGTTTCCTGTGTTTCTGACCCTGTTCTCATTTCAAGAGCCAAAACACGGCATTCCACACTTCCACAACCTTGTTCCGTCCTGTTCTGCTGGAGCTATAACTACGACTCCCAGACATCCCACCCCTAGCCCTGTCCCTTACCCCCTTGCCTCCTCCTCCCCCTCCCCTCCCTCAGCAATAGGGCAACAACACCTGGACCCTACTCAATGAGTGCTAAGTGGGAATGAGTCGTGTGGTTGTTCATGGTGGTGAGTAGCAATGAGCTCTAGGTGTATACTGTATGAATGTGTGTGGTGCTGAGTGTTAATGAGGCGTGTATTTATGTGTGTGTGCGTGTAGTGTATGTTGGTGTTTAAGGTACATGTTGATGAGGCAGATCAAACCGCGGGCTTTTCTCCTCTCCCAACCTCGTCTCTCCTCCTCTCCTCCTCTCCCAACCTCGTCTCTCCTCCTCTCCTCCTCTCCCAACCTCGTCTCTCCTCATCTCCTCCTCTCCCAACCTTGTCGCTCCTTCTTTTTCCTTCCTCATGTTCCGGTCATAGTGTCAGTAATGGATCTGGGACGATGCCTATGGACCATGACTGGCCACATGGACTATAGGGGTGGAGTGGAGAGGAGAGAGGGGAGATGGAGGGGAGAGAGAGTGGGGAGAGGGAGAGGGAGGAGAGAAGGGAGGAGAGCAGGAAGAAGAGAAGGGAGGAGAGATGGAGGGGAGAGAGAGTGGGGAGAGGGAGAGGGAGGAGAGAAGGGAGGAGAGCAGGGAGAAGAGAAGGGAGGAGAGATGGAGGGGAGAGAGAGTGGGGAGAGGGAGAAGGAGGAGAGAAGGGAGGAGAGCAGGGAGAAGAGAAGGGAGGAGGGAGAGGGGGAGGGGAGGGGAGGGGAGGGGAGGGGAGGGGAGGGGAGGGGGAGGGGGAGGGAGAGTAGAAAAGGAGAGAGGAGAGGTAGAAGGAGAGGAGATGGTTACAGGGCCTACAAGCCTGGTTATTAGTGGGAATATCACATACTCAAGAACAGTACAACCCAGAACACACACACACACCTTCCCCAACAGACACACACACACACATACACCTCCCCCAACAGACACACACACACACACACACAAACACACATACACACACAGCAGCATTGCTAATGTATGATCACTGTCCCAGATTGTCTCCCGGAAGCATCTTGTTCCTGTGGTGTTATAGTGAGAGTCTGTTGCATGGCTGATGTTTCCTGTGGTGTTATAGTGAGAGTCTGCTGTTTCCTGTGGTGTTATAGTGAGAGTCTGTTGCATGGCTGATGTTTCCTGTGGTGTTATAGTGAGAGTCTGCTGTTTCCTGTGGTGTTATAGTGAGAGTCTGTTGCATGGCTGATGTTTCCTGTGGTGTTATAGTGAGAGTCTATTGTATGGCTGATGTTTCCTGTTTAGGGTATTTAAATTACTTTCAAAGATGTTTGGAAGTAAGTATTCTGATATTTTTTCTTTGAATTTAATGTATTTGGGAATACACTTGGAAAGTATTGGAATGTACTTGCAAATCCTAAAATAAACAGAAAAGTGGTATGGTTTTACGCTTTAACAAAATATTTTGTAATTATGACAGTATGACAGTGTGTGTGTAATTGGCCCTGTGAAATTCAAAGTACTGATATAAACTCTGCCCTCACTCTACCCATCACACACACCACTCGGAGTGGTCAATTGTGTGTGTGTGTCCATAGAGAACACTTTGGCTGTTTTATTATTTAATGGGATAAATTAGTGTCCTTAGTTAGGCCTAATGAGCAGAGAGGGAGAGAGAGGAGTGATGGATGAGACCTCGTTAAGAGAGACCAGGTGGGACCTCTCCCTTCAGAATCCCTCAGTCTGTCCAGGATTGCAAATGTTATTTGCAAAATCAACAATTCCTCGCATATTATGCCAGGGCCTGCAAATGTCACTGCACTATTTCTACATAAATCAGTCAAATCATGTCAAGATTATTGCATACAAATGTCTCATCACCGCATTGCAAAAAGATAACTCGCTATTTTAACCAATAACAGCACTTTTACCTCATAAAATGGTTAAATCAAGCAACACGTCAACAGTAGCGGTGCATGGGTAAAATCAGTTAGAAAGCCAAACCAGTGAAAATGGTCATATTACAACCTATGTGTTGTGATAGTTGCGTTGTTTGCTCTATAAATCCTTTTAGTTCATATGCCTTGCCACCGTGACATATACAGAGCCTTCGGAAAGTATTCAGACCCCTTGACTTTTTCCACATTTTGTTGTTGTTACTTATTCTATCTTATATTTATCTTATATCTTATATTTTCCCCTCATCAATCTACACACAATACCCAATAATTATGTTTTTTAGACATTTTTGCAAATGTATTCAAAATGTAAAACATTCAGACCATTTACTCAGTACTTTGTTGATGCACCTTTGACAGCGAATACAGCCTCAAGTCTTCTTGGGTATGACGCTACAAGCTTGACCCACCTGTATCTGGGGAGTTTTTCCCATTCATCTCTGCAGATCCTCTCAAGCTTTGTCAGGTTGGATGGGGAGCGTCGCTGCACAGCTATTTTCAGGTCTCTCCAAAACATACCAATACAGTCGTAAAGAGGGCAGGATGCTAAAAATATTTGGCATGGGCCCTCAGATCCTCAAAAGGTTCTACAGCTGCACCATTGAGAGCATCTTGACTGGCTGCATCACCGCTTGGCATGGCAACTGCTTGGCATCTGACCACAAGGTGCTACAGAGGGTAGTACGGATGGCACAGTACATCATTGGCGCTGAGCTACCTTCCATCCACGACCTCTATACCAGGCGGTGTCAGAGGAAAGCCGCCCAAGTCATAGACTGTTCTTTCTGCTACTGCACTGCAAGTGGTGCAGATGCACCAAGTCTGGAACTGACAGGACCCTTGAAAGCTTCTTCTAACCCAAGCCATAAATAGTTTGTTAAATAGTTACCCGGACTCTCTGCATCGACCGTTTTTGCACAAAATTTTTTGACTCATCACATACGCTACTGCTATTGTTTACCATCTGCTATTGTTTACCATTATTCCTAGTTATGTACATGTACATATCTACCTCAGTTACCTCATACACCTGCACATCGACTCAGTACTGGTACCCCTTGTATATGGTAGAGTACTGGTACCCCCCTTTTTTACGCTGCTGCTACTCTCTGTTTATTATCTATGCATAGTCACTTTAACTCTACCTACATGTACATATTACCTCAATTACCTCAATTAACCGGTGCCCCTGCACATTGACTCTGTACTGGTTCCCCCCTGTATATAGCCTCCTCACATTGACTCTGTACCAGTACTTCCTGTATATAGCCTCCTCACATTGACTCTGTACCAGTACTTCCTGTATATAGCCTCCTCACATTGACTCTGTACAGGTATCCCTGTATATAGCCTCCTCACATTGACTCTGTACCAGTACTTCCTGTATATAGCCTCCTCACATTGACTCTGTACCAGTACTTCCTGTATATAGCCTCCTCACATTGACTCTGTACCAGTACTTCCTGTATATAGCCTCCTCACATTGACTCTGTACCAGTACTTCCTGTATAAAGCCTCGCTACTGTTATTTTACTGCTGGTCTTTAATTATTTGTTATTTTCACTTATTTATCTTAAAACTGCATTGTTGGTTAAGGGCTTGTAAGTAAGCATTTCACTGTAAGTTCTACACCTGTTGTATTTTGCACATGTGACAAATACAATTTGATTTGATTTGATAAAAGCCAAGTTATTGTTACTCATTGTGTATTTATTATTACTTTTATTATTAAGCGTTTAACTTATTTCTTATGTTTCTATTTAATTTCTCTCTGCATTGTTGGGAAGGGCTCGTCAGTAACCATTTCACTGTTAGTCTACATCTGTTGTTTGCGAAGCATGTGACGAATAAAATTAGATTTCATACTACACTAAGTGTACAAAACATTAGTCTGACCAGGTAAATCCAGGTGAAAGCTATGATCCTTTACTGATGTTACTTGTTAAATCCACTTCAATCAGTGTAGATGAGGAGGAGGAGGCCGGTTAAAGAAGGATTTTTAAGGATTAAACAATTGAAATATGGATTGTGTATGTGCGGCATTCAGAGGGTGAATGGGCAAGACAAAAGATTTAAGTGCCTTTGAACGGGGTATGGTAGTAGGTGCCAAACACACCGTTTTGAGTCAAGAACTGCAACGCTGCTGGGTTTTTCACGCTCAACAGTTTTCCCGTGTGTATCAAGAATGGTCCACCACCCAAAGGACATCCAGACAACTTTATACAAGTGTGTCGAAGCATTGGAGTCAACATGGGCCAGCATTCCTGTGGAAGACTTTTGACACCTTGTAGATTCCATGCCCTGACGAATTGAGGCTGTTCTGAGGGCAAAATGGGGGGAACCACCCAGCCCCCCCCCCCCCCCCCCCGCCCTCAATACACACACACCCTGCCCCCAAAAACACACTTACGCACACACACAAACTAATATCCCAACCAGACTTTTACTGTTATACATTTTCCAGCCTTAATTACCATTTCAATTAGCACGGCTGGGAGAAGGAATAATCTGACAGCATATGGCTGAGGGCACCGAAACATAATCCCATCACTGCTTTTATTTATTCCCTCTTTGTTCTGTCGCTGATGACAAGCTAGTCTAATTACTATTGTAGGTTGTTGGGGAGGGGGTGGGGGGCAAAACAATCACAGTGCTAACGCTAGAAGATGCTAAGATAATTCTTCTCAGTGTTCATGTTCCCACTGGGGTGTTGTTCAATGGGCAGAAGTCATAGTACAATTCTCAATGAGGGAGACTAGCAGAGAGGGAACAGATGAACATGAGTGGCTAAGACACTCTTTTTTTTTTATTGAAAAATGAATTGAGACATCTGGTGTCTGTGGAGACTGATGATGCTCCATCTTTCTGCCATTCAGATAAGGGATAAAAAAAAATTTTAAAAACATGTTTGTGGAGAAAGAGAGAGGAGACGGAGTCGCTAGCTTTCTTAAACAATGTTATTCTTTATTGCATGTGTCTATAAAGAATCAATACAGTCTAAAGCCATGGCAACTACACTAGGTTTAAATTATAATCTCTCAGAAGCATCTCAATAAGTAATGAGATATGAAGTATTTACAATGGAAGACACAGCAAGTTAAGCTAGGTCATCATATCATCGTAACCTTTAGATGCTAAATAAAAACCCAACAGGAACGTTATCCAAATGCAAAAAAACACTGGTCAAATCACCAATAGGCTATATTAGCAAAAACAAACAGAACACTTTCCATTATATAAATTGGCAGAAAAAAATTACAAAGAGCAAAAAAATGTTTTAAGGTTTAACAAACATTAACATCGTAGTTATACATTTGGTACCGCTCTATAAACAAATTTCTTAAAAATGTAAATATTGCATGTGCCATTCGTGAAATGTACCTAAGTAGCAAGAATAAACTTGTACGTCAAGTATTAATTAATGATTTGTTCTCTTAAAGTATATCTCGGAATTACAGCATTAGAAAATGTCCTTGTAGGAGCCAATCATTTCACAAGACCATCCTGGATTTAATAATTTTTTAAAAATCCAAGCCAAACATTGTTGCTTGGTGTATATAACTTAATAATTAGTGCTTTAATTGTTTCCGGAAATTCACTCCAAACACATAAACAGTACAAACAGCATAATTTATCATCTTTAACTTAAAATTTCTCTCAAACAAAAGGTTCAGCTTGTATTCTCTGTATTTGTACATTTTTACAGTATTTAGGCGAATGTTAAGTACCAATGAACTCAGACCGACACTCTTCACACTTACTCCACTTTACGTTCATGGCGTTTTGTCTGTTTCTTCTGTCTTATTCTGCATGTTGTAGTAGTAGTAGTTATTATTGTTCTGGTATTTCTCCTCGTTGTCAAGGTGGTTACGTTCCACAAGAGAAGAACATGGAATAGACTACATTCAAGTGTCTTGTGTTTACAATCTAGGGAGTTTGTAAGTGCAAGACCGTGCAGCGTTAGCTCTGGTGTGTCCTCCTTACTTACTGTGTCACAGCCCAAAGCAGCAGCCATGGTTTCAAGCATGTCAAAACCTCTGAAAAAACAGTCAGGTCTGCCCACCAGCCCACCTCTGTGCCAAACAGCCTATCACAGCTAACCACAGGCTCCGTGCTGAGGCATCAGGTGAGAAAAACGTGTCACAGGTGAGTCGTTGTGAGTGAACTAGGTAATCTGTTAAAGTATATAAAGGCTTTGTCTCTATTATGGTGTTCTAGGCATTAACAGACCAGCAGCCCAGGGGAAGCTGGGACATGCAGATGTGTGTGTGATTATGATGATGTGTGTCCAACTCTAGAAAACTCTTCCTGGATCCCATTCTCCTGTCTTTTATTTGTGTGTGTAATAATGCCGAACAGCTTCTTCTCGTAAGCTTTGTATGCAATGATAAATATATTACTATGGCATATTAAGATATAGTAGCTATATGTGAACGAACTGTAATAATCTCAGGAATCTTTGATAGCAGAGGGAAAGAGGTCTGAAATGTATTCCTCTCCGGCTGCTCAGACTAACATTCCGTCTCCATGGCAATGAATTTAAGTCTTTGATTTTCTGCGTGTTTATAGGTCCAAACTAAACGTCCGTCAGAAACGGCGGACAGGAGAGTAGTAAGGCTTTGGATTGGTGTTCATAAAAACATTCACCTCTGAAAATAAATAAATATATCTCCATATATATTTCTGGTGTGTAAATAAGTACTAACCTGGTTTGCTCTGAGGTAGGGGTTTTAAGCAACTGCTAACTCACTACGTTGTTGAATATATTCGTAAAATGCCACCTCTCTTCAGTACAAATTCAGTGTACACATCCACACACATACACCACTAAGTGCACACAAAGAAATAAATATGTGATGTGTAAGTATGTATAACGTGTGTTTCGCATATCTTAAGGTTTGGTTCAAGGTGAGGTTAACTGGCCCTGTCAGCCAAAGCCAAACGAAAACCAGTGTAGTAATAATAATAATAATAATACAACTTTGAATGTACATAGATAATCTTCGAAGAGACATTCTTTTTAGTTGTCTAGATAGCAGCAGCAACGGCCCCTCAATGTTTGGGTGCCGAGAAAGGGGAGTGAGGATAGGAGACTGTGGGGGTTCAATTGTCCACGTTTCCGTGACGACGGCGGTCCCGTTGACCCCTAGGGGAGGGGATGGTAGAGGTTAAAGGTCGTCTACTGCAGCACATGGTCCAGCTGTCGGCGTGGTGACCTCGTCACTAGGCTGCAGTGTTATCCCTCGTTCACAGCCAGGAGAGAGAGAGAGCGAGAGAGAGAGCGAGAGAGAGAGAGAGAAGCAGAGGGTTGGTCCCAACAGAGTTCAGTCTGCATGGAGAGAAAGAGAAACAGAGAGAGGGGAGGGGTTTGGTTTGGTTAATTAGGTTGCCATATTATCTATAAACAAATCAAAATGCCTTTTATTGTCCCACTATTCTCTCTATCTCTTCCATTGAAAATGATGTGTGTGTGTGTGTGTGTGTGTGTGTGTGTGTGTGTGTGTGTGTGTGCTCGTCAGCTGGGAGAGAATGAGGTGGCAGGGGATAAACAGAGCGATGTTTATCACTAGTCTCCAATGACGACTCACACACACACACACACACACACACACACGCAAACACACACACATACAGAAGCAACACACACCTAAGCATACAGCACTCCAAGAGGAACATAAAACACTGAAATAAACAGACCAGGCAAACAAACACACACACACTTACACTGACAAACAAACACACTTACACTGATAAACACACACACACACACACACATACACAGACAAACAAACACACACAAATAGTAAGTTTACACACTGTGTTTTTCCGGCCTTGTGTAAACACTGAGTGTTCTCTCTCTCAGAGGAACAGTGCTGTGACCTTTGCTCCTGTGTACTTGTTTGTGCAGTGTGATTTGCATGCAGTGCTGGCGTGGCAGTGGAAGCCTCAGCTAACAGCACACTGCACTTTCCCTCCATACATCCCTTTCTCCCTCTCTCCAGCTCACTCACTACCTCTTCTCCCTCTCTCCAGCTCACTCATTACCTCTTCTCCCTCGCTCTTTTTCCAAGTGGTGGAAAAAGTACCCTACTTGAGTAGTACCCCTGGTCATACTTGAGTAAAAGTAAAGATACCTTAATAGAAAAGGACTCAAGTAAAGGTCACCCAATAAAATACTACTTGAGTAAAAGTCTAAAAGTATTTGGTTTTAAATATACTTAAGTATCAAAAGTTAATGGAATTGCTCAAATGTACTTAAGTATCAAAAGTAAAAGTATAAACAGTTTCAAATATCTTATATTAAACAAACCAGATGGCACAATTTTCCTTTCTTTTTTTTTTTGACGGATAGCCAGGGGAACACTCCAACACAGACATAATTTACAAACAAAGTATGTGTTTAGTGAGTCGGTCAGATCAGAGGCAGTAGGGATGAGCAGGCATGTTCTCTTGATAAGTGTGAATTGGACAATTTTCCTGTCCTACTAAGCATTCAAAATGTAACCTACTTTTGGGTGTCAGGGAAAATGTATGGAGTAAAGAGTACATTATTTTCTTTAGGAATGTAGTAGAGTAAAAGTTTAAATATAAATAGTAAAGTACAGATACCACCCAAAAAACTTAAGCAGTACTTTAAAGTTTTACATCACAGTCTTTTTCCAGCAGAACACGAGAGCTATTTTCACAAAGCTGGACGTTCGCCACTCTCTTAAACAAACCCCTGACACACAAATGACATAACACCAGAACTTGAAACAAAAAGGTCAGACCAAAATACTATTTATTTATTTAAATATTTGTTTTAACCTTTATTTAACTAGGCAAGTCAGTTAAGAACAAATTCTTATTTACAATGATGGCCTACACCGGCCAAACTCAGACAAGGCTAGGCCAATTGAGCGCCGCCCTATGAGACTCCCAATCACGGCCAGATGTCATACAGTCTGGATATAATACTGGTACTTTCCCAGACTACTGATCCTGTAAACCCACCTACAAGGAGAAACCCCTATACCCACCTACTACGAGAAACCCCTATACCCACCTACTACGAGAAACCCCTATACCCACCTACTACGAGAAACCCTTATACCCACCTAGTATTAGAAACCCCTTTACCCACCAACATGGAGAAACCCCTATACCCACCTACATGGAGAAACCCCTATACCCACCTACATGGAGAAACCCCTATACCCACCTACATGGAGAAACCCCTATACCCACCTACATGGAGAAACCCCTATTCCCAACAACAAGGAGAAACCCTTATACCCACCTAGTACGAGAAACTCCTATGCCCACCTAGTACGAGAAACCCTTATACCCACCTAGTATTAGAAACCCCTATACCCACCAACAAGGAGAAACCCCTATACCCACCCACATGGAGAAAGAGAGATGGATGGGATAACTACTGTACTGTTTATACCAAAACCTGCTTAATGCCTTTGTCACTCCACAGTCACAGAGGAGGTGCAGTACACTCCACAGTCACAGAGGAGGTGCAGTACACTCCACAGTCACAGAGGAGGTGCAGTACACTCCACAGTCACAGAGGAGGTGCAGTACACTCCACAGTCACAGAGGAGGTGCAGTACATAGTACACTCCACAGTCACAGAGGAGGTGCAGTACACTCCACAGTCACAGAGGAGGTGCAGTACACTCCACAGTCACAGAGGAGGTGCAGTACATAGTATAGTAGTAAATAGAGGCGCTACTCACAGGAGGCTGATTAGAGCCTATTATCCGACTAATCACATTAGAGGGGCTGACCCACTTCCACAGACACCGTGTCACCCTGTGCCGTGCTCTGTCTGAGACAGACAACCAGGAACCAGGACCTAGCCTGGTAATGGGAACCACACCTCATGGCTGACCAACCTCACCATAACACCACACCTCATGGCTGACCAACCTCACCATAACACCACACCTCATGGCTGACCAACCTCACCATAACACCACACCTCATGGCTGACCAACCTCACCATAACACCACACCTCATGGCTGACCAACCTCACCATAACACCACACCTCTTGGCTGACCAACCTCACCATAACACCACACCTCTTGGCTGACCAACCTCACCATAACACCAGACCTGATAAAATACCTTCTGAATTCAAATGGACCACTCAGCGTTGTGTGTGACGGCAGAGTTCACAGAAGAAGTTTGAATTTCACAGGGCCAATTACACCCTGGGTCCAGTCACTCCATTCAGGGAGAGGTTTGGGCAACCAGAGTAACACAGTCAACCTGACATGGGAATGTGGGGAGGGCATGGGACAGTGTGTGTGTGTGTGTGTGGCCCAGCAGGGCCGGTCCAGACCAGTTGGTTGCAGACACAGGGGTGTGAGGGAGTGGGGATGAGGGAGAGTTGCCGAGAATCAGAGCTTAATCATCTCCCAGGTTTCTAAACACACACCCCTGGTTACCAATCACACTCCTTCCCAGCCATCACAATCCCCTTTTATCAGTGGAGGCTCAATCAGCCCAGCTCAGTTCAGTGTGTGTCAGCTGAGAGAGACTGCCCCCTAATACAGCTAATCTTCTACACGATGATCACAGAGGGAGAGATAGACGGAGGAATAAACAAACCTGTTACCCCCCCTACCCATCCCCCTTGCAGCCACGCCACACACACCCCTCTACCACTCCCTGGAAGGTGCCCCTCCCCGCTACCACACTGCTCTCCACATTATGTATTTATTTCTCACTGGCTATACATAGCCCTGCTGTGCTCAGGCCAGGAACACTCTACATCACACACACTCCACAGGCATGCACAAAAGAGAAGACATGCTACCGTAGTTTAAAGTACAAAGTTCTAGCAGTAGCATAGCTCAGACAACAGGTCTGTAGTTCTCCTAGCAGTAGCATAGCTCAGACAACAGGTTGGTGGTTCTCCTAGCAGTAGCATAGCTCATACAACAGGTCTGTAGTTCTCCTAGCAGTAGCATAGCTCAGACAACAGGTCTGTAGTTCTCCTAGCAGTAGCATAGCTCAGACAACAGGTCTGTAGTTCTCCTAGCAGTAGCATAGCTCAGACAACAGGTCTGTAGTTCTCCTAGCAGTAGCATAGCTCAGACAACAGGTCTGTAGTTCTCCTAGCAGTAGCATAGCTCATACAACAGGTCTGTAGTTCTCTTAGCAGTAGCATAGCTCAGACAACAGGTCTGTAGTTCTCTTAGCAGTAGCATAGCTCAGACAACAGGTCTGTAGTTCTCCTAGCAGTAGCATAGCTCATACAACAGGTCTGTAGTTCTCTTAGCAGTAGCATAGCTCAGACAACAGGTCTGTAGTTCTCTTAGCAGTAGCATAGCTCAGACAACAGGTCTGTAGTTCTCCTAGCAGTAGCATAGCTCAGACAACAGCTCTGTAGTTCTCTTAGCAGTAGCATAGCTCAGACAACAGGTTGGTGGTTCTACTAGCAGTAGCATAGCTCAGACAACAGGTCTGTAGTTCTCCTAGCAGTAGCATAGCTCAGACAACAGGTCTGTAGTTCTCCTAGCAGTAGCATAGCTCAGACAACAGGTCTGTAGTTCTCCTAGCAGTAGCATAGCTCAGACAACAGGTCTGTAGTTCTCCTAGCAGTAGCATAGCTCATACAACAGGTCTGTAGTTCTCCTAGCAGTAGCATAGCTCATACAACAGGTCTGTAGTTCTCCTAGCAGTAGCATAGCTCAGACAACAGGTCTGTAGTTCTCCTAGCAGTAGCATAGCTCAGACACCATTTGTTTTTGTTGGGGCACAGGGTTGTGTTGACAAACCACATGTGAACATTTCAATTTGAATTTGAGAGAGGAAGAGGGAGGGAAAGAGAGTGAACCCAAAAAAATGGAGAGAGATAAGAAGGAATGGGTGAGGAGACGTCGTATCAATGGCTTGGCTACGGCCCAATAAGCAGACAGCAGGGGGACTAAACAAGGTCGGACAATAACCATTACTACAATTACAGGCATTACAATTCCTCTGATTGGAAGTCATATTACATACTCACTCACACACATGTTTTGGGACACAGATTAAACCTCATCACAAATGGCCAAGGTAACGTAACAACACACTAATCTAGCCATGTCTCAGAGGACTACTCACACCCACAGCTGACTGACTGGTACACACAGACACACACATTGTTCTGAGGCGAGGCAAGGACAGGAGTTATGAAAGCTGTGTTATGATGTAACTGTAGTATTTGGATGAGGCAGTGAAGCCCTTCCCGAGAAGTCAGGAGAACATGAGCTCAATGAGGCTTAAGTGATCCTAACTGCAACTCACCTCAGTGGTTGGGAAACGTGTGTGTGTGTGTGTGTGTGTGTGTGTGTGTGTGTGTGTGTGTGTGTGTGTGTGTGCATGCATGTGTACTCTCCCTTCCACTAAATCTAACTGGAAACAAAACAAAAAAACTCAACCATGTCTAATCCTGAACAGAATGTAATACTCCTTACCTCCCAGCTAAATGGAGGGAACGTTATCAGAGGTTTTATCTATCCATGGAACATCCCGCCCTAGTTTACTCAAAGGGTACTGTATCAGACAGAGAAGGGGAGGGAGGGAGGGAGGTGAGGTGAAAGACAGAGAGAGGGCAGGGAGTGAGGACAGGTGAGGTGAAAGACAGAGAGAGGGCAGGGAGGGAGGGAGGTGAGGTGAAAGACAGAGAGAGTGCAGGGAGTGAGGACAGGTGAGGTGAAAGACAGAGAGAGGGCAGGGAGTGAGGACAGGTGAGGTGAAAGACAGAGAGAGGGCAGGGAGTGAGGACAGGTGAGGTGAAAGACAGAGAGAGGGCAGGGAGGGAGGACAGGTGAGGTGAAAGACAGAGAGAGGGCAGGGAGGGAGGACAGGTGAGGTGAAAGACAGAGAGAGGGCAGGGAGGGAGGACAGGTGAGGTGAAAGTTATTAGAAATACGCCACTACGTCTAGGTATAATTATAGGATTGATCTATAATTAACCACACAGCAACTGACAAGTCAATAAGGTATTATTATAGGATTGATCTATAATTAACCACACAGCAACTGACAAGTCAATAAGGTATTATTATAGGATTGATCTATAATTAACCACACAGCAACTGACAAGTCAATAAGGTATTATTATAGGATTGATCTATAATTAACCACACAGCAACTGACAAGTCAATAAGGTATTATTATAGGATTGATCTATAATTAACCACACAGCAACTGACAAGTCAATAAGGTATTATTATAGGATTGATCTATAATTAACCACACAGCAACTGACAAGTCAATAAGGTATTATTATAGGATTGATCTATAATTAACCACACAGCAACTGACAAGTCAATAAGGTATTATTATAGGATTGATCTATAATTAACCACACAGCAACTGACAAGTCAATAAGGTATTATTATAGGATTGATCTATAATTAACCACACAGCAACTGACAAGTCAATAAGGTATTATTATAGGATTGATCTATAATTAACCACACAGCAACTGACAAGTCAATAAGGTATTATTATAGGATTGATCTATAATTAACCACACAGCAACTGACAAGTCAATAAGGTATTATTATAGGATTGATCTATAATTAACCACACAGCAACTGACAAGTCAATAAGGTATTATTATAGGATTGCTATGTTATCCTCTAAAGTCACACCACCTCAGTGAAGTTCATTTCGTAATTCTCAAAAACATAAAACGGGAGGCAATTCAAGGAATCCCTGTAATGGGGCGATTTAGCTATTTACTAATTGTTTAATTAGTTGTTAAACAAACCACCATGGTCCGTTCTTAAAGCCAACCAGAGACCCTCAGCTGGAACTACGAGCTATAAACAGAGAAGGAGAGAGGGAGGATAGATTAGATTAGATTAATAGATAGATAGATAGATAGATAGATAGATAGATAGATAGATAGATAGATAGATAGATAGATAGATAGATAGATAGATAGATAGATAGATAGATAGATAGATAGATAGATAGATAGATAGATAGATAGATAGATAGATAGATAGATAGATAGATAGATAGATAGATAGATAGATAGATAGATAGATAGATAGATAGATAGATAGATAGATAGATAGATAGATAGATACTTTATTGAGGGCAGAGAGGAGGGCAGAGAACAACTGACTGGGAGACTCAATCACATGACTTACAGTAAACAGAAACTAATGCTAGAAAGGGAGTGAGTGAGTGAGTGAGTGAGTGAGTGAGTGAGTGAGTGAGTGAGTGAGTGAGTGAGTGAGTGAGTGAGTGAGTGAGTGAGTGAGTAGGGGGTTAGAGTTATATTTGGTCTCTCTCGCTCTGTCGCAGATGGTGCTCAGTCATTGACTCTGAAGGGCCAGATAACCAGTGAGCACTGCTGGGAGGGGCAGGTGCAAGACCCCGGCCCCCACCATCTGCTAACACACACACACACTGAGGTAGAGAGGGAAACAAAAGGGGGGGAAGAGGTCAGAGCTCCAAAATAAAACATGGAGAGAATGAGTGTCTCTATCAAACACCTGACTTACCAAAAGGGTAGAGAGAGAGAGAGAGAGAGAGAGAGAGAGAGAGAGAGAGAGAGAGAGAGAAAGTGTCAGACAGAGATAGACTAGAGACTGTAGGAGAGCTGAATACGTTTCTTCTTCTGTTTGCAGATAACTGGTGTTTGCTTGTAGCGTTCCCTTCCTCACTGCTTATCCCAAGAGCCTTCATACACCCAGGGCCAGTTCAAAGGTCACGTTTCTGACCCAGAGCGGCAGAGTGAGGAGCAGGGGTGGGCCATACGGGGGCATGCTTTGAAATTTAAACAGCCCCCAAACCACTCAGTGACCCCACCCCCTCCCCCTCCCCTCTCAGTGAGTGCATGCCTACACCCGAACCAAAACAACAATGCCAACACTAGCTTTGGACCAGACATTAGCTCAATGAGTCAACGAACCAATAAACAAATAAATCTCAAACACTGATATCTCAAAGCAGAAAAACACAAGGCCAGAGTAACCTACAAATAGATACACACAGCAGCTGTCACACGTGTACACACACACAAAATAAAAAAGGCCAAATCAGCCTCAAATGATTTGCATTCTAAATCCAGCCAGTCACTAATTAATGTGAGCATGTGGAATGCTGACTACGAGTCACCTTGTGGTGCTGAGGAAAGAATGTGGAAAAGCCGGTAATTTCTTGGTAAACACTTTCTTCTCTCTCTCCGGCTGATCGTTTGTTTTTCAGGAATGTCATAAATAACCAAGCAAGCCGGCCACGGCCAACTCGTACCGGATCAACTCTGCTCCTTCTCTCTATGTTCCCCCCCTCCCACTGTGGTCTGTTTTGTCCTGATTTTGAAAAACAAACGAATACATTTCACTCCTCTGAGCCCATTCCTCCTCTCCCGTCTCCTCTCCTTCCGTAGCTTAGGGACATGTCTTTCTTTCTGCTCAACTTCTTGGAATAGTAGTGAAAATGACTGCTATATCTACAAAACAACTCAAGTCAGCAGACATGCTTAGGGTTGAAACATTTTCCAGAAACCATGGTAGGATTATTCCGGATTTCCTGCCTATTCCTCCTGATTTTGGGAATTCTCCAACCGGTATTTCAGGGAAAACCAGGGTATTTATTCAAAGTTCCCTGAATTTTGCAACCCCAGTCATGCTCAAACACACATGAAATCCTCTATTACACAAACATAAATAAATACACTGGTATATTACTACTGCTATTGTGTGTGTGTGTGTATTATGGTCTGTTTTGTTAAGTTCCTCACAGTAAAACAACAATGTGATCTCCAATCCCCCCAGTAGGTTAGAAAAACAAGTGAGCATTCACCTCTCCCAGCAGCCTTTGAACACTGCATTCCTAACATGAAACCCAATACCTGACAAGTGATAAACAACTGACTCACTTGTTTTTCTGGGGAACCCAGTGCACTGACTGCACCGACCTACTGTTTACAGCCAGAGAGGGAGACAGAGGAGAGAGATAGGGAGGAAGAGTGAAAGTGGGTGAGGAAAGGAGAGGGCGAGATCAGTGGCCAGCCTCAACAACAACATTGTGTAACCAAGGCCTACAAGTAATTTATATTTTACCATCAATGTAAATTATATGGGGAGTCTGTTGCATACTGTCTGTTGCATGTTGTTATTCACTGTTGCATAGCAGGCTACTGATGCTACAGTAGACATAAGCCAGGAATGAGGTGAAAGGTAATGTTTTGGATTCCCCAACCTCCCATCCCTTAAGGCTACGAATCAATATTTACGGACGGGGTTGAAGTGATTTGGTAGGTGAACGAACTGTCCCCTAAATCGATTTATTTTATGTGATCATTTAGAACATAATCAGTTTTAGCCTACTTTCCACTATATTTGCTGACTCGTATCC
Source organism: Thymallus thymallus (assembly GCA_023634145.1). Taxonomy (NCBI): domain Eukaryota; kingdom Metazoa; phylum Chordata; class Actinopteri; order Salmoniformes; family Salmonidae; genus Thymallus; species Thymallus thymallus. Next base: position 7,052,029 of record CM042408.1, read on the forward strand.
TAATTCTCTCAGAGCACATATATGCGTTATATAAAGAAGAAAACCCCTGGCCCATATATTCCTTATGGATTGTTCTGGCATGCTGAGCAAAAAAAAAACTTTAGCATCATCGAACCAACCCGTTGGGACGTTTTCTCCTATCTCCGTAGGCAGCTTTCATCTTTAGTCTGGTCCAAAAGAATAACTGCGTCACAGGAAACGCAGGCTGGGGCTCGAGCACACACATTGATCCAGAACACAAACAACTTCAATTATACACTTCACGACACAATGCGCATTTACGCGCAGACTTGGCCTTGATGATGTACTGAATGGGTGTGACGGGCTACTCCAAATATCACCGTTTATATGCACTGAATACGCTGCATAACAGGGCTAGTAGGCTACATTTCTCATGGTGCTCCAACTTGCCCTGTCACTTATCATTACATCCGCCTTGTTTGATAAATCATGTTTAGAGAAGGAAATAATATGCTGTAGTTAGCAATCGCACTATATGCACTATGCACCAAATACATTTGTTTAAAACGGACTTGCGATAACAGACAAACACTAAACAGTTTTAAAAATATGTATTTCTTTCCTTGTTTCAATGTAAACATTCGTCTTTCCCATGAATATATATCACATAAAATCGCCACGTAAAAAGTGGGGTAATAGCCATTGCCGGCGTTTCATTATACAAGACTGCGTAGCTTCCGCAAACATGTTTTTGAAAGATCTCGCTCATGAGTAGGTTGCTCAAAACCATCATGCCATCTCTCAACGTAATTACCAAGGTCCACAGCCACAGCCTACATAAGTCCACAGACGACATAACCAGTGCCTACGCTCCTCCGTTTCCAACCTGGTCTCAGAGCATTTCGTATTATTCTGTATATAAATCTGACACGACCCTTATTTTTATTTTTTATTTAACCTTTATTTAAACTAGGCAAGTCAGTTAACCACACATTCTTATGTACAATGACGGCCTATCCTGGCCAAACCCGGACGCTGGGCCAATTGTGTGCTGCCCTATGGGGCGTATGATAGTATGATATGTTACATTTCGTATGGTATGTACTCATTTTGATTGTTGCGAATTACAATTTGTATTATATTTTACAAATTTCAAAATGTACAATATGTTATGATTTTTTAAAATTATTTGTAATAATTTTTTGTACTTATCTATTTTTCACTTCACACTTATTTTTCTTAAAACTGCATTGTTCGTTAAGGGCTTGTAAGTAAGCATTTCACTGTAAGGTCTACACCGGTTGTATTCGGCGCATGTGACAAATAACATTTGATTCGATTTTTTTATTTGAATTTGTAAACATACTATATGTTAAGAATTTGTTAAACGTATAATATTTTACGAATTCTAGCTAGGTGGCTAATGTTAGCTAGGCTAGGTGTTAAGTTTAGGAGTTAGGTTAAAGGGTTAAGGTTAGGGAAAGGGTTAGCTAAAAGGCTTAAGGTTAGGTGAAGGGGAAGTAGTTGCAAAGTATGAAAAAAGTACTAAGTAGTTCAAAAGTTGGGTTGGTAGACATTCACGTTATACATATGCCTTAAGTAACCAACTGTCTTACGTAACCAATACAAAACTTAACATATCATCCTTAAGGAGAATCTCAATTTACGTACAGAATAATACGAAATACTCACAGAACAGGTTGCTTTTTCCACTTAGTTAAAGTGAAAGGGAGTTCCTAGCAGGCAGCACTCAGAGCAGAGCACCAGAACTCACTTTCACTGCCAGTGGATACAGTTGTGTACTGTAGGCTACAGTGGACTGTGTTGGCTGGCTACAGTGGATTGGTTTCAGACCAAGAGGGATTGAAACCTGTGGTCTGCATGCCACAATGCCACATCATGACAATCACGCATGCACACAGCCAGGCAGCCACTGTCAGTGCCACAACGGCAGTCTAAATGATCTGGTATTATTATAATTTGGGCTTTCGTAGGACACAGTGAAAACACCATAGAAATAGAATGAATAGATGGGCATGAAACCTCTAACCCTGACAATCTGAATGAAAACTCATGGGTACACTCGCAGTGGCTGCCTGGTATTGTGATGCAATAATTTCCATGGTATTTTGTAATGTTCTATCAACTGATGCTGGATTGCCATGGTAATGTAGAATGTTAATTCAAACGATACTAATGGATGTGGCTCATGCAATGGAATGCATTTTTTGTAATGTCAGATGAATTGGCTCAACAAATCACAGCACCCATTGAAGGGTACGCTTCCTGCTTCTACTTCCTCGCTTGGGTACGCTCAAAATGGCTAGTCCACCCATTATGCCGTCATTGACTTAAAATGGAGACATCCTTTCTATTCATTATATTTCTATGCGCTGACACACACTGACTGAATGAATGCCTGCCACCTGGATGGATGGATGGATGGATGACTGGGCTCATGATAAGCATGCAAAAGCAAAAGCACACACAGAATCGGCAGTGTCTCACCTTTCACTGCTGTTGCAGTCTCCTTGAAGCCCATGGTGGCATAGGGGCTGGCGTTGAAACCGTTCATGCCCCCCTTGCATCCACACGCTGCCTTGAACCTCAGCAGTCCCTCACATCCCCCCAGATTGCTGCAGCCCCCCAGGCTCCCTTCCATCAGGTTTAAGGCAATGTAATTGAGTCCGTTTTGGTAACCCGCCGACGTCTCCCGGCACATGGGGCTGTTGCTGTTCCCATACTCCTCGTCTGAGCCCTCCGAGCTCCGGACCAGCCGCGACACGTTTTCCACCGACGCCGAGCTGTGCCGCTTGTTGGCTTCGTGGGCGAACGACGGCGACACTGGCATTACCGTGGTGGTGGAAGAGAAGGTCTCGGAGCTGTGGCGCCTGCGCCCCTGGGGGTCAGCCCGAATCACCTTAGCCCCCTTGTCTGGGTTGACAGGGGGGATGGAGGGACCCCCCAGGAGGAAGGACTCCACAGGGACAGGGGGGACCACCACTACACCCTCTCCCCCCAGGGTAAGTCTCTGGATGCAGGACGAGGGGCTGGTAGGCAGGGGGGTGGTGGTGTCAGAGGGGCACAGGGTGGTAGGGAGAGAGGCAGAGGGGTTGGTAGGACTGAAGGTCATCTCAGTGTAATCGTCTTTTACAGAGCCAACCGAGCACACAGGGCTCAAATGCTTTTGGAGAGGATATTCTCTCTGCTCCTTTCCCTCCCTATCCTCCTCCTCTCTCTTCCTCTCCTCCTCTCTCTTCCTCTCCTCCTCCTCCTCCTCCCTCTTCCTCTCCTCCTTCTGGTCCTCTCTCTCCCTCTGGTCCTCCCCGTTAGGCTGGCTGGGACACACGAGGAGCACAGGACTCGGTTCCATGCGCCCTATTGAAGAAGGGGCATCCCTGTGTTTGGAAGAGCACGTGCTGATGTCGATGTTGACGTAATTGGAGAGTGGCGGGGAACTCCTCGTCGGCCCGTCCACCGAGCCCAGCGATGAACCAGAGCTTTCAGCCGTGGCAACAACAGGCGGGTATCGTGTGGCGTTGCCAAAGTCGATGTTGATGTACTCCCCGGGACTCCTGGGCTCAGAGGGGAGAGGGTGTTCGCTCATACAGGGCAGTGTCCTCAGAGAGTCCAGGGCCAGCCGGGTAGGCCGACTCACCCTCCCCCTGTGGAGCAGACCACCCCCCTGGGTCACCCTGCCAGCTCTGAGGGGCGAGGGGGCTGAGGAGAGGGTGTTGGTGGGGGGCGTACCAATGGAGACAGGTGAGATGAGACAGTAGTTGGACTCCTCCTCTATCCTCTGCCTCTGTAGACTCATCACCACGTACTGGTCCGTGTCTGTGACCCCATTCCTCTGGGGCTGAGCTTTGAGAGAGCGGGGCAGGGAACTGTTGGAGTAAGGTTGTCTGTGGTGAGGGTGAGGCTGGGGGGAAGTGTCTGTGAGGAAGTAGTCTGGGGGGGTGAAGGACACCAGAGGGTCCACAGGGGACATGTTGAGGTACTCGCCGTTGGTCAGTTTCTCATCTGAGCTGTCCACAGACATCCTGGGCCCGCAGAACATCCTCATGTAGCCACTGTCCTCCAGAGACACGCTGCCAGGGGAATCTGTACTGGGACCCATCCCAGCTGGAGAGGGGTGATAGCGGGGGTTGATTATCTGCTTGGGGGCCGACACACACTTGGGGCTCATGGGCATGTAAGCATTACCTTTGACCCCCCCTGTCTGAAGGGCTATGCCCGGAGTCATGGGCATGTAGCCACTGTCGCCTAGGTGACAGTTGGAGCCTATCTGGACATCGCCATAGTCCTCAGGATAGTTCCCTTTTGGGGAAGCCGTGTGAGAGCTGCTACACGATTGACCACCACTGGTGTATGAGGCCCTCATGAGCGTGTATTCGTCCAATGAGGCAGAGGAGACCTGGGGCGGTGCCTTGTGCTGGCGCGGGGTGGTGAGGGAGTATGTGCGTTTACGGTATGTCTTGTCCAGCTCTGGTAACCGGCGGTAACCATTCTGGTTCTGTCTCTCCATCACCATGTAGCCGTGCAGGTCGCTGCCATCCCGGGAGGGGGGTGTGTCTTCCCTCAGGGACTCTGGAGTATTACTGCGGAGGGTGAGGTGCAGGCCTGCAGGGCTGGAGCCATACTCATCACAGGAGATGAAGCCCCCATCACTGGGGGAGACAGAGGCACTGCAGCTGGAGGGGAAAGGAGCGCTGCTCTCCGAGCAGGAGGACAAGCTAACAGGGCTGGGGGTGGCTGTGGGTGGGGAGTGAGACAGAGGCATGGACATGGACTTACTGTGCTGGAGGGAGGAGGATTCAAATGTCTGGCAGGGCCGGGCTGTAATGGTGTTTGATCTCCCTAATAGGGTCCGTTGAATACCAGGGCTGAGGGGACTCCCATTCACAGACATGGGGCGCGCCATGGTGCCTTCTCCCTCGCTGGCAGTGCGTATCCGGCAGGAGCTGAATTTACTAACAGGGGATGTCATGGCCATGCTGTCAGTGCGCGACCGCCGCTGGAGCCCGGTCTGGCTTGGAGGAAGGTTGTTGAGGTGCCGCCTGGTGGGCACGGAGATGGGGTTAGTGCCCGACGACTGGCTCTTGCTGCGCGGCCGAAACTCAGACAACTCCTTCATGGCTTTCATCGCCTCCAGGATAGTCTCGTGGATGTTTTGCGCCACCACCGAGTCGTCAGCCTGCATCCACAGCTCGCCTGGTCCCGTGGCTGCTGACCGTCCTACCTCGATGAAGAAAAAGCTCTCCGAGTGCCCGCATCTCCTAATGTTCATCAGCTGTAAACTGACGGACGCGACATCTGAGTTGAGTTTTACAAAACTGATAGTCCGGCTGGATAAACACAGCCTGTACACCCCGGTCAGATTCCGGCGCTGCCCCAGCCCTTTGGATTTCAGGTTCACTTGCCATACCTCCTTATACGGGGCCATTACAGGCGTAATCATACCGTAGTTCGCCTCATCAAACCCCACCAGTGAAGACGCGGAATTGGAAGCGGAGCCGTCGGAATACACTTTCCCCTCACTCATTAAATCCGTTAAGACTCGGTACCAATTCTCCTGGTCCTGTTCATTCTCTGCCGCTACGGCAAAATACTCGTCCTTGGTATAGAGGGCGATAAGGTGTTTGTGTTTGGCGTCAGCTCTCTTGTTGATATTGAGGCAGCAGTCAAGATGAATAACTCTCTTTGCCGCTGACTTGTTTTTCCATTTCTTCTCGCTCTCGTAGTACTCCAGCCGGGCAGGGAAGCCCTCGTCCGGCTCCTTCAAAACGAAGAAGCGCTTGTGTCCGTGCTTCTGCTTCTTGAGGTATCCACATTTCTTAATCTTGTTGTTACTAATGTTCGCGTTGGATAACAAGTGTCCTCCCCCAGTATTTGGAGGGCTCGCCATTCTATGGTCCTTTAAAAAACAAGTCTCACGTTCGTTAACCTGTTGTTATATCCTCACTTATCGAAGGCTGGGGAGAAACTCGGTATGGTCCGTATCTCTCAGAGGCACTGTTTCACTCCAGGCGCCGGCTGTGCGTTCGGCGTCTGTAGCAGTTTAACAGTAAATACCCCATATCGCTAAAGTGACCGGAGAGAAAAGGGAAACAATATGTGACGTTCTACACATCCAGCTTTGGTTACCAAAAAAAAGAGAAGGGGAGGGGGGAAAATACACACACTGGGGCGCTGCGAGCCGACGGGGCGTATCTGCAAAGCCGCCTACATATTGGGCTCATTGGTGGTGGAGAGGGCTGAATGATAGTGAAAAGATTCCGTCAGATGTTAGAAAGCCCTCCCACTCAATTCAATTCAATGGCCTTTATTGGCATGGGAAACATATGTTTACATTGTCAAAGCAAGTGAAATAGACAAGAAACAAATGTGAAATAAACAAGGGAAATAAACAACAACAAAAACAGTAAACATTACACTCACAAACGTTTTAAAATAAGATAGACGTTTAAAATGGTATATTACTCCCAATGTACAGTGTTGTAACAATGCACTCACTCTCAAACACACTCCTGCCCTCTTGCGACTCAATCTAGGTACTGTTGATGCTGTTCATGTGCCGCGTTCAACCAGTTAGCAAGTCGGAAATTGCCGAGTTTCCTACTTCCGACTAGCATTTGAATGCGGCATCCGCCCGGTCATAGCTGTAGCCTATGATGCATTTACTAAGCCTGTATGCATATTACATGCGTACGTGTATCCTCTTCTCCCAGGGAAACTCGGGCTATGTAGACTATTATCAAATTGTGTATGAAGAGTCGTATCACAGACCTTGGTGGCTATTTGGGTTAAGTATTGATTAGATTTGTGCGCAATATAGCATTGATGATGTATTGTGTTTGTTTAGTGCGCAATAAGAATTATGGAGGACAAGCTCAATTATATCCGCTTATTGATATGAAATAGGCAAAAGGGCAGTAGGCCTACGTCAGAGGTTTCAGAGTGGATAAACTGATAGAAGTTTGTGGGAATGTACGCCTATGTTAAACATGCATGTTATTTTATTATGAAAAGTTGGAGAAGTTAACAATTTCAAAGTTTAATGATTCTTCTCCTGCCAAATTCATAAATAACAATGTCTATACTAGGCATGTAGTACAAGTCTTTCGCAACAAGCGCAATCCTTGATAATATAAATCATTATGTCTATTCGCATTCTTATGTATTTTTTTACACAAGTTATAGCACAATTCTAAAAACACGCCATGATGCATGATCTAGTAGATTCTACAATGGATTATCCATGCTCGCAATGTAAATTGGCATCAACTGTGATTTGCAACGTGATGAGGAGCATGCGAGGGGAGGGTGTGTGACTGTTCCCAGTCTGTACCCAGCCTCTGCCCTCCTACTTCAGAAGTAAACAAGCATCACGAGACTGCGGCTCTGTGACACAGCTAGGTTGGGAGGGAGAGCGAGCGGGAGAGCCTCTGACGCAGGCAACGCTCGATATTACCCCTGCGCCCCCCGATAATACCCGACATTCATACCTGCGCAATGATGGCCAGAGAGCCCTCTCCCTCTTTTCCTCTATTGCCGAATTTGGCAAGAGAAGAATCATTAAACTGTGAAATTGTAAACAACTGTATGAGAGTGAGAGAAATGCCGCATTCAAAACAACTGGGAACTCGGTACACTAAAATGTCCGACTTCAGTGTGAACACTGAAATGACGAGCTTCGCCTGGGAAACGGTCATCCAACTCGGAAGTGATCTTCAGGTCGAAAAGTCTAGAAAGATGCCCGAGTTTCCGACTTTGATATCCGAGTTGGATGACCGTCGGAGCTCGTTTTTTTCAGAGTTCTCCAGTTGCTTTGAAAGCAGGGAAGTCGGAAGTCAGAGATTTCCGAGTTCCCAGTTGTCTTGAAACCACAAAGAGCCCACGGCGCGCTCCGTAGTTTGTTATGTAACGCGCGCGCCCACTGGCCTATTTTTACTGCGCCCAGGCTCCCACACGTACTGCAAGAGTATATTTGCCTTCACAGACTGTGAGCAAAAGGGTAGATGACCCGTTGGCTGCTTCTTGTATTGCGTATTTGAGCACAGATAGCCTACGTTTCACTCAGCGAGGGGAGGGAGAGCAGAGAGAGCCCCTCTCAAAACAGAAAACAGAAAAATCATGACCCAAATATGGTTATATTTTTGTTTTATAATGACACAGAGTCATTGGTCCTGAATCTTGGTGCGTCAGAGGCAGGTGATGTGCGTAGTGATGAAGACAAAGCTCTGCCCTGCTGGCTATCGCTCTCCCGCCCAAACCTAAAATCCTGCCCGTGCCACCCCATCCCGGATTCTTGTCCCGTAGACTAGAGGGGAGGCGGTCTGTTGTGAAAAACACCCTGTCTGTCTGCCAGAGGAGGTGATGTAAGGTTGTGTTTTTCTGTCAGGTGGTAGGCCTAGGCTGCTACATTCTGCCAATGACTCAGATTTTCCTGGAATGGATGTTTGATAGAGAGTTGAGAGTGACACCCCCCCTTATTCATTTTCAACTAAGATCCCTAAACAGTCATTTTGCCCACCACGTAAGTGGCCTATGTAAGTGGAATGAAAATGAGACTGCTTAAAGTCACTCCCCCACTTCTCTTTATTCCAGTCAACTCTGTTCTCAGCACCAAGGTCATTTACGCAGTGCCCTGCACAGGTCAATTATGCCACCAATAGCACTGATTTGACTGGTGCAGCACTGGAAATGGAATCAAATCATGCAGTGACATCAGCCTAACCCGCTCTCTCCCTCAGTTCCCGTACAGCTGTTAAATTGGTCAATTTAATCAATGCAAGGGAGAGTCAGGGCCTGATAGGGTGAAGGCCTGTATTTAATTTGGGTGCAGGCTTCACCACCCCCCACAACCGTGACGTTTTGATAACCGTGTAAATCTCTCTAGGACAAGGTGACTTTTATCAAGATGTTTGCCTCTATTCACCCCCCCAAAATGTCATGCTAATTAGCTGCTAATGTGGCTATCGTAAAGAACTACAAGTGCCATGATGATCTGGACGAGACTGCCGAATCAAGGCAAATCTGGTGTAGATGTCTTCAACACTACCTCTTAAAGATCTGTGTCTTTACACTACACAAGTATCTCTCTCTTAGACCTAGTTTGTGTTGTCAAAGTAGTGTATTGTAAAGGGGCCCTAAGACTCTTTACTATGACATGATTCATTTATGAAGTGCGGGAGAATGGCATTTTAATAGGTTGAGGATTTTGCATATTCGTCTTTAGACAATGTTGACGTGAAGGAGACGACCAGGGAAGACTGGAGACCGTCTGGTATCTCCTCTACGTGGTTGGTTAATTCTAGCACCCAGAACTAACAGCCATTATCTACTGCAGCACCCTGTTATTGAACTACTCCCTATACCAACCCCCTCCCTGTTTACCTATGTCATTATGGAGGAGTATGCAAGGCTGTAACGTGGAGAATGCTTGTGATCTACAGGATGGTCAGGGTGGTTGTAACATTGAAAGTGGATGGCTATAACATTTTAATTATAGTCTATGGTAAGGATGGCTATAACATTTTAATGCTAGTCTATGGTAAGGATGGCTATAACATTTTAATTATAGTCTATGATAAGGATGGCTATAACATTTTAATTATAGTCTAGTAAGGATGGCTATAACATTGAGAGTGCCTCTGATAGGCAAAGAGAGAGTGAGTGGAGAAAAGAGAGAGAAGGAGAGAGAGGAAGAGAGAGAGGGAGAGAGAGGAAGAGAGAGAGGGAGAGAGAAAGGAAGAGAGGGAGAGAGAGGACGAGAGGGGGAGAGAGGGGGAGATAGAGAAAGAGAGGGAGAGAGAGGAAGAGAGGGGCCGAATGGGAGATGAGGCGTGTGATAAGAGCTTGATACCTTAATCAAGAGAGAGGGAGAGAGAGAAGATGGAAAAGGTGGGGAACGAGGAGGAGAAGGGGGCGTCTCTATTTGCTTTACTCATAAACCCCGGCAAGTATACAATGCAAATGAGGAGTCTTTAAAACTCCAATAAGGTGTGTGATAGGCCCGTAAAGTGCCTTCCTTGCCTGGATGCCGTCAGTCCATAGCCGTGTACACACCCTGCTCCTCTTTCATGTCTTCTCCATCTCCTTAGGTAACTATACTGAACAAAAATATATGCAACAATTTCAAAGATTTTACTGAGTTACAGTTCATATAAGGAAATTAATCAATTGAAATAAATTCAATTGATTAAGTTTTGTAAAGTTTTGTAAAGTTAGTGTGGGAGTGTCGATCAATAATGATAAATCTGACAACTTAGATGGAAAGCTACTGAGGATGGTAGCTGACTCTATAGCCACTCCTATCTGTCATATCTTTATTCTGAGCCTAGAGGAAAGTCTTTGTCCTCAGGCCTGCAGGGAAGCCAAATTAATTCAGCTACCCAAGAGTGGTAAAGTGGCTTTTACTGGTTCTATTAGCTTGCTGCCAGCTCTTAGCAAACTGTTGGAAAAAAATGTGTTTTACCTATACAATGCTATTTCTCTGTAAAGAATTTATCAAGAGACTTTCAGCATGCTTATAGAGAAGGACACTAAACACGTACTGCACTGACACAAATGACTGATGATTGGTTGAGAGAAATTGATAATAAGAAGATTGTGGGAGCTGTACTGTTAGATTTCAGTGCAGTCTTTGATATTAGATCACAATAACCTGTTGTTTAAAAAACATGTGTTATGCAGTGGCGATTTTAGCATTTACATCTTGGTGGGGCAAAGATTTTTGTTGTTGATGCATGCCAGCCAAGCCACTACACTACACAATACAACACTAAACAATACATTCATTGCACTATAACGGTGACAAACAGTGCCCACAAACTGTTAGGGCCTACATAAAACTGTTCCAACAGAGTCCCAACAGCAGTCCCAACATCTTACCTCTGCTACACCTGGCTATCAGCAGAGCCTTGTCTGGCAGTGAAACAGTTCATTCAGCCTCATTTACTGCCTTTTAAATAAACATAGTTGATATGGCTGACTTGCTTAAACAAATGTGGTTTCTGCTGACAATTGAGATGTACAAACTGTGGCATAAGGGGACGGCAAGCAGATAAGAGGCAATCCGTAATTTCGATTAAGACATTAATGAGCGAACTAGGACGGACTTAGTCGATATAACTATTTGTTCAGGACTTTTGAAATGTACAGCGACAGAATTCAGAACATGCGCCGTTCTTACAGTATTCTCCCTGTACACCAAGTCAGAAACGTAGGCTAAATAAAGTGTGCATATAAGTAGACAATGAAAGCTCTTACAATATTTGTTGATTGCATTTCTCTAAAACAGGCTATAGGCTACATGTGCACCACCAAGTCAGAACAGTAAGTGAAATTAAGAATGGTAAATAGACCAAATTATTAGGCTTAGGCACATGGGCTACTAACATCTTACTACACAACATACACTTATTATTACTTTCTTAGCTACAGTATACATATCTCCCTGGCATATTACATAATTTATGCAGCAGCATACAATATGTTTTTGGATTCACCTTGTGCTGTGCTCACTTGAGCAGCAAGGTGGTGCGGCGGTCCTTCGTGGGCAAATTGTCATCAAAGTCTGGCATGCTCTGGATTTATGGTGCTTTCAAGACATCTTGGAACTCTGAAAAAAACAAGGTTGAATCATGATGACTTCAGTGATTTTCAAGTCAGAGCTCTAGAAAGGTTTCCCGACTTGCAAATCTGAGTTGGATGACCGTTCAAAACGTATTTTCCCAGTCTGAGATCGTTTTTTTCCAGGCTCCCAGTTGTCTTGAACTCACTGAAGTCAGATTTCCCAGTCCTGAGTTTCCAGTTGTTTTGAGCACGGCAGAAGTCATGCTGGATCGACAGCATGGCCAATATTGAATGTAAATCCTTTTAAGCTTGGAAAAGAGACCCTTAAACCCAGACTTGGGACCACACATCCACTCCACCGAATAGCAGGCTAGTGATTGCTTTGCAACCCTGGCAGTTAGCCACTGTTTCCTTCTAAACCACTAATTGTTGAATTTACAATATCCAACTTGTTGTGTAATGTTTATGTCCAATGGCCGATGACCACCAATGTGTTTTATCCATAATTGTCATTATTTATCTTCATATGACAAGGATTAAAAAGGATTTGCCAGTAGATTGTTGACTTGATTCATGGTGATGACTAATAGCTTGCTAGTTAAGATTTTGAAAGTATGATGTTGACATGATCAGTCCAATCAAAGCTACTGTAGATATAACGTGATTTGACATCATTTTATCCGCTGGCTGCCCCACCACCACAGAAAGCACTGAGCTAGGCTGAAATACCTGTATTTTGGAGCTGCCTTACTCAAGAAAGCAAATAAGAGACCAAGTTTGTATGCTGTTTTTACATTGTTTGCAAACTGATATGTGACACGTATTAATGCCAAAATAACATGCAAAACAGGCAACAGGCAAAAGGTAGGGCTCAAAACATGCCAGGTCGCCACTGCTGTTATGGCTTTTCAACCTCTGCCATATCGTGGATTAAGCGCTACCTATCTAATAGAACTCAAAGGATTTTCTTTAATGGAAGCTTCTCCATTAAAGCCAGGGAGATATGTATACTGTAGTCAACTGTGGTGTACTGCAGGGCAGCTTTCTAGGCCCTCTACTATTTTCTATTTTTACCAATGACCTGCCACCGGCATAAATCAAATTATGTGTGTCCGTGTATGCTGATGATTCAACCATATACGCAGCAGCAACAACAGCCAATGAAGTCACTGAAACCTTTAACAAAGGGTTACAGGGTTTCAGTGACACCAGCTCTGACACACACACTTACCCCACCAGACATGCCACCAGGGGTGTTTTCACAGTCCCCAAATCCAGAACAAATTCAAGAAAGCGTACAGTATTATACAGAGCCATTATACATGGAACTCGTATTGCTCAAGTGAACAGCAAACCTGGTTTAAAAAAACAGATAAAGCAACACCTCACGGCACAACGCCTCTCCCCTATTTGGATTAGATAGTTTGTGTGTATGTATTGATATGTAGGCTACGTGTGCCTTTTGTAAAAAAATAATTTATGTAATTCTGTCCTTGAGCTGTTGTCTATTAATGATCTGCATGTTTGCACAGGGCCGGGTTCAGAGGCCATCAGACTGGGCCGGCCTCCACCCAGTACCTTGCCCTGAACTAGCCGGCTACCACCCGGTTACTGAACACGGTTACTTAGAGGCTGCTGCCCTATGTTCATAGACATGGAATAAATGGTCACTTTAATAATGGAACACTGGTCACTTTAATAATTAAATAAATACTGTTTTACTAATTTCATATGTACAGTGCCTTCGTAAAAGTATTCAGACCCCTTGACTTTTTCCACATTTTGTTAAGTTACAGCCTTATTCTAAAAGTGATTCAATTGTTTTTCCTCATCAATCTACACACAATACCCCATAATGACAAAGCAACATTTATTAAAAACATAAAACAGAAATATCACATTTACATATGTATTCAGACACTTTACTCAGTACTTTGTTGAAGCACCTTTGGCAGTAATTTCAGCCTTGAGTCTTCTTGGGTAGGATGCTACAAGCTTGGCACACCTGTATTTAGGGAGTTTCTCCCATTCTTCTCTGTAGATACTCTCAAGCTCTGTCAGGTTGGATGGGGAGCGTCGCTGCACAGCTATTTTCAAGTCTCTGCAGAGATGTTCGATCGGGTTCAAGTCCGGGCTCTGGCTGGGCCACTCAAGGACATTCAGAGACTTGTCCCGAAGCCACTCCTGCATTGTCTTGGCTGTGTGCTTAGGGTCGTTGTCCTGTTGGAAGGTGAAACTTCGTCCCAGTTTGAGGTATGTACTTTGCTCCGTTCATCTTTACCTCGATCCTGACTAGTCTCCCAGTCCCTGCCGCTGAAAAACACCCCCACAGCATGATGCTGCCACCACCATGCTTCACCGTAGGGAAGGTGCCAGGTTTCCTCCAGACGTGACGCTAGGCATTCAGGCCAAAGAGTTCGATCTTGGTTTCATCAGACCAGATAATCTTGTTTTTCATGGTCTGAATGCAAACTCCAAGTGGGCTGTCATGCCTTTTTCTGAGGAATGTGGCTTCCGTCTGGCCACTCTACCACTGCGATTGCGCAGTTTGGCCGGCGGGCCAGTTCTAGGAGTCTTGGTGGTTCCAAACTTCTTCCAATGATGCAGAATGTTGTGAGGGTTGATTACAAAAAAACGTTAACTGTAATTCGTTATGTTACCATAAAAAATACTGTAATCAGATTACAGATACTTTTGAAAACTAGATGATAACTTCGAGGATTACTTTTAAATTCAGAAAGGATGTTTGCGTAAAAAAAAATCTTTGACACTTCTCTGTTTTCTCAATGACATTCAAATCAGCTTTGAAAAAAGGTGCAAGTTTAAGTTTGTTCCACCTGAGCAAATGTGTTTGATAGATCGCAGGAATAGGGTTTTGTAGGCTACAGTCCAAGCTATGTCTTCCAAAGGTGCGACTGCTGTCGGCATCCAAAGATGATCAAACTTGAATAAATGCTTGGAGGTAAGGATAACGGTGGTGGTGTAGTCTACGGCGATACGGATATGACTTATTATTGATCTACATAGTGCATTGATGTGAATCACACTGCTGCTCTTTCATTTAGCTATTTGCGCATTACGGATTGTGGTTGTTGTGGTTGGCTGTTCACAAATCTAAATGTGTATTTGAACCCAATAATGGTTGAAGCTGCCTATCAATCATTGTTTTTGAAACCAGTGGACAGCCAGCAGTGGTGTAAAGTACTTAAGTAAAACTACTTTAAAGTACTACTTAAATAGTTTTTGGGGGTATCTGTACTCTACTTTACTATTTATATTTTTGACAACTTATACTTTTACTACTCTACATTCTTAATAAAATAATGTACTTTTTACTCCATACATTTTCCCTGACAACCAAAAGTGCCGGTGGCCTGGCGGTGGCCTGGCGGACTCACTAAACACAAATTAATCTTTTATAAATAATGTATGAGTGTGCCCCTGGCTATCCATACATTTTTAAAACAAGAACATGGTGCTGTTTGGTTTGCTTAATATAAGGAATTTGAAATTATTTAGACTTTTACTTTTACTTTTGATACTTAAGTATATTTAAAACCAAATACTTTTAGACTTTTACTCAAGTAGTATTTTACTGGCTGATTTGAACTTTTACTTGAGTAACTTTCCATTAAGGTATCTATACTTTTACACAAGTGTGACATTTGGGTACTTTTTCCAGCACTGACAGCCAGTGAACAGCTGTATAGTGCGGATCCAAGCCTATGGAATAAAAGTGGGGCTTTTATTGCTTAATCTAATTCATGCTGATAAAAAAAATTCCATATGTCTAATGGACACATGCTCAAACTTTCACACGTTTGATAGACTTAAAGGGGCAATCTGTAGTTGCTACATCCATTTTTGGATTTATAAATGATATTTACAGTGCCATGTATGTTGTGTCCATGTATGGTATGAACACAACAGAAAAACTCATGTGAAAGCCCCCAGGGGCTCTGGGGGAGTGGGAATATGTGTAAAGTCTAATATGATGAAAGCATACAAAATTGAGATGATCGATAAAGCCATAGAAGGGATTATTGGTTTGCGCTTTGAACATGGGGAGTCAGATTATTGTTTTGTTGTGTTTTCATGCTATTGGCCACCTGAACAGTCCACATGGGGTAGAGATGCATCCTCCTATAGTAATTTGTTAAGGCAAATATACCTATATACATAAGCAGATGCTATTTACATATGTGGGGATTTTAATAGTCGAACTGGGAGGTTAGATGACTATATAAATGATATTGATGATATTCCATCGCGTGTTGCTTTGGACGACTTTGTTAATCATCATGGAGAATTCCTATTAGAATTCCTTCGGGACTCTAAAATGTGTATCATTAATGGAAGGATATGCCCCTTAAGCGATAACTTTACATCCATATCTGGCAAAGGAAAAGCTGTGGTGGATTATATAGTTACTCTCCATGACTGTTTAGAAACGTCTTTGGAATGTAAGGTGTTACCCCCTACACAAATTGAAGAATGCGGATGTTTTGATTTAATTGGTGAAAAAAGACTTCCTGATCATTCTCTTTTATTTATGATGTTTTCTGTTGGCCACAAACTTTCTCAACCAGGTATTACTGTGGATCATTAGTGGCAAAAGATACATACACCGTATAGGCGTAAATGTAAGAAAATAAATGTGCCAGATTATTTTCTATGTTCAGAAATGGCATGTAGAGCTCTGGTGGAACTCATCGAAACCCTGCAAAGATGCCAAGAAACAACATTTGATTTAGATGGTATGAAACATTTTGTGATATTATATATTCTGAAATGGGGGAAAATTATGCAAATAAAGACTACACCCCAAAGTCCAGGAAAGTTTACAAGCCGAATAAGACTTATTGGAATGATCAGTTAAGGGATTTATGGTCAGTAATGCGCAAGGCTGAGTACTTATTTTTACAGTGTAAAAAATGGGAAAGCATTTGGCATTGATGAACTGCCTAATGAGGTTTTAAAATCCCTTAAATTAATTGACATTATATATGTTTTGCTCCAAATTTGTTTTGAGTACAGTATACTGCCATCCACCTGGTATAAGTCTAAAATAAATCCCATTCCCAAATCCTCAAAAAAATTACACGAGAGTTCCACTGAATTATAGAGGTATACGTTTATTAAGTCTTTTTGGAGGATCAAAATATTCTGGTGGAAGAACAAAATGGTTTTGGTAAATCCAGAGCCTGTATAGATCATATCTTCTGGGTCTGTACAGCAATCAGTAATAGATGACATGAAGAGAAGCCTACTTTTGCATGTTTCATTGAGTTCCAGAAAGCTTTTGACTTTGTAAATATGGATATTTTAGCCTATAGTTTGTTAAAGACAGGGGTTGATGGGAAGTTTTATCACGCAATCCAGTCTCTTTACAAAGCACCAATTGCTTGTGTGCGTGTTAATGAATATGGTACAGATTGGTTTCCCACACCCTCGGGTGTAAAACAAGGAGATGCTTTGTTTTGCTATGTTGATAAATTATTTGGCAAAATAAATTAAACAGTTAAATATTGGAGTAAGATATGATGATGATGAAATGCTAAGTATCCTTTTATACGCTGATGATATTATTTCGATGGCAGAAACTGAACAAGACCTGCAGAGCATGTTATTATGTGCAGTCAATTGGTGTAAAAGATGGAGACATGATCAACCAGACAAAAACACAGATAAAGCATTTTAGAAAACCAGGTACTAAGAGAAGTGTTTTTCAGTTTTGTTTTGGTGAAGACATTCTTGAGTTTACCAGTAATTATAAATATTGGGGTATTTTTATTGATGAACACATTACCTTTCTATAGGGAACATCTGCCCTGGCCGACAAGTAGAGCTCTTGGGGGAGTTATAGAAAAAACAACAACACTTAAAGATATTTGATATGTTAGATATTCCAAACTGTATCAGACATGTGTGTGTCCTGTTCTGGACTATTCAGCAGGAGTGTGGGCTGCTAAGAGGTATCTCAAAAACGAACATGTTCATAACAGAGCAGTACGTAACTTTTTAGGTGTCCACAAGTTTGCAGATATACTTGCAATAACTGGGGACATGGGTTGGGAACCCTGTGAGGTGTGATGGAAGGTGTGTATGGTGAGACTTTGGAATAGACTGTTGGATATGCCAACTGACAGAATAGCTAGTCAAGTTTTTCAATGGAATCTATCCATAGGGGGAGCCTGGGCAACTGAAATGTTTGACCTTTTTCAACAGTCTGACTGTGAACATCTGTACGAAAACCAAAGTAAGGGAGACATAGATGTAGAGAAGATTAATCATAAACCCAAACTGAGAACCTTTTGTTTGATTAAGGATGATTTTGTGTGTGAGAGATATATTATGTATAACCTACCTAAAAGCAAGTCCATAGTTTCATCAGCTGTCCGGGTGGCTGGGCTCCGACGATCCCGCAGGTGAAGAAGCCGGATGTGGAAGTCCTGGGCTGGCGTGGTTACACATGGTCTGCGGTTGTGAAGCCGGTTGGACGTACTGCTAAATTCTCTAAATTATCTGGCAACAGTTCTGGTGGCAATTCTTGCAGTCAGCATGTCAATTGCACGCTCCCTCAAAACTTGAGACATCTGTGGTATTGTGTTGTGTGACAAAACTACACATTTTAGAGTGGCCTTTAATTTTCACCAGCACAAGGTGCACCTGTGTAATGATCATGCTGTTTAATCAGCTTCTTGATATGCCACTCTTGTCAGGTGGATGAATTAGCTTGGCAATGGAGAAATGCTCACTAATATGGATGTAAACTAATTTGTGCACAAAATTTGAGTGAAATAAGCTTTTTGTGGTAACGCAACATTTCTGGGATCTTTTATTTCAGCTCATTAAACACGAGACCAACACTACATGTTGCATTTATATTTTTGTTCAGTGTATTATCAAGACACCTGCTGGTACCTCTGAACTGGACAGCTCACAAGGTCTCATAAATATCTGTTGACTAGCTGGGAGTCTAAAGAGGCTTCATGCGTAGCTTTTATTTTTACCCATAGTAGTAGTAGTAGGAGTAAAATGTCTCTATTCTCAGCACTTATGACCAATTTCCTACTCTGAGACGCTTTGTGGAGACTGGCCTAGGTAAGACTATCACACACACACACACACACACACACACACACACACACACACACACACACACACACACACACACACACACACACACACACACACACACACACACACACACACACACACACACGCACACACCCCACCCCACATACATACATAGATCCTGCAGTATACTTCAGTAGCTGAGTCACAACCCACAGTCCCCAGGCTCTCCATTCCCTGCAGTGTCGCCACTACACTGCTGATCACGATTGGTTTCATAATCTGTCATAAAGCAGATTAGTTGATCCTGTGTGATGAGATAAGATTAGGGGGGGCCATGGGGATCAGACTTACTCCTCTCATTCCAACACAAGCCCCCTGACTAAAATGAACAGCAGCCTATTGCGGTATTTGTAACCCCCCTCTGCGCACCCACACCCACATGTCAACCCTCACCCAATCCTCCTCTCCTTGTTCAGCTGCAGAACAGATTATATCCTGAGCCCTGGAGTGTCTGAAGCTTATTTTTTTCATGTTGTCGATCTGATGGTGATCCTGTTGTTATTATTTATTTTCACTCGCCGTCCCCGCCCACATTTTGGTGTTTTTCTTGAAATGTCATGTTCAGGAGTCTAGCCATACAGATTAGCATTTGTTTTCAGGGTTACCGTAAGACTTCACAGTAGCTTAACACGAAGACAACTCAGTGGCCTTGTGGTTAGAGTGTCCGTCCTGAGATTGGAAGATTGTCAGTTCAATCCCTGGCCGAGTGATACCAAAGACTATAAAAATGGGACCTGAGGTGTCTCTGCTTGGCACTCAGCATTAAGGAGATAGATTAGGGGTAAGGTTATGTGATAGATTAGTGTCCAAGGGAAGTGCTTGTACATTAAGCTGCCTCACTCTACAGAAATAGGAGATAGGCTCCTGTCCTATGAGCCTTTCCGGCTCATGCAAGGCTACTTATGACACAAAAACAACTCCAGTGGCGTGGAGAACAATAATCTCCATTTCAGCTTCTCAGACATACAGTCAGAGCCAGATGTCTACTGACTCCACTAACCAGAGATAATATGGGGATCAACAAAACCACTGAGAGACGGCACCCTGTATGTCTCCAACTTGTGGTTTCTGCCCTTAGAGTGTGTCTTTGTCTTGTGACTTTTCAAGACTTGACCAGAGAAAATGAGGATCTCAGCTTGAATATGGACTAGAAAAAAGTTTTGCTATGGAATGTTAACCCGTAACCTGTGTGTGTGTGAACGGAGGAGTGTCTGGATGGTACGTACTGTATATATATATCTCTCCGTTACACTGATGGTGTCATCTTTAATTGACTCAGTCCCCTAATTAATACAGTAAATGACAGATTGACATTTCTCTTCTAGTTAATTTCCCCTGTGATTAATATTGCAGACGGAGTGACCTAGAAGAATGGCAGCATGTGTTATTGGACATGACTGCCTGCTCCCCTATCGAGCCGGCGCACCAATGATTAAACTTTTGATTACTTCAGTTAACTAAATCATTGGAATGGACATAATCTATTTTAAATTAATCAGCAGATTTGGCACTGGGTATGCAGGGATGTTTGGGGTTGTCTTAAAGATGGAGAAATGAGAGGTTAGCAGTAAAGTAGCTCTATCGTGTGAATGTCATATTTAATAGCTAAGATATTTGTATTTATTTATTTTATTGAACATTTATTTAACTAGGCAAGTCAGTAAAGAACAAATTCTTATTTACAATGACGGCCTACCAAAAGGCAAAAGACCTCTTGCGGGGACAGGGGCTGGGATTCAAAATAAAAATAAAAATAAATAAAAATAAATATAGGACCAAACACACTTCACGACAAGAGAGACAAAACAACACAACATAAAGGGAGACCTAAGACAACAACATAGCAAGGCAGCAACACATGACAACACAGCATGGTAGCAACGTAACAGGACAACAACATGGTAGCAACACAACATGGTAGCAGCACAAAACATGGTACAAATATTATTGGGCACAGACAACAGCACAAAGGGCAAGAAGGTAGAGATGACAATACATCACGCAAAGTAGCCACAACTGTCAGTAAGAGTGTCCATGATTGAGTCTTTAAATGAAGAGATTGAGATAAAACTGTCCAGTTTGAGTGTTTGTTGCAGCTAGTTCCAGTTGCTAGCTGCAGCGAACTGAAAAGACGAGCGACCCAGGGATGTGTGTGCTTTGGGTACCTTTAACAGAATGTGACTGGCAGAACGGGTGTTGTATGTGGAGGATGAGGGCAGCAGTAGATATCTCATACAAGGGGGAGTGAGGCCAAAGAGGGTTTTATAAATAAGCATCAACCAATGGGTCTTGCGACAAGTATACAGATTTTTTTTCTTTTTTTTAACCATTATTTTACTAGGCAAGTCAGTTAAGAACAAATTCTTATTTTCAATGACAGCCAAGGAACAGCGGGTTAACTGCCTTGTTCAGGGGCAGAACAACATATTTTTACCTTGTCAGCTTGGGGATTCAATCCAGCAAACTTTCGGTTATGGGCCCAACACTCTAACCACTGGGCTACTTGCCGACCAGTTTACAGAGGAGTATAGAGTGCAGTGATGTGTCCTATAAGGAGCATTGGTGGCAAATCTGATGGCCGAATGGTAAAGAACATCTAGCCGCTCGAGAACACCCTTACCTGCCGATCTATAAATTATGTCTCCGTAATCTAGCATGGGTAGGATGGTCATCTGAATCAGGGTTAGTTTGGCAGCTGGGGTGAAAGAGGAGCGATTGCGATAGAGGAAACCAAGTCTAGATTTAACTTTAACCTGCAGCTTTGATATGTGCTGAGAGAAGGACAGTGTACCATCTAGCCATACTCCCAAGTACTTGTATGAGGTGACTACCTCAAGCTCTAAACCCTCAGAGGTACTAATCACACCTGTGGGGAGAGGGGCATTCTTCTTTCTAAACCACATGACCTTTGTTTTGGAGGCGTTCAGAACAAGAATAGAGAAAGCTTGTTGGACACCAAGTAAGCTTTGTTGTAGAGCATTTAACACAAAATCCAGGGAGGGGTAAGCTGAGTTTAAGACTGTATCATCTGCATATAAATGGATGAGAGAGCTTCCTGCTGCCTGAGCTATGTTGTTGATATAAATTGAGAAGAGCGTGGGGCCTAGAATTGAGCCTTGGGGTATTCCTTTGGTGACAGGCAGAGGCTGAGACAGCAGATTTTCTGACTTTATACACTGCACTCTTTGAGAGAGGTAGTTATCAAACCAGACCAAAGACCCCTCAGAGACACCAATACTCCTTAGCCGGCCCACAAGAATGGAATGGTCTACCGTATCAAAAGCTTTGGCCAAGTCAATAAAAATAGCAGCACAACATTGCTTAGAATCAAGGGCAGTGGTGACATCATTGAGGACCTTTAAGGTTGCAGTGGCACATCCATAACCTGAGCGGAAACCAGATTGCATACCAGAGAGAATACTATAGACATCAAAAAAGCCAGTCAGTTGATCCAACACTTTTGATTAACAGGGCAAAATAGAAATAGGCCTATAACAGTTAGGATCAGCTTGATCTCCCCCTTTAAATAAAGGACTAACCGTGGCTGCCTTCCAAGCAATGGGAACCTCCCCAGAACGGAGAGACGGGTTAAAAAGGTTAGAGATAGGCTTGGCGATGATAGGGGCAGCAACCTTAAAGAAGAAAGGGTCTAAATGACCCAGATGTTTTTTTGGGGTCAAGTTTCAGGAGCTCCTTTAGCACCTCGGACTCAGTAACTGCCTGCAGGGAAAAACTTTGTAGCGGGACAGGGAGAAAAAGAGGGAGAAGCATCGGGATAGTTGCATTAGAAGGGGTGGCAGATGAGGAAATGTTGGATGGGCAAGGAGGCATGGCTGAGTCAAAATCCTGACTTAATGAAGTGTTAATTAAAGAGCTCAGCCATGTGCTTCTTGTCAGTAACAATCACATCATCAACTTTAAGGGACATGGGCAGCTGTGAGGAGGGTGTATTCTCCAGGTCTTTAATCGTTTTCCATATAGAGCAGGGGTACTCAACTCTTACCCTATGAGTTCCGGAGCCTGCTGGTTTTCTGTTCTAACTGATAAATAATTCCACACACCTGGTGTCCCAGGTCTAAATATATCCCTGACTAGAGGGGAACAATAAAAAAAAGCAGTGGAACTGGCTGCAAAGTCCAGAGTTGAGTTTGAGGTACATACAGTGGCAAGAACAAGTATGTGAACCCTTTGGAATGACCTGGATTTCTGCATAAATTGATAATAAAATTTGATCTCATCTTTATTAAGGTCAAACCAATAGACAAACACAGTGTTCTTAAACTAATAACACACAAATTATTGTATTTTTCTTGTCTATATTGAATATATAATTCAAACATTCACAGTGTAGGTTGGAAAAAGACACCACGGTAGAAGCCACTGCTGTCCAGAAAAAACATTGCTACAAGTCTGAAGTTCGCAAAAGAGCACCTTGATGTTCCACAGCGCTACTGGAGATCAAACTAAAGTTGAGTTGTTTAGAAGGAAAACACAACACTATGTGTGGTGAAAAAAATCACAGCACACCAACATCAAAACCTCATCCCAACTGTAAAGTATGGTGGAGGAAGCATCATGGTTTGGAGCTGCTTTGCTGCCTCAGGGCCTGGACAGCTTGCTATCATCGATGGAAAAATCAATTCCCAAGTTTCTCAAGACATTTTGCAGGAGAATGTAAGGCTATCTGTCCGCCAACTGAAGCTAAACAGAAGTTGGGTGATGCAATAGGACAACGACCCAAAACACAGAAGTAAATCAACAACAGAATGGTTTCAACAGAAGAATTCTGGAGTGGCCCTGTCCTGACCTCAACCCGATTGAGATGCTGTGGCAAGACTTCAAGAGAGTGGTTCACACCAGACATCCCAAGATTATTGCTAAACTGAAACAGTTTTGTAAAGAGGAATGGTCCAAAATTCCTCCTGACCGTTGTGCAGGTCTGATCCGCAACTACAGAAAACGTTTGGTTGAGGTTATTGCTGCCAAAGGAGGTTCAACCAGTTATTAAATCCAAGGGTTCACATACTGTTTACTGGGTGTGTTCAATAAAGACATGAAAACATATAATTGTTTGTTATTTATGGGGCGGCAGCCCAGTGGTTAGAGTGTTGGGCCCGTAACCGAAAGGTTGCTGGATCGAATCCCCGAGCTGACAAGGTAAAAATCTGTTGTTCTGCCCCTGAACAAGGCAGTTAACCCACTCTTCCTAGGCTGCCATTGTAAATAAGAATTTGTTCTTAACTGACTTGCCTAGTAAAATAAAAATTAGTTTAAGCACACTGTGTTTGTTTATTGTTGCGATTTAGATGAAGATCAGATCAAATTTTATGACCAATTTACGCAGAAATCCAGGTAATTCCGAAGGGTTCACATTCTTGCTACTGTAGAGTAGAGGATCATGGTTCTAAATGAGGTTTAATAATGAAGATTACTCCCCCTGCTGAAAAAAACTTCATAAATTAGCATACATTTCAAGTTAGTCTATGCTGTTATATGCTAGTCAGTGCTGGTCAGATCCTGGTCAAGCTTGTCTGACCAGTATGGTCTAGCTGGTTATGCTGGTTTACCATCATGGCTTAGCTGTTTTTGCTGGTGACTTTGTGGTGTTTTAGACACTGGTGACCAGCCTTTGCAGTGTTTTGGACACATTCTTTAAAAAAAATATAAACTACCGTTCAAAGGTTTGGGGTCACTTAGAAATGTCCTTGTTTTTGCAATTATGTCACAAGTCCTCAACTGGCAGCTTCATTAAATAGAACCCGCAAAACACCAGTCTCAACGTCAACAGTGAAGAGGCGACTCCGGGATACTGGCCTTGGCAGAGTTGCAAAGAAAAAGCCATATCTCAGACTGGCCAATAAAAAGAAAAGATGAAGATGGGCAAAAGAACACAGTGGAAGATATGGCTTTTTCTTTGCAATTCTGCCAAGAAGGCCAGTATCCCGGAGTTGCCTCTTCACTGTTTAATGAAGCTGCCACTTGAGGACTTTTTCTCAAACTAGACACTCTAATGTACTTTTCCTCTTGATCAGTTGTGCACAGGGGCCTCCCACTCCTCTTTCTATTCTGGTTAGAGCCAGTTTGCGCTGTTCTGTGAAGGGAGTAATACACCGTGTTCAGTTTTTTTGGCAATTTCTCGCAAAGGAATAGCCTTTATTTCTCAGAACAAGAATAGACTGATGAGTTTCAGAAGAAAGTTATTTGTTTCTGGACATTTTGAGCCACGAAAACAAAGCGAAGGCACCACGAAAACAAAGCGAAGGCATCACGAAAACAAAGCGAAGGCACTACGAAAACAAAGCGAAGGCACCACGAAAACAAAGCGAAGGCACCACGACAACAAAGCGAAGGCACCACGAAAACAAAGCAAAGGCACCACGAAAACAAAGCGAAGGCACCACGAAAACAAAGCGAAGGCACCACGAAAACAAAGCGAAGGCATCTATGCTGGTCCATGCTGTTTTTTGCACAGACATTTCATTCGGCACAATTATTTCATTGACGTTTCAGGATTATTTAACTTCATGCAAGACCAGAAAAACCTCATGGAAATTATAGACATCATAGAAGATTGCCCCCTCCCCTACCTCGCCAGCCCTTACTCCCCCCTCTCTCTCCTTCCCTCTCTCTCTTCCCTCACTCTCCCTCCCCCCTTTTCTCTCTGTTTTACCTTGCTTTATCTTGTGTAACACTGACACTAAATGACTAAGGTTTTCTCATTTCATGGGTAAGTGAGTCAGATATTTATTTAATATGCTCATATGAGGAGGCAGGAGATCTATTTATTGGAGCAAAGCTGGCATGTTTATTTTAGCAGATCTAGAAGCCAGATAGCATGTTTATTTTACCAGATCTAGAAGCCAGATAGCATGTTTATTTTACCAGATCTAGAAGCCAGATAGCATGTTTATTTTACCACACACAAACACAAATAGAAATACACACACACACTACTGTTTGGGCACAACCTCTGTCACGCACACACACACACACACACACACACACACACACACACACACACACACGCATGCACACACAGGCACGCACGCACACACACAAACACACACATAATGACTGGTCCCTGGCAGTGACTCCACTTTTTGAGGGTGTCTCGGGGGGAGTGACATATGCAAAAAACACACTTCTATTTCACACCACACTGTACATTTATGAAACAGAACTAATATAAGCACCCCCTATAGGACCTTTTGTACACAGGCACACAGTGTCGCAGTGCCGAAAGGAATAAATCAATGCTTACATGATGTTCTGAAGTGAGTGAGGAAGGGAGGGGACGAGGAGACAGAAGGGAGGGGACGAGGAGACAGAAGGGAAGGGACGAGGAGACAGAAGGGAGGGGACGAGGAGACAGAAGGGAGGGGACGAGGAGACAGAAGGGAGGGGACAAGGAGACAGAAGGGAGGGGACAAGGAGACAGAAGGGAGAGGACGAGGAGACAGAAGGGAGGGGACGAGGAGACAGAAGGGAGGGGACGAGGAGACAGCAGGGAGGGGACAAGGAGACAGAAGGGAGGGGACAAGGAGACAGAAGGGAGAGGACGAGGAGACAGAAGGGAGGGCACGAGGAGACAGAAGGGAGGGGACAAGGAGACAGAAGGGAATGGACAAGGAGACAGAAGCGAGGGGACGAGGAGACAGAAGGGAGGGGACGTGGAGACAGAAGGAAGGGGACTAGGAGACAGAAGGGAGGGGACAAGGAGACAGAAGGAAGGGGACTAGGAGACAGAAGGGAGGGGACAAGGAGACAGAAGGGAGGGGACTAGGAGACAGAGACGTAAAGGCAGGACGGAAGAAGACAGGAAGTGAGGTTAAGGAACCAGATAAGTAGAGGACAAGGACAGCGGTTCCAGAGAGGCAGGGCCAACATCTTTTGAGAGATTTGTTCACCTCCGTCTGCTGGCAGCTCTAAGAGAAAGATGAAGGATATATATTTAGAGTCTTCCCACCACTCCCCCGCCATATGCCAGACAACGTAAATCAGACGCACACACAGACACAAAAACATTGTAAAACAGGAAACCTCATTGTTGCTGAGAGGTTTTGGACTCAGCTCTGATGGGACACTATATCTGCCTCTAACTGTGCATCTTGACGCATATGGTTCTGCAAATCAAGCAGTAAAAGAATATGAGACAAAATGATTCACTAAGTATAGGAGTATAGCCACAGGCACAACTGAAATCCACTGCAGACAGTAAATCTCTTTTGTCTTGTTTTCTTGCTTTTGCCACAGAACGTTATTTTATGCAACACAGAACTCCACATTTCGGTGACGCTGCAAGGCCAATGGCTTCTGCTTGAATCAGAAGACTTGGTGACCTTGTTGGTTATAAACAACAGCAGCAGAGGGTCAATAGCCCTTGGGTCCCGGGTTCATAGGGTCATAGGTCAAAGTTCATTAGGTTAGTGGCACACAGACGGAGGGTTGGATGGCGGGGGGTCAAAGGGGTAGAGACTGACTCTTGTTTATGTGTCCCTGCCTTTTCATTGCCCTACCACTGACCCATGGAGGGACGGCTGGAGGGACGAATGGAAAGATTCGTCCCTCCAGCTTGTGGAAGTGGAAAGTATACAGTTAAAAGAAAGAGACACAGTAAGGGTTATAGGGGAGACGTAGGGATGGATACAGATTATAGAAGAGAGACAGAGGTCTGCAACATGAGAGAGAACGAGAAGGTGGTTAGATTGGACTGTTGGATAAAGAAGGCACAACTTTGGCCAAACGTGTAATCTTGGCCTCCCTGGCAACCATGAGCCTCTCTGCATACTGTTAAGCCTACTTCTCCCTGTGTTACTGCTCAACAACAAAATGGTGCGAGCGTTATACTTTATAGGGGGCTCTCATGATTTCCACATCACACACTTACACACTAGAGGCAGACTCTTAACAGTCACACATACACGAACCAATGGCCTTATAGATGTATTTGGTTTCTCTGTTTGGTTGATGTGACTGTTGCTCCTATAGCCTTGTGTGCTAGAGATCTAGGATTTGTGGCTAGTGAACAAGACTATCTCAACAGTAGCCTGCACAAGCTTTTTTACGGATTGTTGTCCCTTTAAACAGCAATTTCCCTTTTCCTTTAAATATGCAAATGAGCCTTGATTGCATTCGTCATTGCCACAGCATTGATTTCAACCAATACGTCTCTGGGACTGCCCCCTCCCCTGGGTCATACATATTCATGAAATGGA
The DNA here is from genome assembly GCA_023634145.1 of Thymallus thymallus. Lineage (NCBI taxonomy): Eukaryota > Metazoa > Chordata > Actinopteri > Salmoniformes > Salmonidae > Thymallus > Thymallus thymallus. Next base: position 7,079,925 of record CM042408.1, read on the forward strand.
GGTTGTTATCCGTTCTGAATTTAGGGGATGGGGTGGGTAGGTTGTATTTTTTTTTTTTTAAACAAACTAAAGACCATTGTAATTGAATTGAGTTCAACCTTTCAGCAAGAACAAATGGAATACATGTTGGGTTCAGGATATTACACAGATTCCCTGTTGAATAGAATATAAACTGTTAGAATAGAAAATGCCCCTTAGGTTTACTTGTGTTGTTGTTGTTGTTGTTGTTGTTGCCGTGTACTACCGTGACTAGCCTACTATAGTAATGGCATTCCTATTGCGAGGTGGCACATTGAGTATTGTTTTACCTTCACCCCAGGTGATTATGATAAATCAGAATTAGTTTTAGGGTGACATCCATCTTATGATACTTTCTATAATTCCCTGGAGGGAGTTCAGGATAAAGAATACAGTAATAGGGGTGAGGGGTATTTAAAGACTACCTCCAGTGGAAATAGAAAAATGCTCCTTAGAATAATATTAACATTATTTTTAGAATAACATTAACATTATTTTTAGAATAACATTAACATTATTTTTTAGAATAACATTATCATTACTTTTTGAATAACATTACAATTATTTTTAGAATAACATCAACATTAATTTTTAGAATAACACTAACATTATTTTTAGAATAGCATTAACATTATTTTTTAGAATAACATTAACATTATTTTTAGAATAACATTAACATTATTTTTAGAATAACATTAACATTCTTTTTTAGAATAACATTAACATTCTTTTTTTCTTCAAAGTAAAAATATTGAGATATAAATATTACATTTTTATTCATGGGAAGACTGTGAGACAGAGAACTTTGCTTTAGTTAAGACAAAACACATTTCTAAATCTCTTCTGTATTCAATACGTGACTTTAAATCTCTCACTCTCTTTCTCTCTATCTGGGTGGCAGCATTTCTGTTTATTTTCCCTTTCATTAGAACTGATCTGTCCTGATAACGTCCAATCCCTTCCTAAGTCGTACAGCATTAGTTGGCTAGAGCTGAGACCCATAACCCCTACCATACGTACCTACCACATATGACCTCAACCCTACCTCGATAGCCTGCCACCGCTCAAACCCTACCTATTATCAATTATAGTATTAGACCAGCTATACAGAAGTTCAAACCATAACCCTACAGTATCAGACAAAAGCTGCAACATTAACCCTTGTGTTACAGTTCTAACGGCTGTCATTGTCCTCAGAGCTTTTAAACATGACTTACAGTAGACTTGGCATTGCAAGTGTGTATAGGTGAGTGTGAGAGTGTACTGTATAGGTGTGTGTGCATAGGTATGTGTGTTAAAATGTGCTAGGTGTGTTTAAAGTTAGTGAAGAATAACCACAGGGACTAGCAAAGTGATACCTGTCCTATCTCACACACCAACTGGCCTTCCAAATCTGCTTTCCCATGTTGTCATAAAGACTTATTTACTGTCTCATTATAAGCCGAGTTCACGTCAGAGAGAGAGAGAGAGAAAGAAGAGAGAATGCTTGCTGCGTCTACTTCTCTATGTTACCCTCTGTTACTTTTTCATTATGCCCACAACCCTATGTCCACAGCCACCTGCATAAAGGTCTATAAAGATCCCCCTGTCTCTCTCTCTTTCTCTGTCTCTCTCTGTCTCTCTCCCTCTCGCTCTGTCTCTCTATGTCTCTCTCTCTCTCTCTCAATTAAATTAAATTAAATAAAATTAAATTTATTGGCATGACGTAACAATGTCTATATTGCCAAAGCTTACTTTGGAGATTTACAATTTTCTCTCTCTCTCTCCCTCTCGCTATGTCTCTGTCTCTGTCTCTGTCTCTCTCTCTCTCTCGCTCGCTCTCAATTTAAATGTCAATTTAAGGGCTTTATTGGCATAGGAAACATATGTTAACATTGCCAAAGCAAGTGAAGTAGATGGTAAACAATAAAAATTAACAGTAAATATTACACGCAGAAGTTCCAAAAGAATAAAGACATTTCAAATGTCATATTATGTATATACAGTGGGGAGAACAAGTATTTGATACACTGCCGATTTTGAAGGTTTTCCTACTTACAAAGCATGTTGAGGTCTGTAATTTTTATCATAGGTACACTTTAACTGTGAGAGACGGAATCTAAAACAAAAATCCAGGAAATCACATTGTATGATTTTTAAATAATTAATTTGCATTTTATTGCATGACATAAGTATTTGATCACCTAACAACCAGTAAGAATTCCGGCTCTCACAGACCTGTTAGTTTTTCTTTAAGAAGCCCTCCTGTTCTCCACTCATTACCTGTATTAACTGCACCTGTTTGAAGTTGTTACCTGTATAAAAGACACCTGTCCACACACTCAATCAAACAGACCCCAACCTCTCCACAATGGCCAAGACCAGAGAGCTGTGTAAGGACATCAGGGATAAAATTGTAGACCTGCACAAGGCTGGGATGGGCTACAGGACAATAGGCAAGCAGCTTGGTGAGAAGGCAACAACTGTTGGCGCAATTATTAGAAAATGGAAGAAGTTCAAGATGACGGTCAATCTCTCTCGGTCTGGGGCACCATGCAAGATCTCACCTCTTGGGGCATCAATGATCATGAGGAAGGTGAGGGATCAGCCCAGAACTACACGGCAGGACCTGGTCAATGACCTGAAGAGAGCTGGGACCACAGTCTCAAAGAAAACCATTAGTAACACACTACGCCGTCATGGATTAAAATCCTGCAGCGCACGCAAGGTCCCCCTGCTCAAGCCAGCACATGTCCAGGTCCGTCTGAAGTTTGCCAATGACCATCTGGATGATCCAGAGGAGGAATGGGAGAAAGTCATGTGGTCTGATGAAACAAAAATAGAGCTTTTTGGTCTAAACTCCACTCGCCGTGTTTGGAGGAAGAAGAAGGATGAGTACAACCCCAAGAACACCATCCCAACCGTGAAGCATGGAGGTGGAAACATCATTCTTTGGGGATGCTTTTCTGCAAAGGGGACAGGACGACTGCACCGTATTGAGGGGAGGATGGATGGGGCCATGTATCACGAGATCTTGGCCAATAACCTCCTTCCCTCAGTAAGAGCATTGAAGATGGGTTGTGGCTGGGTCTTCCAGCATGACAACGACCTGAAACACACAGCCAGGGCAACTAAGGAGTGGTTCCGTAAGAAGCATCTCAAGGTCCTGGAGTGGCCTAGCCAGTCTCCAGACCTGAACCCAATAGAAAATCTTTGGAGGGAGCTGAAAGTCCGTATTGCCCAGCGACAGCCCTGAAACCTGAAGGATCTGGATGGAGGAGTGGGCCAAAATCCCTGCTGCAGTGTGTGCAAACCTGGTCAAGAACTACAGGAAACTTATGATCTCTGTAATTGCAAACAAAGGTTTCTGTACCAAATATTAAGTTCTGCTTTTCTGATGTATCAAATACTTATGTCATGCAATAAAATGCAAATGAATTACTTAAAAATCATACAATGTGATTTTCTGGATTTTTGTTTTAGATTCCATCACTCACAGTTGAAGAGTACCTTTGATAAAAATTACAGACTTCTACATGCTTTGTAAGTGGGAAAACCTGCAAAATCGGCAGTGTATCAAATACTTGTTCTCCCCACTGTATACAGTGTTGTAACAATGTGCAAATAGTTAAAGTACAAATACTCAAAATGGGAAAACAGATAAACATAAATATGGGTTGTATTCTCTCTCTCTCTGTCTCTCTCCGTCTCTCTCTCTCTCTCTCTCTCTCTCTCTCTCTCTCTCTCTCTCTCTCTCTCCCTCTGTCTCTATCTATCTCCCTCTCTCTCTGTATCTCTCTCTCCCTCCCTCTCCCTGTCTGTCTCTCTCTGATTCAGGGGGGTCAGATGAGGAAGGCTAGCTCATTATGCCATTCTGTGTCAACCTGTTTCCAGCTGAGTGAGGTCATCTGAGGTTCAACCATCTCCAGAGGAACGATGCCCAATCTGCCCAATCTGGACAAACTATAAATACGAATCCACAGTTGTCTTTGGGTGCCTTGCCAATCAGGTTGAGCGCTGGGCAGCGCTGTACAAAGGGCTCAGGGCTATAGTTAAATACGCCACAGTTGGTAAAGGGATGAGGGAAGCATGTTAGCTGGGCTATATCTGACTTACTAGGCAGCTAATGCCATTGTGAACAGTGTTAAGTTACTGTGTCTCTCTCTGCGTAACTGACTTACAGGAAAGGTCAAGTTTAAGCTCCACAGAGATTTCCAGTAATGTATGGTAATTCCATTATAGAGTGAAGGAGGATTATCCCTATTAAATAATACTGAGCCAGACTTGGGGCACTGATGTTGTTACTCAAGGCTGACTGTACGGTCGTTATCTGTGCTAGACTATCCTCTTCCTGAACTGTTACTCTGCTTGTTTTACGAAGAAATTGTTAGCCCCTTGAGCTAAAGCCTTCACTCAACTACGGTCATTAACTTGTAACTTGTAAGATGGCGACGATAGATATGACCCCTCTATAGAAAGATGAGACTCTCCGTCTTAAGTCGGTATGCCAATTTCATGCTGTAACGTCTGAATAGTTTGGGCTACACATTAATATGGCCCCTCTGTGGAAAGGTTAGACTCGCAGGCCTCACAAGACTCGTCTGACGGTTCCCCTGTACTAGTTGAACAAATTTATGGAAGTATATATATGGAGACTGTTTAGTGCCAAAAATAAAGGGTTAAATACATGTAAAAAAAATAAATAATAATAACGTTCTCTGATTTTTCTTATATCTCTTAGATATAGGACAGACACTTAATCTGTTATTCAATGCATTTGTATGGGCAAACATTTTTTCATCAAATAATGTTTCATATTTTTATGCTTCAAAAATTCTAAATCAAATAGCAAAATGATCTTTGGTATGAACTTCTTTTAACAATTCTATATAATTTAGCAGAACCTCCCCTCCCACGGCTTAGACAGGGCTTAGACTCTTATGGGTTAAGCTCATAACTATGTGTGTGAGGTGTATACTTTTGTTTCAAAGTAGATTTGTTAGACTACCAATCACTCTGTGTTACCCTGATTTAGCCCACTGCAGTAAACAAAAGTAGGGTGATTGGTTGGGGTAGATGGGTAGGCGTATAACGTGAACGTCCAGCAACCCACAAGTTGCATGTTCAAATCTCATAAAGGACAACTTTAGCATTTTAGCTAATTGGAAACTTTGCAACTACTTAGCATGTTAGCTAACCCTTCCCCTAACCCTAACCCTAACCTTAATATTTTAGCATAACTCCTAACCCTAACCCCTAGCCTAGCTAACGTTAGCCACTAACGTTAGTGACAACACATTGTAATTCGCAACACATAATACACACCACATACCACACACCACACCCACACACATACACACATTTATGGGTTTATGGTGTAAGAGCCTCTGCCTCAAATGTCACCCACAGTGTCCTGTCCTCATCTAACATCGAAGTGTGGTCTGGTCTGAAGTTGAGATGAGACACACAGGCTAATATAAGGGTGAATGGGTTTTCTATCGTGAGGGGAAATGTGATTGTCCCTGTGGCTCATGGGATGCAGCAAACATAGAACACATACTGTACATTTGGAGCATTAGACATGGTGCTTGTACTTAAGGGATTGGGGGGTTGCATTACATGGGTGTACATGCATTGTGTGTGTGTGTGTGTGTGTGTGTGTGTGTGTGTGTGTGTGTGTGTGTGTGTGTGTGTGTGTGTGTGTGTGTGTGTGTGTGTGTGTGTGTGTGTGTGTGTGTGTGTGCCCATGTGTGTATGTCTGTGTGCTCACATATTGGAGGAGGTGCATACTGTCTTTGTTGGTGAATGTTCTTCATGCAGCATCTCAGACAATGGAGCTCAGTTTGACTTCTGTGGTGCCTAAAGAGAATAACAGAGACAGTAGGA
>CM042408.1:7088307-7175807 GCA_023634145.1 Thymallus thymallus
CTCCTCTCCCCTCCCCTCCATTCCCTTATTTCTCTCCCTTCCCTTCCCTCTTTCCTTACATCTTTTCACTCCCTCCTTTCCCCCTCCTCCTCAGATATTTGTTACATTTAAATATTTAACAGATAAATAAGCAACTCCCTCTCCCCCTCCACAGTGATCCAGGCAGGGGCGGATTGGCCATCTGTGCCAGATGGGCTGGTCAAGTTGGCAGTGCGCCCAGTGATGTGGGCTGGTGTAGATAAAATGCCAGAGTCAAATTCTTATCCCAGTCTACCCCTGGACCCAGGTAGCCTTGTTTGCCCTTAGACCTGCATTGACAGTTGATGCAGTATTAAGATGGGTCATATAGGGTTTTATGAGGCATGTGTGTGCGTCTGTGTTCTTGTGCATGTTAGGTTGGGATGATGAATATATGAGTACAATTCCAGAGCTGCTGGTGTGCAGAGAGCCCTTCTCAGGCACCGTACTGGTTAGGTTGCTCCTGTTACTGTTCATAACCCTTCCAGTTAGCATGAACCATGCCTCGCTGTCAGTGTGTCTCACTGGAAGGCAGTAAGGGTCTCCTGTGGGCTGGGCTATGGATTGTTATGGTATAGCTGTGTTAATGGAGAGCTACAGCCACACAAACATAAACACACAAGCACGCAGACACTTGCACACATGCATATACACACATACACACATACACACCTACATACACACACAGATATATACACACTGATGTTGCTAAGGTTCTGCAGACATGTAGACCTTCGACACAACATGTTTTCTGTTGTTCAAGAGCACTTAAGGTCACAGCGAAGTTCCCAGGTCTTGATTATCTGATCAAAATGTAATTATCATAATTGATTAGGACCAGGACTAATTGCAGTTGTGTGAAATGTATTTTCGTATTCCAGATATGATGATTGTGTTAAAAGATATTGATGTTGTTTTCAACGTTAAGACGTTAAAGCCAGAAGGCAGTGCTTTAGGCTGAGACTTTAAGACTGCTGCTATGATGACTGAAGGGACTTGGTGAGACTGATGCTTGAGAAGAAGGTTCCCATTTGCATACATTTACATGTCAATGTCCCTCTTCTTCAGTTCTCTCTTTAATGGGTTTTTGGCATAGTATAGGACTATGAGATGGATAGTACCTACACCGTATGTGTGTGTTTGTGTGTGTGTACGCATGCGTGTGTGTGTGTGTGTGTGTGTGTACGCGCGTGTGTGTGTGTTTAATGTCTGAACTTATGTTTGTTTATGTTTACGTAATGCCTTTGAGTCATTATTGCTTTGATGAACAAGGAGAAGCAGTGAGTGGTATCTGCTCTGGTTTTATAAGGGTAAGATATGTTGAAATAAGCCCATTTCCCTAATGCCCAAGAATTACAACTGAGACCAATCATCATGAATCCTGAGAGCCAGAAGACACCGTAAGGTGAGCAGGTAGAAGGAAGAGGCATTCAAACTATGCATGGACGGACACCCTTGTGTATGGAATGTACAGTGAGCTTGTTGTTTTGGCTCTGTACTCCGACACTTTGGATTTAAAATTGTACAATTACTATGACGTTAAAGTGCAGACTGTCAGCTTTAATTTGAGGGTATTTTCATATATAATTTTTTTATTTTATTTAACTTGGCAAGTAAATTAAGAACAAATTCTTATTTACAATGACGGCCTACCTACAAGCAAATTAGGTAGGCCTAGTGGTTATTCGGCTCGGGTATTCGAACCAGCAACCTTTCGGTTACTTGACAGCACTTTTTATTAAGGGCAAATGAATAAGAGGAAAAGTGCAAATCAATCCCAGAACAACAGCAAAGGACCATGTGAAGATGCTGGAGGAAACAGGTACAAAAGTATCTATATCCAGAGTAAAACGAGTCCTATATCAACATAACCTGAAAGGCTGCTCAGCAAGGAAGAAGCCACTGCTCCAAAACCGCCATAAAAAACTCAGACTACGGTTTGCATCTGCACATGGGGACAAAGATCGTACTTTTCGGAGAAATGTCCTCTGGTCTGATTAAACAAAAATAGAACTGTTAGGCCATAATGACCATCGTTATGTTTGGAGGAGGCTTACAAGCCGAAGAACACCATCCCAACCATGAAGCACGGGCGTGGCAGCATCATGTTGTGGGGGTGCTTTGCTGCAGGAGGGACTGGTGCACTTCACAAAATAGATGACATCATGAGGAAGGAAAATGATGTTAATATATTGAAGCAACATCTCAAGACATCAGTCAGGAAGTTAAAGCTTGGTCGCAAATGGGTCTTCCAAATGGACAATGAGCCCAAGCATACATCCAAAGTTGTGGCAAAATGGCTTAAGGACAACAAAGTCAAGGTATTGGAGTGGCCATCACAAAGCCCTGACCTCAATCCTATAGAAAATGTGTGGGCAGAACTTTCAAAGTGTGTGCGAGCAAGGAGGCAAGAGAAACCTGACTCAGTTCCACCAGTTCTGTCAAGAGGAATGGGCCAAAACTCACCCAACTTATTGTAGGAAGCTTGTGGAAGGCTACCCGAAACGTTTGACCCAAGTTAAACAATGTAAAGGCAATGCTACCAAATACTAATTGAGTGTATGTAAACTTCTGACCCACTGGGAATGTGAGCTGAAATTCTCTCTACTATTATTTCTCATAAAGTGACCTAAGACAGGGAATTTTTACTAGGATTAAATGTCAGGAACTGAGTTTAAATGTATTTGGCTAAGGTGTATGTAAACTTCCGACTGTATGGTTACCAAAGCAACCAGGAGTGTGACAGCCTGGCTATAGACATACACTTTCTTTCATGGAAATGTGAGGTTTAGTTAAATAAACGTAAAGTCAAGGTGAATCGATGGCATTGCTACAGTTTGGGGCCGTTGTGTTCCTCTTCCTTCAATTTCAAAGGCATTTACTTTTATTTTTCTAATTATCAAAGGTTTTAAAATGCCCCCCTGCTCACCTAAATAGGAAACACATATAAAACACACAAAAACATTCTGCCTTTCAGAACCCCTTTTTAACCCTCTCTGTTTTGTTTTGTTTGTCAAAGTGATTTTCTTTGTTAGTTCCCTTTTCTGTGAGCGATGACATTTTGAGTTTGTGTTATGGGAACGTAACACTACAACGGCGCAGGTTGGGGCCTCTTATGGAAAACGATCGCCAGATTAAAATCAAAGGAAGGAGCCCTCTCATCTCTCCCCCTCTCCTGAAGAGAACTAACAACAAAATTAAGAGATGATTAGGGATAACCCTGCCAAGCCTCTTAATCTGCAGACAAAGGATCCTTCCCATCAGAGGATACCCTAGTCGGAGAAAGAGAGAGATGAAAGAGAGAAAATATGTAGGAGTATTTATTTGTCATTTAACCACGCAAGTCAGTTAAGAACAAATTCTTATTTATAAAGATGGCCAAACTTGGACAATTGTGCGCCATCTAATGGGACTCCCAATCACAGCCGGTTGTGACAGAATCTGGATGAAGGAACAGAAAGGAAGAGAAGAAAAACAGAAAACAGAGAGACCAATCAGTGTTGGGTTTAACGCATGCATATGGCTCTACGCCTTTCTCTTTGTGATTTAAGTGGTTTGAGGTGGCAGGTTAACACCACACGCCTTCCTAACGGTTACAGACCGGCTTCCGTCTTGTAACTGTCAGTGCCACAAATGAACAGTTACAACAATAGCGTGTCTTTTTGACTTGACATTGCCCCACCCATTCACCCATTTTCTCACCTCTACTCTTTCATAACAATTTGTCAACATAACAATCAGTCTGCGCTGGAATTCAATGACAATAACCTCTAAAAGCCAGAGAGCGAGAGAGCGAGAGAGCGAGAGAGTGAGAGCGAGAGAGAGTGAGCGAGTGAGCGAGAGCGAGAACGAGTGAGCGAGAGCGAGAACGAGTGAGCGAGAGCATGTTCTTGTTATTCCATTGTGTTGTGTAATGCCTGTCAGATTCATAGGAGTCAGGTGATGTGGACCTCAGTGCGGTAGAAGGGGTCAGAGGTGACTCTAAACCTGGAGTAAAAGGTTTCTGCCAACGAGGGAAAGGCCAGGCACGTATCCCAGGATTCCTGGGTTTTCACACATCTAACCACAGAGGATCAGAGTTACCATCAGCTGTTCTCTCCTATGTCTGAGTAACAGGAAATACCCTCTCACACCCCAGGTTATGTAAACATGTGGTATACACACACAAACACACACACACACCCACACACTTCTCTCCTGAGAGAAGCAGTTACCCTCCATTGCCCCAGCTGTTCTCCACCACCTCTGAGTGAAATGAGAGGCACTCACACCCCTGGTTACGTAAACATAAACAAACATATGTTTAGACATTACACACACACACACACATGCATACGTACATACAGATGTTGGACCTTAATTTGAGCCAGTTTTCTACAGCAGGGAAAATATCCTGCAGCAACAGGAAATGTGAATTATTATATGGATTATAATCATTTTTGTAGGGGTTGTTACATTTTTCTTAAGGAAAAATCAAGTTGGACATTTTCAAAGTATAAATGACAAACTTCAGAAGCCTTTTTTAAACCTGAAATTACATCACAAGTTTGACATTTCCTGCATTGCAGGGAAGTTCTTCTGCAACAGGCTGATCAGATTAAGATGCTACATCTGTACATAACACTTAATAATAACACCTCAACCCAACAGCCACCTCCTCTGTGCGTGGGTGTGTGCGTGTGAGGCTGTTGTTCTCTAGTCTTCAGAGACATTAAAGGACAGCCGTGCTCTGTGATACTGTTGAGCCAGCGCATGTAGCCATGGTGTAAGCACATATTCTGGCTTAGGCCATCGTTGAAAAACAGTCCCTCATGGTTCCTTTAGTGCCCCAAAGCAGTCACAGTGTGTGTGTGTGAGTGTGAGTGTGAGTGTGAGTGTCAGTGCGTGTGTGTCTGATTCATGGTTAGTTCATCCATTGCTCAGGGCAAAAAATAATGGCAGACAGTGAAATGGTGACAAGTTCATGTATCCTACTGTGGATCTCCATCCCCTGGGATACAAAGATCAGAAACGTAGTAGGACGTGTGGACATGGGACATATGTGTGTGTGTGTGCTTGCGCATGTGTGTATGAGCGTGAGTTTGTGTATGTGTGTGCGTGTGTGTTATGCTGAAAAAGGTGTTACTCTGTTCCTCACAAGGGGTAATGTTGAGGCCCATTATTGTCAGGGCAACACTAATATAACTGTACATATCCAATCTGCCAAAGTGATCATGGCTTTGTTCAATAATTCAACAGCTGCTGGTGCACACCTAATATACATCCTCACATTAGTCCACACACACAGGCAAGTAAACACACACAATTAAGAGTACACACTCAAATATGTCTGAATGACTACACTCATGGTGACAACTTTGTTCAATAATTCAACACTGCTGACATACATTAGGTTTTCCATTCTACCACCCACACTATAACAAATATATAGCCTAACACACAAAAATCTGTGTGAAGTATTTAAACCCATGGTCATAGTCCAGGTAGATTGCTCAAGAGTGACTTCGAAATTGGACGTGGGGGAAATGCCTTCAAAACCGGACGCTATAGGCAACAGTGAGCGCAACATTGTGCGTTATTACAATATGACTGTGGATCAGAAGGTCTCGTGTTCAAACCCAATGGTGGACACATATTTTTTGTTTTGTTTTGTTTTAACCCCATCGTTCCGTTCAGGGAAACGGAACGATGCTGACATTTGGAGAAACGTGGATGAACGTCTAATTCTGCGGTGAGACTGTGAGAGCTTGTTGCATAGTCATGCTAAGCAGAAGACTAGTCTTCAAGGTTGTCTGCCTCTCAGTACCCTCAGTAATGGGATCCAAAATCTATTCACCCCAGGGTTGTTTTTATGACCTTTTAGTACAGATGTAAGATCTTAATTTGATCACCCTGTTGCAGGATAACTTTTCTTCAACGCAGGACACTTAAAACTTGTATTGAATTTGAGGTTTAAAAATGAATGAATTAATCAATACATTTTATTTATAAAGCCCTTTTTACATCAGCAGTTGTCACAAAGTGCTTATAAAGAAACCAAGCCTAAAACCCGAAAGAGCAAGCAATGCAGATGTAGAAGCACGGTGGCTAGAACTCCCTAGAAAGGCAGGAACCTAGGAAGAAAAATATAGAGGAAACCTAGAGAGGTGACCAGTCCTCTTCTGGCTGTGCCAGGTGGAGATTGTAAGAGTACATGGCCCTTAAGGTTAGATCGTTCTTCAAGATGTTTAAACGTTCACAGATTACCAGAAGGGTGAGATCATAATCACAGTGGTTATAGAGGGTGCAACATTTCAGCACCTCAGGAGTAAATGTCAGTTTACTTTTCATAGCCAAACATTCCGAGGGTGAGACAGCAGGTGCTAGGGGAATTACCCCAAATATGACAGACTGACCATAGCCCCCTGGCACAAAGACTATTGCAGCATAGATACTGGAGACTGAGACGGGGGCGGGTCGGGGGACACTGTGGACTCAATCATAGGACCTACCGAAGAGAAGACTCTTCAGTAAAGACTTAAAGGTTGAGACCGAGTCTACGTCTCTCCCATGGATCGGCAGACCATTCCATAAAAATGTTACTCTATTGGAGAAAGCCCTGCCTCTAGCTGTTTGCTAAGAAATTCTAGGAACAGTAAGGAGGCCTGCGTCTTGTGACAGTAGCGTACGTGTAGGTATGTACAGCAGGAACAAATCGGCAAGATATGTAGGCGCAAGTCCATCTAATGCTTTGTAGGTTGGCAGTAAAACCTTGAAATCAGCCCTAGCCTTAACAGGAAGCCACTGGAGTAATATGATAAAATGTTTGGGTTAGTGCTAGTCTAATCTTGAAGAGACAAAAGAATGGATTAGCTTTTCTGCATCATTTTCCACAAAAAGTTTAAGATCTTTGCAATTTTACAAAGATCAATCAATCAATCAATCATTTTTTATTTCTAAAGCACATTTAAAAACAACACGAGTTGACCAAAGTGCTTTACAGACCCAACTGTACAAAACATATAGACAAATACACCATAAAACAAAACAAAACACCACATGTAGCTAAGAACAGTTAAAAGCAGCGGAGAAGAGGTGGGTCTTCAGCCTAGATTTAAAACACTCGACGGAATCACAGGATTTAATGTGTAATGGGAGACTATTCCAAAGACGCGGTGCTGCTACCGCAAAGGCACGATCTCCCTTGGTTATCAACCAAGATTTTGGAACATTTAAAATGAAGCTTTGAGATGATCTTAGTGGTCTAGCAGCAACATGATGCTGTAACAAACTAGAGATATATACAGGGGCAAGCCCATGTAAACCTTTAAAAACCATCAGGAGGATGGCAAAAGGCTGCTCTTTAAATATATTGTATATGTTTGTGAAAGAGAGATCAGGGTCCAGAGTAACGCCGAGGTCCTTCACAGTTTTATTTTAGACGTCTGTACAACCGTCGAGATTCATTGTCAGATCTAACAGAAGATCTCTTTGTTTATTGGGACCTAGAACTAGCATCTTGTTTTTGTCAGAGTTTGAAAGTAAAACATTTGCCGCCATCCAGGTCCTTGTATCTGAAACACAGGCTTCCAGGGTAGGGTCAAGGTTTGGCTTTTTCAAATGAGGCTTTATTATTGCCACTTTTGGAGGATAGGGAGCCGTTTCTTATGTTCAACATAAGAGGGCCAAGGACAGGAAGTAGCTCTTTCATTAGTTTAGTTGGAATAGGGTCTAGTAGACAGCTGGAAGGTTTAGAGGCCATTACTATTATTGAGAACGTGTCGAGAGATACAGGAATAAAAAACTTGAGTGTCTCCATTGATCCAAGGTCCTGGTATTTCTGTGCAGACTCAGGACAACTGAGTTTTTGGAGAAATACGCATATAAAAAAAAAAGGCTTCTGAAGTTTGTAATTCCCACTTTGAAATTTCAGACTTGATTTACCAAATGTTTTTTTATCAATCCCTACTTAGCTTATTGTGGCTGGTTAGCTGTTAGCGTTCTAGCTAGCTAGCGGCTGTCGTGGTGTAACAGAGCTTGCGTTAGGGGTGAGAGGCTTTGTTAATAGGGCTTGACTGCATGGAGAGAGAGAGCGCTAAATTATGACTTCCCTCAACATGCAAATGACTAGTACGCCATGCAGTGCAGTAGAGAGATAAGATATGCATGCAGCCTGCACCTCATATTAACTGGTGTAATTTAGCATGAAACCCAGTAAGAGGTTATTTACTGAGTGTGATGTAGTGATGCAGATCTGTCTCGCCTGTATAGTGAGATTTTAAGTTACTGTGGAGTGTTTTAACACTCAGTCACTGCACATGTGCAATGGGGTGAGACCTTTACCATAACCCACTACATGGGATGTTGGCATCCAGATAAATAGGCTACACAACAATGCATGATCATTAGTTCATCATAATATCTATTAAAATACCTCAGTGCTGTAAAAGCAGAGGCGGGAATAGGTTTATGGCAGGTCTTGTGATGTCTGACTGGTTGAAGAGCTTCTCTTTCTCGGTCTTGCAAATGGAGCGTGTGTGATTGATTCAGTCCACTAGAAAAAACACACACAAAAAAATGTGCCTTTCAACACAGCGCTTAAACCACCAAGATGTTGTGCACATACAAAACAGATCAACCATCCATGCCATTGCTCCACAGTGTGCTAATCATCAAGCTCAGCTCCGCAGCTCTCTGTATAGGCATCCTCTCTCTCTCTCTCTCTCTCTCTCTCTCTCTCACTGACAGGCAGGCTGTCATTATCCTCCACAGATCACAGATGTTCTGTCCACAACTCAGCAGGAGAGGAGAGGAGACTTGTGTGTGTATGTGTGTGTGTGTGTGTGTGTGTGTGTGTGTGTGTGTGTGTGTGTGTGTGCGTGTGTGTCTGTATGTGCTTGTGCGTGTTTCAAGTTTTAATGTCACGTGCACAAGTACAGTGAAATGCCTTTCTTGCAAGCTCCAAACCCAACAATGCAGCAGACAATATAAGTGTGTGGATTCATTATTGACTGTCAAAACATCCATAAACAAGGGTTCCTCCCCCGCCTTCTTTACCTACTAATCAAACCGAGAGCATTTAATTTACCTCAGCATTTCAGACAGTCCGGACAGAGCTACAGAGTGTTTAATTTACCTCAACATTTCAGACAGTCCGGACAGAGCTACAGAGTGTTTAATTTACCTCAACATTTCAGACAGTCCGGACAGAGCTACAGAGTGTTTAATTTACCTCAGCGTTCCTGACAGTCCAGACAGAGCTACAGAGTGTTTAATTTACCTCAACATTTCAGACAGTCCGGACAGAGCTACAGAGTGTTTGGTTTACCTCAGCGTTCCTGACAGTCCGGACAGAGCTACAGAGTGTTTAATTTACCTCAACATTTCAGACAGTCCAGACAGAGCTACAGTGTTTAATTTACCTCAACATTTCAGACAGTCCAGACAGAGCTACAGAGTGTTTGCTTTACCTCAGCGTTCCTGACAGTCCAGTCAGAGCTACAGAGTGTTTGGTTTACCTCAGCATTTCAGACAGTCCAGACAGAGCTACAGAGTGTTTGTTTTACCTCAGCATTCCTGACAGTCCAGACAGAGCTACAGAGTGTTTGGTTTACCTCAGCGTTCCTGACAGTCCAGACAGAGCTACAGAGTGTTTGGTTTACCTCAGCATTCCTGACAGTCCAGACAGAGCTACAGAGTGTTTGGTTTACCTCAGCGTTCCTGACAGTCCAGACAGAGCTACAGAGTGTTTGGTTTACCTCAGCGTTCCTGACAGTCCAGACAGAGCTACAGTGTTTGGTTTACCTTAGCGTTCCTGACAGTCCAGACAGAGTTACAGAACATACCCCCACTGGATTGCCTTCTGCTGTACCTTCCTCACCCAGAGAGAGTTATGATCTCAGCAATTACGATGTGTCTGTACTAACAGATGGGGAAAAAGTTGTCTATTTGTTATCTACATGTGGCAGACACTTCATGTGCGACATGTTCACATGATAGAATGGGCTGTTTTGTTGGCGTCCACCTCCCTGTGACCTGATGTCAGCTGTGGTCTACACAATGACAAGCACAAGGTTTTACTCCACAATGCTTTTGTCATTATATTTGCACAGAAAAACTATTGTATCGTTGTGCCAAATGCAATGTACATTAGTTGTACAACTTGAGTGTGTAATGGGCCAAGGACTTCTAATGGGGTCATGGTATTTGTCACGGTGAGTGTAGAGGGAACGAGGCGCAGAACGAGAGGACGTTGCGAACATGTTTTATTATAATGAATATTATTAATAAAACGAAACAAAAACAACAAACGTACTCACGACCGTGGCGTTGTGTTGAACACACATGAAACACTGAAAACGCAAGCAATGATCCACACACAGGTGGAAGTGTGTGGAGCCTAAATACTATCCCCAATCAGAGGCAACGCTAGACAGCTGTCTCTGATTGGGGATCATAATCTCCCTGGTTAGGGTGTGAGGACTTGATTGTGTGCCTCTCACCTCCCCTAGGTGGGAGTAAGAGGCCTTACCACAACCAAGCCCTCACAGTATTGAATCAGGGTTGATGTGTATAGTGTATATTGATGTTTTTGATGTTTTTGATGTGTATTGATGTGTATTGATGTGTATGCAGGGCTCATCTGAGAAATAGACATTGGTCTCAGCATGATTCCCTGTCGCAATAAAGGTTAAATAAATAAAACATGATTGAACTGTTTGTTGTGGACCAAAAGACCCCTACCCATGATTTCTCTCTGAACTGGGTCAAAGTTTAATATGCCTTCCCCTCCTCCTCCTCCCCAATCACCATATACCACAACAAACACACACACACACTCACACACACACACACACACACACACACACACACACACACACACACACACACACACACACACACACACACACAACGCATTCCTTACCTCCCAGTCTCTAGCCTTGCATGATCCTTGTCCAAATAAGCAGTCTAATCTTCCTTGTTTTTCTACATCCAATCCATCAGCCTCAGGTACTCAAATCCCTGTTAAAAAACCCTCATCTGTCTGTGTAAACACAATCACACACACAAACACTTACACACACAAACACACACACTCTGTCTATCCATAGAAAATGTCAACAGCATTGCCTCAAGGTTATGTAGTTTTCCCCAGACCCCTGTCCATCTCTAAAGCCTTGTTCACACTGCTCAAATCAGTAAACCAAAAAAATCAGTTCAAACAGCAAGTTACAAGTGACCAAATTGGATTTGTGTGTGTTCAGACAGCAGTCATTTGCTGACATGGCTATGCTAGTTGTCATAGTAACGATGGATGTGTGTGAGGTGGTGTGGGCTGATTGGTGGTGGTGCTCCTGCTTCCTATCACTCAGAAGTTATGCAGCAAGTTACAATGCCTGCCACGGATGTTTCTCAGTTGCATTGAATATTCAAGCAGGAAAAATACAAATTGGATTTGAGCCACATCGAACTTCCAATGTGAACAATGCTTAAGTTTCCATAGAGAGAGATCAGATTTTTCTGGTAAAGGAGGCGTCTTGATCACTTCCGCACGAAAAGGATTCTGAGATTCTGAGATATAAAAAAAAAAAAATGTATCATATGAAATAGAATGACAGTCAAAGAGTCTTGTAAGAAAGGTATTTTTTAACCAGACTGTGTTATTTTCTGGCTTGGCAGTTTTTCCAGAACTCACTGTGCTGTGCTGTGTTTGTGTGTGTGTGTGTGTGTGTGTGCGTGGGTCGTGTGTGTGTGTGCGTGCTCGTGTGTGTGTGTGAGAGAGAGGGGGAGAGATGGAGGGGCTGCTCAGCCATCTGTTTGCTGAGCAGCCAATAGATGGAGGACCAGGCAGACCCTCAGACATTGACACTCCAGAAGGACCAGGCAGACCCTCAGACATTGACACTCCAGAAGGACCAGGCAGACCCTCAGACATTGATACTCCAGAGGGACCAGGCAGACCCTCAGACATTGACACTCCAGAGGGACCAGGCAGACCCTCAGACATTGACACTCCAGAGGGACCAGGCAGACCCTCAGACATTGACACTCCAGAGGGACCAGGCAGACCCTCAGACATTGACACTTTCTCTTTCTCTCTCTCTCTTTCTCTCTCTCTTTTTCTCTCAATGTGTTTGTGTCTTTGTGTGATAAAACAGCATTTCAGTGTGTGTGTGTGTGTGTGTGTATGTATATGTGTGTGTGTGTGTGTGTGTGTGTGTGTGTGTGTGTGTGTGTGTGTGTGTGTGTGTGTGTGTGTGTGTGTGTGTGTGTGTGTGTGTGTGTGTGTGTGTGTGTGTGTGAGTGTGTGTCGTCAGCAGAAGGACAAGCAGAGACACAAGGCTCAGTAGTGTGAGGGAATATTGATTATAAAACCAGCCTCAAGACACACACACACACACACACACACACACACACACACACACACACACACACACACATACACACACACACACACAGGGATTCCCATAAAGGGTGCATTATCTACAGATGAAGGTCACAGAGCAGTGAGAAGGGAGAGAGTAAAGAGGACCCCCTCGTCACTACTGGAAATATGATCAAATATCCATATTAAAGTCATTCTATAGATAGAGAGAATAGAAAGACTGTCCGTGTAAGAGCCTCAACGGTGGGTCGTTTCTGGCATGTGGGATTTACAACATTTTCAGAAAGTCTACAATAAAGATCCTAGATAAAGATCCAAGATAAAGAAATGGAGAGGAAATGAGAGAAGATGAAATTATTTGAAGACAGAAGGACATATGAATGAAATGGAGAGCAGTGCTGGAATGCAGCCCACATCACTCCCACTCATCTCCCTGCGCCCACACTCTCTCTGTTGCCGTGACGTCCTCTCATCCTCTCTTGCTCTCCACTCCTCCGCTTCGCTGTGTGGGCACTCTGTTCTTCGTTCATCCATCCGCCCGCACCATTCTGCATTCCCACCCCTGTGAGAGCTGTTTCTGTCCTTTCTGTTTTGGAAGAGTGAGATGGAGTGTAAGAATTAGGAGGAGGAAGAGGGGGAGAAAGAGGAGGAGGAGGATGAAGAGGGACCATGTTTGGCTTAACTCGTCGGATGTCCGATCGTGCTGAGATCGTGACCGTTGTTCACATGATGGCCAAGCTGGAGTCACTACATTTATAACGTATTGCCATTATATAATACACCTTTATACACCACTATACAGTACATCAATATACACCACCATAGAGTTTGGGCAACAGTTCACCCTTGAGTTAGCATCCAGAAGACATCAGTGTGCCTGTGGATGTCACAGTGCCTGTCTGGGGCGTATCTGATTTGCATCAAGTCATAACAGAGGGCTCATTTACCTGGAAGGATTGTGGTGCGCGCAGGTGGTTCAGGCTTGTCTAGGTGAAAATAAGAATCTGATTGGTTGAGGTGAGAATGAGGATGTAATTGGTCAAGGTGTGAATCAGGTGCTGATTGGATGATGGCTCTGTCAGTGGGCTCACACCTCAGGGCTTCTTCAGTGGGGGGTAATGATACCAATGCCAATATTGAAATGTAACATACAGATCAGACAGGATTCCTAATTCTACATGACGCACACACACACACACACACACACACACACACACACACACACACACACACACACACACACACTTTCACCTTGTCCTCTCTCCTGCAAACTGCAACCAATGATGAGGATGTGACCATAAAACCTGCCATCCGAAGCAAGACCCAAGGGTACAAGGATGCTCTCCTAAGGAATGAAACCATACTTACAGCTGAGGTTTTTCTCCGGATTTTTGAGCAGACGTCCCCTCTTTCTAAATACTTGCAAACAAGTGGCATGGATATCGTAACAGCACAGCACTTGGTCAGACTGCTCTCCCAGAGAAGAGAACAAAAAAAAAGAAGAGAAAGCCAGGTGAGTTGGCAGAAGACAAGCCCATTGCTAATGCAGACATGGATTACAAAATCAAGATCCACAATGTGGTACTGGACACTGTTGTTGAAAGTATTCACCGCCGTTATGCAGCAAATGCAGTGTGCAGATGTCTCCTTCATGAATGCAAAGCATTTTCCTGAGATCAGAGAAAAGGGCCTTCCAAAGACAGCCATGAAGGAGCTCAGCAAAGGCTTACTGGAATTTGATGAACATGCCACTGTTGAGGCATTGCAGGCTGAACTGATCAGCCTTGCAGAACAGTGGGAAAGACTGAAACAGTCAGCATTGGAGGAGTACAACACCAGGGCCGCTGCCGCGAGTGATGAATCAGGGGAAGGCTTTGAGGAACCTGATGAAAGTGTGGAGTCGGTGAGCAGAAGTTGTTCCATATGTAAAAGCAGCATAACGGGCAGTTATCTTCTCCTGTCTCAGTACAATCTGCTCACGGATACATATCACATCATTGGTTTGGGCTACAAGTTCCTCCTCACCCTATCCATCACTCAGGTGGTTTGTGAGAGGACCTTCTCCACCCTGAAATTTGTGAAGAATCGCCTAAGAACCTCCCTCATTTAAGAGAACCTTGAAGCGTTCCTTTTGATGGCAACAGAGAAGGAGATTCTTATGGGACTTGATAAAGATGACATCATTGACAAGATGGCAGAGAGCAGTGAGTTACTGCGCCGCCTACTGGTTTACTAGTGGTAATTACTTACTGGTTACTCTGAAGTAGCTACGCTATGACTCTTCCTTAATAGGATGACAAGGGTGTAAGAAAATTTGCTGTGAGTTAAAGCTTTTGTACAGAGGCATGTTTTTGGGACTTTCGTATTATACTTGCAGTTATGTAGCCAATGTTGAATTTCATTGACTCAGTGTATAGATATTATTTTTGTGCTGTTTGCTTCATGGACACCAGTGAGTGAACATTGTAATCTATATTTTTTTGTAGAGGAGAGCTTTTTCAACTTTTGTATTAAAACGTACTTACATTGTTGTAGCTTATGTTCATGTTCAGTGAATGTGTGTGAAGTTTTTTGATACTTTTGATATGCTTGATGCTTGAAAATTAAGATAATCATTTGAACATTTGAGCTAACTCTGTATATCTCAAAAAGTGTAGGCTAATTGTTTTGTGTGTCTAGCCTTGCACATTTGTATATGCTATGATTGGTGTATTCCTAGTGATTTTTTGAGGGTGCACCCATAGCCATAGCATACCTTGAAAACACAGTGTTACTTGTTGGTCAGTCCCAAATGTTTGTATTTTGTAATGTGGTTACCTTTCTTCCCAGATGAACATGGTGGCCAAATGTATAACTAGTTTGGTACCCGTTAAATCAACAAATAGTGTTAGCCTACAAAATTAGCAGTCTGGTGGTTTGCGTGAACATGGTGGCCTGGGATGGAGTCAAATTCCCGGCCTGAATTATGTTTCAGTCTGCCCCTGACGAGCGGCTTGGACTAAGATACAGTAGAATAGTTTTGAATACAGTATATACATATGAGATGAGTAATGCCAGATATGTAAACATTATTAAAGTGACTAGTGTCATTTATTTAAGTGTCCAGTGATTTCTAGTCTATGTCTATAGGCAGCAGTCTCTAATGTGCTAGTGATGGCTGTTTAAATGTCTGATGGCCTTGAGATAGAAGCTGGTTTTCAGTCTCTCTGTCCCTGCTGTGATGCATCTGTACTGACCTCGCCTTCTGGATGATAGCGGGGTGAATAGGCAGTGGCTCGGGTGGTTGATGTCCTTGATGATCTTTTTGGCCTTCCTGTGACATCGGGTGCTCTAAGTGTCCTGGAGGGCGGGTAGTTTCCCTCTGGTAATGCGTTGTGGGCAAACTAGTACTCAGATAGTAAAGATATGTGACATGTCCGCCTCTGACACATGGATGGTATGTATGTGTTTACACTTGATCCCTGATCCCAGACCAGCCACATGTTGATTTTCTTACAGTAGCTTTGTGGTTTTCAGGTCGGGAGAGGGGGACAGAGAGGGACAGATAGGGGTAGAGAGAGGTGGACAGAGAGGGACAGAGAGGGGGAGAGAGGAGGACAGAGGGGACAGAGTGGGAGAGAGAGGAGGACAGAGGGGGACAGAGAGGGGGACATAGAGGGGGAGAAAGAGGAGGAGAGAGAGGGACAGAAAGGGGGACATAGAGGGGGAGAGAGAGGAGGACAGAGGGGACAGAGAGGGGGAGAGGGAGGAGGACCGAGGGGGACAGAGAGGGGAGAAAGAGGAGGACAGAGGGGACAGAGAGGGTGGAGATTGGAGGACCGAGGGGACAGAGAGGGGGAGAGAGGAGGACCGATGGGACAGAGAGGGGGAGAGAGAGCAGGACCGAGGGGGACATAGAGGGGGAGAGAGAGGAGGAGAGAGAGGGACAGAGAGGGGGACATAGAGGGGGAGAGAGAGGAGGACCAAGGGGACAGAGAGGGGGAGAGAGAGGAGGACAGGGGACAGAGAGGGGGGAGAGAGAGGAGGACAGAGGGGACAGAGGGGGGGAGAGAGAGGAGGACAGAGGGGACAGAGAGGGGGGAGAGAGAGGTGGGCCGAGGGGACAGAGAGGGGGAGAGAGAGGAGGACCGAGGGGACAGAGAGGGAGAGAGAGGAGGACCGATGGGACAGAGAGGGGGAGAGAGAGGAGGACCGAGGGGACAGAGAGGGGGAGAGAGAGGAGGACCGAGGGGACAGAGAGGGGGGAGAAGGGGCAGAGAAGAACTCTAATAGGGTTTATAAAACTGGTTGTTTGGATCCTGGATGCTGATTGGAAGAGCAGTGTTCCAAGCCATGCTATATTGGCCGTCACAGACACACCTATGCCTGCTAACAGTTCCATCTGGAAGTTATCACTGCGCCTCCATAAGAATATAATGTTCTTGTTGCTACAATGCACTTTCAAGGAGTGGAGGAAACAAGGACAGAGGAAACAAGAATTTGACAGCTAGTTTTCAGACAAAGACTCAGACTCACATGCACGCACGCACACACACACAAGAAAGGTCAAGAAGTGGTATTGTGCAGTGCAAGACATGAACATATATAGGTGCATACAGTATGCACCCTAACACAGTTTTTCCTATTGTATGTATACACCCACGCAGAATCATTGTATTTTATTTTATTATTTTTTCACCTTTATTTAACCAGGTAGGTCAGTTGAGAATAAGTTCTCATTTACAACTGCGACCTGGTCAAGATAAAGCAAAGCAGTGCGACAAAAACAACAACACAGTTACACATAGGATAAACAAACGTACAGTCAATAACACAATAGAAAATCTATAGACAGCATGCAGACAAATCCAAAAGACACATGGCTATATGTATACCACTAGAAAAAACTATTACACACTATACAGGTATAATGTATATCATTCAATGTTAAGCTTCTCATACACCCACACCTTTAAGCTACTCAAATACATTTACTAGCGATGCTACAATGTGTCCTTGCATCACCATTGGAGTTGACTGTAGGCCACTTGTTATAATACCTAACTACACCACCAACAACATAGATTTTTATCTTTGTTTACGGCCCCTTAGCTTGGAGATGTTACCATTTTAACTAAGTCTGCCTTTTCCACAGATGTGGTAAACAGCCAATAGGATTAAGACACTGACGGGGTTAATGTTTTGATCTGTAAACACAAAATATGCAAACATCCTGTCGTAAGCCTCACTGTTGACCCCCACCACAAGGCATGTATGGCCGGTGAGTCTGTGTGTGGGATTATCAAGTTGAGACAAGTTAGCTTGCGTGACAAGTTCCAGTAGTAAAGCTTGAGTCCCATACTTTATCTCAGAACCATAGGGTCATCTCGGGCCAAGGTTGGAAGACCCACATGTACACAGTAGCCATACAGCAAGACATAACATAAACCGGAAAGCCAAAATAGACATGAGTCCATCAGGACATTCCGCCCCTTACGCCCTATTTACTGTCATATAAACATAGGACGGATAACCACACACAGGTGCACGCACACATACACACACACAAACACACGCATAAGCACACATACAACAAGCCATGCCATGAGAGAGAGCTGCTGCCTGAGAAGTGAAGGAAGAAAGAAAGAGGGATGAGGGAAAGGAAGGAGGTGAGACAGAGAGATTGGGGAAAGGAAGGAGGTGAGACAGAGGGATGAGGGAAGAAAGGAGGTGAGACAGAGGGATGAGGGGGAAGAAAGGAGGTGAGACAGAGGGATGAGGGGGAAGAAAGGAGGTGAGACAAAGGGATGAGGGGAAGGAAGGAGGTGAGAGAGGGATGAGGGGGAAGAAAGGAGGTGAGACAGAGGGATGAGGGGGAAGAAAGGAGGTGAGACAGAGGGATGAGGGGGAAGAAAGGAGGTGAGACAGAGGGATGAGGGGGAAGAAAGGAGGTGAGACAGAGGGATGAGGGGAAGGAAGGAGGTGAGACAGAGGAATGAGGGGAAGGAAGGAGGTGAGGGTTCATGTCCTAATAAGACAGAGCTGTTCCGGACGACTGTGTGATCACGCTCTCCGTAGCCGATGTGAGCAAGACCTTTAAACAGGTCAACATTCATAAAGCCGCGGGGCCAGACGAATTACCAGGACGTGTACTCAAAGCATGCACGACCAACTGGCAAGTGTCTTCACTTTAAACCTCTCCCTGACCAAGTCTGTAATACCTACATGTTTCAAACAGACCACCATAGTCCCAGTGCCAAAGAAAGCAAAGGTAATCTGCCTAAAGTATTACCGCCCCATAGCACTCACGTCAGTAGCCATGAAGTGCTTGGAAATGCTGGTCATGGCTCACATCAACACCATCATGCCGGAAACCCTAGACCCACTCCAATTCGCATACAGTCACAACAGATCCACAGATGATGCAATCTCAATTGCTCTCCACACTGCCCTTTCCCACCTGGACAAAAGGAACACCTATGTGAGAATGCTGTTCATTGACTACAGCTCAGCATTTGACACCATAGTGCCCAGAAGCTCATCGCTAAACTAAGGACCCTGAGACTAAACACCTCCCTCTGCAACTGGATCCTGGACAGGCCCCCCCAGGTGGTGAGGGTAGGCAACCACACATCTTCCACGCTGATCCTCAACACTGGGGCCCCTCAGGGGTACGTGCTTAGTCTGCTCCTGTACTCTCTGTTCACCCACGACTGTGTGGCTGAGCACGACTCCAACACCATCATTAAGTTTGCTGACGACACAACAGTGGTAGGCCTCACCGACAACGATGAGACAGCCTTTAGAAGTGAGGTCAGAGACCAACCTCTCCCTCAATGTGAGCAAGACAAAGGAGCTGATTGTGGACTATAAAAACAGGCCCCCATTAACATCACTAACGAACTATCATGGTCCAAACATACCAAGACAGCTGTGAAGAGGGCACGACAACACCTTTTCCCCCTAAGGAGACTGAAAAGATTTGGCATGGATCCCCAGATCCTCAAAAAGTTCTACAGCTGCACCATCGAGAGCTTCCTGCAGGGCCTCCACTGTCCACATCTGGCTGGGTCTGCGCTACACCTGCACCCTGGACTTCTGGTTCTGGGTGAGCGGAGTAGGCAGTGGCTACCAGGACTGGGCCCTTGAACACAGGTTCAGAAGTGAAGAGTGTGGGAAGACTGGGGCCGTGCGGAGAGACAACTACCATCAGTGGGTCGCCAGGCTGGAGATGGACAAGCTCAACTTTATCTGCATGTGTGTGCAGCTATATGTACAGTTATGTGTAATGTGAATGTGAAACAACAACAAAAATAATTCTCACACACACTGACTTTTTTCTCCCCAGATGTCTGTGTGAGTAGATCTGGAACCTGTCGTGGGTCTCTGGGATTCTTGTAAGACCTCCCACTCTGCTCTTGCGTCACAGTACATTTACATTGGAAAACATCTACATCAGTTGCTATGCTTAATTTATGGAGAAAAAAAATATATATCCTGGAGCATTTGATGATGACAGTGTATAATGATTTTATGGATTATGGGTGGAGGATACTGGTTGTATTTTCTATCAAATTTGATTGGTCACGTGTTTCGCAGATGTTATTGTGGGTGTAGCGAAATGCTTGTGCTTCTAGCTCCGACAGTGCAGTAATATCTAACAAGTAATATCTAACAATTACACAACATATACCCAATACACACAAATCTAAATAGGAATGAATTAAGAATATACAAAACTGTTTCAATTAGCAATATTCTTGGGATGTCAGGTGTGAACAGCTCTCTTGAGGTCATGTCACAGCATCTCTTGAGGGTTGAGGTCAGGACTCTCAAGAAGGCGTATTTTCTTCTGTTGAAGCCATTCTGTTGTTGATTTACGTCTGTGTTTTGGGTCGTTGTCCTGTTGCATCACCCAACTTCTGTTAAGCTTCAATTGGCGGATAGATAGCCTTACCTTCTCCTGCAAAATGTCTCGATAAACTTGGGACGTGCAGCAATGTTTTTTTTGGACAGCAGTGGCTTCTTCCGTGGTGTCCTCCCATGAACACCATTCTCATTTAGTGTTTTACGTATCGTAGACTCGTCAACAGAGATGTTCCAGAGATTTCTGTAAGGATTATTCTTAACCTCATTGGATTATTATTCTTAACCTCATCGAGCATTCTGCGCTGTGCTCTTGCAGTCATCTTTGCAAGATGGCCACTCCAAGTGAGAGTAGCAACAGTGCTGAACTTTCTCCATTTATAAACAATTTGTCTTACCGTGGACTGATGAACATCAAGGCTTTTAGATATACTTTTTTAACCCTTTCCAGCTTTATGCAAGTCAACAATTCTTAATCTTAGGTCTTCTGAGATCTCTTTTGTTCGAGGCACATCAGGCAATGCTTCTTGTGAATAGCAAACTCACATTTTGAGAGTGTTTTTTATAGGGCAGGGCAGCTCTAACCAACATCTCCAATCTCGTCTCATTGATTGGACTCCAGGTTATCTGACCCCTGACTCCAATTAGCTCTAGGGGTTCACATACTGTTTTACACTGTGAATGTTTAAATTATTTATTCAATATAGACAAGAAAAATACAATAATGTGTGTGTTATTACTTTAAGCACACTGTGTTTGTTAGATGAAGATCAGATCAAATGTTATGACCAATTTATGCAGAAATCCAGGTAATTCCAAAGAGTTCACATACTCTTGCCACTGTATTTTATACTATACTCTAAATGCATATACATTTAATAGCATTAGTTCCTTTGATCATATTGGGTTATTGTCTGCATCACAGTACATTTTACAATGGAGAGCCTCTACATATCAGTTGCAATACTTAAACATCTGAATATTATGATTTTTGAAATATAGTTTTTGGTTGTAATAATTATTGATTGTGCTAAATTACTTTGAGAGTGGAGGGTAAGGGTTGTATTTTCTAAATGTGTTTTTTATGTTACATACTACAGTGCATTCAGAAAGTATTCATACCCCTTGACGTACAGTGCCATTCGGAAAGTATTCATACCCCTTGACGTACAGTGCATTCGGAAAGTATTCAGACCCCTTCCCTTTTTCAACATTGCATGTCAGAGCAAAAACCAAGCCATGAGGTCGAAGGAACTGTCCGTAGAGCTCCGAGACAGGATTGTGTCGAGGCACAGATCTGGGGAAGGGTACCAAAACATTTCTGCAGCATTGAAGGTCGCCAAGAACACAGTGGCCTCCATCATTCTTAAGTGGAAGAAGTTTGGGACCACCAAGACTTCCTAGAGCTGGCCGCCCGGCCTAACAGAGCAATTGGGGGAGAAGGGCCTTGGTCAAGAAGGTGGCCAAGAACCCAATGGTCACTCTGACAGAGCTCCAGAGTTCCTCTTCCAGAATGACAAGCAACTCCGCAGCACTGCACCAATCAGGCCTTTATGGTAAACTGGCCAGACGGAAGCCACTATTCAGTAAAAAGGCACATGACATCCCGCTTGGAGTTTGCCAAAAGGCACCTAAATAATAAGAATAAGATTCTCTGGTCTGATGAAACCAAGATTTAACTCTTTGGCCTGAAAGCCAAGCTTCACATCTGGAAGAAACCTGGCACCATCCCTACGGTGAAGAATGGTGGTGGCAGCATCATGCTGTGGGGATGTTTTTCAGCAGCAGGGACTGGGAGACTTGTCAGGATCGAGGAAAAGATGAAAGGAGCAAAGTACAGAGAGATCCTTGATGGAAATCTGCTCAGACTCAGGCGAAGGTTCACTTTCCAACAGGACAAGAAAGCTTAGCACACAGCCAAGACAACGCAGGAGTGGTTTCCTTGAGTCGACCAGCCAGAGCCCGGATTTGACATCGAATATCTCTGGAGAGACCTGAAAATAGCTGTGCAGCAATGCTCCCCATCCAACCTGACAGAGCTTGACAGGATCTGCAGAGAAGAATGGGAGAAACTCCCCACATACTGGTGTGCCAAGCTTGTAGCGTCATAACCAAGAAGACTCCAGGCTGTAATTACTGCCAAAGGTGCTGCAACAAAGTACTGAGTAAAGGGTCTGAATACTTATGTAAATGTAATAAATCTGTTTTTGCTTTGTCATTATGGGGTATTGTGTGTAGAATGATGAGATTTTGTTTTTACAATTTAATCAATTTTAGAATAAGGCTGTAACGTAACAAAATGTGGAAACAATCAAGAGGTCTGAATACTTTCCAAATGCACTTTAAAACAATACAGGGTTGTGTTCAGTAGGGCATAGCAAAAGATGTTGCATTCAAGATTCTACATTTAAAGGCATTTACCCCCAAAAAATACATATTTACAAAATGGAAGAATAGAGGAACCCGAGGTAATCAAGGTAATTAATGCTGTTACATTTATCCAAATACAATCCTTAACCTCCACCCTTAATTCATGAAATCACTATACACTGTCAATAGGTAATATCATCAAATACTCCAGTTATATTTATAAAAGCAATAATGCTCAGATGTTTAAGTAGTAGAATAACTGGTCTCTATTATAAATTATAATATAAATTGACAATGCGGATTTTAAAGGCAATGTTTCCTTGTTCACGGAGATTGCATTCACAGTAATTTGCTTTAAGTGGCACATTGTTGAGAGGCATGATTGGATAGAATCATGGCCTTATACAGCACCCCTTGACTTACTCCACATTTTGTTATATAACAGCCTGAATTCAAAATGGATTAAGTCGTTTTTTTTCTCCCCCATCTACACACAATACCCCATAATGACAAAGTGAAAATATGTTTTTAGAAATGTTTGCTAATTAGTTAAAAAATGAAAATACAAAAATATCAAATTTACAGAAGTATTCACAGCCTAGTAAGTACTTTGTAGAATCACCTTTGGCGGCGATTATTGCTTTGAGTTGTCTTGGGTATGTAGGTATCAGCTGGGGATTTTCTCCCATTCTTTCTTGCAGATTTTCTCAAGTTCTGTTAAGTAAGATGGGGAGCGGCGGTGAACAGCAATCTTTCAACAGCAAGGCTTTCCACAGATCTTCAATGGGATTCAAGTCTGGGCTTTGGCTGGGCCAGTCAAGGACTTTCACATTCTTGTTCTGATGCCATTCCAGCATTGCTTTGGCTGTATGCTTGAGGTCATTTTCCTGTAGGAAAGTAAATCTTAAGTAAAGCCCCAGTCTCAGGTTGTTTGCACTCTGAAGCAGGTTCTCATCAAGAATGTGCCTGTATTTGGCTCCATTCATTCTTCCCTCTACCCATACCAGTCTACCAGTCCCTGCCGCTGAAAAGCATCCCCATAGAATGATGCTGCCACCACCATGCTTCATGGTAGAGATGGTGTTAGACGGGTGATGAGCTGTGCCTGGTTTTCTCCAGACATAGCGCTTTGCATTCAAACTAAAGAGTTCAATTTCTGTCTCCTCAGAACAGAGAAACTTTTGCCTTATGATCTCAGAATCTTTCATGTGCCGTTTTGCAAACTCCAGGCGTTCTGTCATGTGCCTTTTTCCTCAGGAGTGGCTTCAGTCTAGCCACTCTCCCATAAAGCCCAGATTAGTGAAGTGCTGTAGGCAAGGAACTCTGTAGTTTAGTCAGAGCGGTCATTGGGTTCTTGGTCACCTCCCTGACCAAGGTCCTTCTTGCCCGGTTGCTCAGTTTGGTCAGACGGCCAGCTCTAGTCAGAGTCTGGGTAGTTTCATATTTTTTGGGGAGACCACTGTGCTCTTCGAAACTTTCAACACTCTAGAAATTGTTTTATACCCTTCCCCAGATAAATGCCTCATCACAATTATATCTTGGAGATCTACGGACAGTTCCTTGGATTTCATAGTATAGTTTCTGCTCTGACATTCACTGTCAACTGTGGGACCTTATAGACAGGTGTGTTTCTCTCTAAATCATGTCCGAACAATTGAAGATATACACCTGAAACTCTAGCTTCATTGGTGTTTTTAACTGTGGATCAGGGGGCTGTGGATCAGATCTTTAAGACAGACGTTGAATAAACATGAAGGCCCATTACAAAAACATCCCCTTTCATCTGCTCCTACTACTTCAGTGTTCAGAGATCTAAAGGAACTAGATCGGTGTAAGCAATATGGCTGAAGCTCACGTGAGTCTTCTGGAAGGTTAGGTGGAGCCAATCACATTCCTTCAGATATCTTATATCCAATACAGATGTAGGATCTTAATTTGATCACTCTTCTATTGTTGAGAATTTTCCTTCAAGGTTTAAAAAGGCTTTTAAAGTTTGTGATTTCTACTTTAAAATGTCAGACTTGATTTTCCCCAACGAAAAATGTATCAACCCCTACAAAGAGTGTCCATTAATTACACTGTATATACAAATGTATGTGAATATCCCTTCAAATTAGTGGATTTGGCTATTTCAGCCACACCCGTTGCCAACAGGTGTATAAAATCGAGCACACAGCCATGCAATCTCCATAGACAAACGTTGTCAATAGAATGGCCTTACTGAAGAGCTCAGTGACTTTCAACGTGGCACCGTCATAGGATGCCACCTTTCCAACAAAACAGTTGGTAAAATGTTTGCCCTGCTAGAGCTGCCTGGTCAACTGTAAGTGCTGTTAATGTGAAGTGGAAATGTCTAGGAGCAACAAAGACTCAGCCGTGAAGTGGTAGGCCACAAGATCACAGAACTGGACCGCCGAATGCTGAAGCTCGTAGCGTGTAAAAATCGTCTGTCCTTGGGTTGCAACACTCACTACAGAGTTCCAAACTGCCTCTGGAAGCAACGTCAGCACAAGAACAGTTCGTCGGGAGCATCATGAAATGGGTTTCCATGGCCAAACAGTCGCACACAAGCCTAAGATCACCATGCGCAATGCCAAGCGTTGGATGGAGTGGTATAAAACTCGCCGCCATTGGACAGTGGAGCAGTGGAAACTCGTTCTCTGGAGTGATGAATCACGCAGATGCCAGGAGAATGCTACCTGCCCCAATGCATAGTGCCAACTGTAAAGTTTGGTGGAGGAGGAATAATGGCTTGGGGGTGTTTTTCATGGTTCGGGCTCCTTAGTTCCAGTGAAGGGAAATCTTCACGCTACAGGATACAATGACATTCTAGACGATTCTGTGCTTCCAACTTTGTGGCAACAGTTTGGGGAAGGCCTTTTTCTGAATCAGCATGGCAATGCCCCCATGCACAAAGCGAGGTCCATACAGAAATGGGTTGTTGAGATCGATGTAGAAGAACCACAGAGCCCTGACCTCAACCCCATTGAAAACCCTTGGGATGAATTGGGACGCAGACTGCGAGCCAGGCTCAATCGCCCAACATCAGTGCCCTACCTCACTAATGCTCTTGTGGCTGAATGGAAGTAAGTCCCTGCAGAAATGTTCCAACATCTAGTGGAAAGCCTTCCTAGAAGAGTGGAGGCTGTTATAGTGTCAAAGGGGAGACCAACTTATTGCCAGTGATTTTGGAATGAGATGTTTGACGATGTTACTTTTGGTCATGTAGTGTATAATTCATATAATTCAAATTTCTTGTTGCTGCAGGATTATTTTCCTGCTGTGGCAAACTGACTCAAATTAAGATCCTACATCTGTAGGTGCAGTCGTGGCTAGGGTAAGGAGCTTCATAACATAATAGGAGTCTCTATTCTCTGCTCTACCTGGGTTACCTTAGTCTCTGTTTACACTTCCTGGTCAAAGGTCAAGGTCTGTTTTTCCAGACAGCCCGGGGTCAAAGTTCATGTTTGTCTCGCTGCTGGTGACAGGAGAGGAAACTAAGGGGTAGGATTCCGGTAAGGGATTAAAAACTAGAGGCGGAGAGATGGAGAGATGAAAGGAGGTTCTCTCTCTCTCTGTCTTTCCCCGGAGCACATTGATCTGTTAGCGTTTAGCAGCCTGGGGTGAGTGAATTTGTTGGCCCTGGGCCAAGTAGAAGTGCTGATGTAAGGGCTCCTTGCCCCGGTGTGGTGGTGCATACACTGCAACTGGAACCAGGGAGAGACACAGTCGAGCTGGACATCCAGGTTCGTTAGGCCTACTTGTTATTGGTGGCTAGGCTGCATTGTAGTCTCGACTAGCGTAGTTGAATGCACTTATATTTACATTTATAATTCACTCTGGATAATAGCATCTGCTGAATTACTTATATGGCAACGTGGAAATGAAGTTAATATGGCTTCACAATAAAATCTTTCTGACAGCTGAAGGTTGAACTCAACTGAACTGAGTTGAACTCACCACAGTGGACTGAGTTTGCCCTCTAGTGGATTAATCTACTACTACATCACACAGCTTTTACATTGACAGAAAAAAAAACAAATGTACACTGATGGCCTCCCTAATTACTATCACGCAGACCAGGGCTCCCCAATGGAGACTATCGCGCGGGCCAGTGGTGTATAGCTGTAGCAAGATATTAGTAACCTTTTGACCTTTTCTGTTGTTGTTTGAGACATGGTTCGATCCAACCCCGCGATAGTAAATGAGTATTTACAATACTTGTTACACTGTACTTAAAATGGGGTGGCAGGTAGCCTAGTGGTTAGAGCGTTGGGCACTTAACCCTAATTTGGTCCTGGGGCGCCATACTACTATGGCTGTCCCTGTAGGTAGGCTGTCATTGTAAATAAGAATTTGTTCTTAACTGACTTGCCTAGTTAAATAAAGGTTAAATAAAAATAAACATGAGTTTATTCCTTCGTAAGTTGGTACACTGTGCTTAAAACAATAATTACATTACAACTTGGAATAGAAATGTAATAAAGTTGAATCAGTTTATTTAATTTTTCAGTCTTCAATTCTTTAAAAAATGATTGTTGTTGTTTTTTATTTAACTGGGCAAGTCAGTTAAGATCAAATTCTTATTTACAATGACAGCCTACACCGGCCAAATTCGGACAACGCTAGGCCAATTGTGTGCCGCCCTATGGGACTCCCAATCACTGCCGGTTGTGATACAGCCTGGAGAGGAAGGGTCACACTGTGATTAACTAGTTTTACAGGAGATGAGGGGAGTGCCTCTGCAGAGCAAGGCATCCATATCCTGTGTGTCACAGTTGCGGTTAGACAGGACCCGAGGCGCAGAGCTGTGGAACCAAACCAACAAAAGGCAATACAGCAACCACGAACAGGCATGCACAAAAAGAACACGCACAAAAACCCACAACACAGGTGGGAATCACTCACACTTAAATAGGCTCCCCAATTAGAGGCAATGCGGCACAGCTGCCTCTAATTGGGGACCAATCCCGAACTGAACATAGAGTTATCCAGAGAGGTCTCTGGACACTAAACCCGAGAACCATAAAGGTTTCCAGAGGCCTCTCTGAACATAGGTAAACGTAGGTAAATAAAAGCAAAATCTGAAGATTAACACATAAAGTGTATTGTTCTACTTTCCATATTCTACCTCGGCAGTCACATGCTTCATGATCAACACCTATTTATTAATTTCTTTGTGGTTTCAGGTCTGTTTAGTGTAAACAGTTTGATATGCAAATGTAAAATGCATTGCTTTTTATTTTCTTAAAATGGCACTTGTCTCCTTTTCACCTCATTTAACACCTGATTTACTTAACAAAAGGCACATCTCAATTGGTTGTCAAGGTAGGTCATGACATAGCACGTGTCCAGGTAAGTCATGACATAGCACGTGTCCAGGTAAGTCATGACATAGCACGTGTCCAGGTAAGTCATGACATAGCACGTGTCCAGGTAAGTCATGACATAGCACGTGTCCAGGTAAGTCATGACATAGCACGTGTCCAGGTAAGTCATGACATAGCACGTGTCCAGGTAAGTCATGACATAGCACGTGTGGGAGGGGTGGGGGCTTTCCTCTTCTGTTCTCTGTTCTCTATTGCTACTCAAGCAATGGGAGAGGCCAATGGACTCCCATCAGACCAACTCCTTCAAAGCCTAAAAAGTTGTCTTAAAAACAACAACATTTTGTTAAAAATAATAAAAAATAATAAATGAAAAATAGTAAAAATAATGATTTAGTGTGTGTACTTCACTGTATTTATAGTTGAGTTATCGCTTTTCAAGAGTAAAAGTTCAGAAATCGCTGGAGGACGTCTTGCATTTGGAGGACGTTGCCTTTCCATTTTAATGCATATAAAGACAATATATAAAAAACAAAGAGAAGATTGCTTTAAGTTGAGGTATATTTTAATGAAATCAAAATGCATATTTATGATAGTGTCGGAGCACAATCGAAATCCATCTACCTTATTCATAAAGACAACATGGAAGCAACTCAGAGAAGATTACTTTCCTTTGAGGTTTACTTTAATGAAGTCACAGCCATATTTATGATGGTGATGGACAACAAACTTATTCACACACTAACTATAGCAATTGGTTTATAATAGAGGACATGTTCACCACAATTAGAATAAAATGTTGGTCGTTGTGCAACATTTACAAAACATAGCAATGAACAATGACATATAATGATATACACCCATGTACAGTGGCTTACGGAAAGTATTCAACCCCCTTGGCATTGTTCCTATTTTGTTGCCATAAAAACTGGAAGTAAAATAGATTTTTGAGGGGTTTGACTAGGCCAAGACATTTAAATGGTTCCCCTTAAACCACTCAAGTGTTGCTTTAGCAGTGTGCTTAGGGTCATTGTCCTGCTGGGAGGTGAACCTCCATCCCAGTCTCAAATCTCTGGAAGACAAACAGGTTTCCCTCAAGAATTTCCCTGTATTTAACGCCATCCATCATTCCTTCAACTCTGACCAGTTTCCCAGTCCCTGCCGATGGAAAACATCCCCACGGTACGATGCTGCCACCACCATGCTTCACTGTGGGGATGGTGTTCTCGGGGGGATGAGAGGTGTTGGGTTTGTGCCAGACATAGCGTTTTCCTTGATGGCCAAAAAGCTCAATTTTTGTCTTATCTGACCAGAGTACCTTCTGTCATATGTTTGGGGAGTCTCCCAAATGCCTTTGCTTATTTATTTCTGGCCACTCTTCCATAAAGCCCAGCTCTGTGGAGTGTACGGATTAAAGTGGTCCTATGGACAGATACTCCAATCTCCGCTGTGGAGCTTTGTCTTTGGTCTCTTTGTTGCCTCTCTGATTAATGCCCTCCTTGCCTGGTCCATAAGTTTTGGTGGGTGGCCCTCTCTTGGCAAGTTTGTTGTGGTGCCAAAATATTCACTTACCTGTTCATTTAATCAGACTTTATACTAAGTAAACTATTATTACCTTCACTTATATCATACACACATTTAGCTATTTAAGTATTTCTCTGCCATCGACCTGTATAGTATAGTTAACCATGCAAATACTCCTTATTTATCTATATCAACTTGCAATATTTGTATATTTTTTTCTTCTTCACCTAACACTCTGTATTGTACATATTCAGCCATTCACCCATACTATGCAATGTCTTTTTATAGCTTTTTGCACTCCAGACTTCTTGTATTTTTATTCTTTTTCATACTGCCGCTCTGTCTTTTGTGTATTTTCGTTTTGGCATTTTTCACCTGCCCTGTGTTTTTTCGTAGCTGCTTGACGAAGAAATTTCCCCTCTGGGATCAATAAAGTGACTAAAGTTGAAGTCGGATACATTTACATTTAAACTCAGTTTTTCACAACTCCTGACATTTAATCCTAGTAAGAATTCCCTGTCTTAGGTCAGTTAGGATCACCACTTTATTTTAAGAATGTGAAATGTCAGAATAATAGTAGAGAGAATTATTTATTTCAGCTATTATTTCTTTCATCACATTCCCAGTTGGTCAGAAGTTTACATACACTCAATTAGTATTTGGTAGCATTGCCTACAAATTGTTTAACTTGGGTCAAACGTTTTGGGTAGTCTTCCACAAGCTTCCCACAATAAGTTGGGTGAATTTTGGCCCATTCCTCCTGAAAGAACTGGTGTAACTGACTCAGGTTTGGTAGCCTCCTTGCTCGCACACGCTTTTTCAGTTCTGCCCACACATGTTTTATAGGATTGAGGTCAGGGCTTTGTGATGGGAACTCCAATACCTTGACTTGGTTGTCCTTAAGCAATTTTGCCACAACTTTAGAAGTATGCTTGGGGTCATTGTCCATTTGGAAGACCCATTTGCGACCAAGCTTTAACTTCCTGACTAATGTCTTGAAATGTTTCTTCAGTATATCCACATAATTTTCCTTCCTCATGATGCCATCTATTTTGTGAAGTGCACCAGTCCCTCCTGCAGCAAAGCAACCCCACAACATGATGCTGCCACCCTCATGCAACACGGTTGGGATGGTGTTCTTCAGTTTGCAAGCCTCCCACTTTTTCCTCCAAACACAACAATGGTCATTATGGCCAAACTGTTCTATTTTTGTTTCATCAGACCAGAGGACATTTCTCCAAAAAGTACAATCTTCCTACTTACAAAGCATGTAGAGGTCTGTAATTTTTATCATAGGTACTTCAACTGTGAGAGACGGAATCTAAATCCAGAAAATCACATTTTATGATTTTTTAATAATTAATTTGCATTTTATTGCATGACATAAGTATTTGATCACCTACCAACCAGTAAGAATTCCGGCTCTCACAGACCTGTTAGTTTTTCTTTAAGAAGCCCTCCTGTTCTCCACTCATTACCTGTATTAACTGCACCTGTTTGAACTCGTTACCTGTATAAAAGACACCTGTCCACACACTCAATCAAACAGACTCCAACCTCTCCACAATGGCCAAGACCAGAGAGCTGTGTAAGGACATCAGGGATAAAATTGTAGACCTGCACAAGGCTGGGATGGGCTACAGGACAATAGGCAAGCAGCTTGGTGAGAAGGCAACAACTGTTGGCGCAATTATTAGAAAATGGAAGAAGTTCAAGATGACGGTCAATCTCCCTCGGTCTGGGGCACCATGCAAGATCTCACCTCGTAGGGCATCAATGATCATGAGGAAGGTGAGGGATCAGCCCAGAACTACACGGCAGGACCTGGTCAATGACCTGAAGAGAGCTGGGACCACAGTCTCAAAGAAAACCATTAGTAACACACTACGCCATCATGGATTAAAATCCTGCAGCGCACGCAAGGTCCCCCTGCTCAAGCCAGCATGTCCAGGCCCGTCTGAAGTTTGCCAATGACCATCTGGATGATCTAGAGGAGGAATGGGAGAAGGTCATGTGGTCTGATGAGACAAAAATAGAGCTTTTTGGTCTAAACTCCACTCGCCGTGTTTGGAGGAATAAGAAGGATGACTACAACCCCAAGAACACCATCCCAACCGTGAAGCATGGAGGTGGAAACATCATTCTTTGGGGATGCTTTTCTGCAAAGGGGACAGGACGACTGCACCGTATTGAGGGGAGGATGGATGGGGCCATGTATCGCGAGATCTTGGCCAACAACCTCCTTCCCTCAGTAAGAGCATTGAAGATGGGTCGTAGCTGGGTCTTCCAGCATGACAGCGACCTGAAACACACAGCCAGGGCAACTAAGGAGTGGCTCCGTAAGAAGCATCTCAAGGTCCTGGAGTGGCCTAGCCAGTCTCCAGACCTGAACCCAATAGAAAATCTTTGGAGGGAGCTGAAAGTCCGTATTGCCCAGCGACAGCCCCGAAACCTGAAGGATCTGGAGAAGGTCTGTATGGAGGAGTGGGCCAAAATCCCTGCTGCAGTGTGTGCAAACCTGGTCAAGAACTACAGGAAACCTATGATCTCTGTAATTGCAAACAAAGGTTTCTGTACCAAATATTAAGTTCTGTGTTTCTGATGTATCAAATACTTATGTCATGCAATAAAATGCAAATTAATTACTTTAAAATCATACAATGTGATTTTCTGGATTTTTGTTTTAGATTCCGTCACTCACAGTTGAAGTGTACCTATGATAAAAATTACAGACTTCTACATGCTTTGTAAGTGGGAAAACCTGCAAAATCGGCAGTGCATCAAATACTTGTTCTCCCCACTGTATATATATATATATATATATATACTGAGATCATGTGACACTTAGATTGCACACAGGTGGACTTTATTTAACTAATTATGTGACTTCTGAAGGTAATTGGTTGCACCAGATCTTATTTAGGGGCTTCATAGCAAAGGGGGTGAATACATATGCACACACCACTTTTCAGTTTTATTTTATTTTTTCCAAATAATCATCCATTTAAAGTACAGGTTGTAATGCAACAAAATAGGAAAAATGCCAAGGGGGATGAACACTTTTGCAATTCACTGTATGTTTAGTAATGTAAAAGAATGGACAGTACCTGTGAAATAGATACCATTGAAACGAGTTCAAACCGCTTCCATCAAAGGAAATAGTGCTGTGTAATGAAGCATATTTGTAACTGTATGAAGCGAAGGTCTTAAGTTAACACATTCTACTCCAATGGTTTAACAAGTTGGATTGTACAACCCAGAATTAAGGGACTGCCCCCAAAGAGCTCCCGACCGACGTGTACTATGCTGCATTATGTTTTGTTGGAACCTCTCCAGTTAACTGACAAAGAATGATTCATTTAAGATTGACTTTGAGTCCCTGGTGGTAATTTCCACAACAATATTTAGCGTCACGATCTGGATGATTGATTCTGCCTGCGGAGCTTTCCTCTGAGGGTCTGCGAGGAAAACCGGTGGCGCATTTTATGAAGCGTGAGGGCAATTTCCGACGAGGACCAGCCCAGACCAGACCCTTACTGCGAGCTGCCCAGGAGGAGACACATCATCCGCGAACAATTGAGGGACAGAGCTCCTGACGACGTGTAGTATGGTGCATTAAGTTGGTTGGAACCTCTCCAGTTAACTGACAATAAAGAATGATTCATTTAAGTTTGATTTTGAGTCTCAGGTGGTAATTTCCACGACAATAGATTTTCAGGTCCTATTTTTTCTGTGTGTGTGTGTGTGTATAGTGTGTGTGTGTATAGAGTCACTCCCCCTTCTCCAACATCCATCTCTTCTTTTCAGTCTCATAAAAGGCATACTGTTGGAGCTCCCACCAATGCCCTGTGCTAGGTACAGGGGAAACACTAGACAGTAGATATTTCCCTGCCACTCAAGGAAAGCTGATATGGACCATAGGCTGGTGGCAGAACCTGTACAGACTGCCGGAGGGATGCTGCTCTGAGGATTTTCACTTTCCTCTTTATTCTGTTTACTCCTTCCTTACTGCCTCCATCTGCTTCGAGGCCTCCAGCTCCCATTGAAAGTAGGCAGTGGAAGCAAAATCCTCAAATGGCATTGTTGAATTGGGGAGGCCTTCTGCTGGGACACTGACCGTTTCACTCTCTGCAGTAACATAATGCCACAGCTGTGTGTTTCTAGGAGTTTCTGTAGGCTGGTGTTAAGAGCAGAGCAGATCAGGATATTTTCCTCCATGTGCTGCCTGGCCAGTAGCCCATCACTGGCAGCTCTAATGGGCTTTGTCCGTCGGCCGTGGTACAATATGTAGACGCAACCTCATTGATGGGTGGAGAAGCTGTCAAGGGCAGTGGTGGTGTGGCTGGCAGATATGAAAGGGGCACAATATTATTTTAATGACAAACTTTACTATACACTAACCTGAAACAAGTGTGTGTGTGGTGTGTGTGTGTGTGTGTGTGTGTGTGTGTGTGTGTGTGTGTGTGTGTGTGTGTGTGTGTGTGTGTGTGTGTGTGTGTGTGTGTGTGTGTGTGTGTGTGTGTGTGTGTGTGTGTGTGTGTGTGAGAGAGAAAGACAGAATGAGTTAGTGCCTGTATGATATCATTTGAATTACCTGTATCCAGCAGACACTCTTCAGAGCAATCCTCTTCTGTTGTGGCAGGAGCTGGTGCCAAAGGGGAGTGGAACAGCACAGCCGGTAGGGAGGACCACGGTTAGAGCTGGGCCTGCGCCGCTGTGGCCGGATCGGTCTCAGCAGAGGAGAGACAGAATGTCGTGCATGTCGTTCCTCTCCTGAAATAGAGGCCCAATTACCTTAAATGAGAACAATTATAAAGCTAAAAAATGTGAGCAAGCATGTGATTGAGAGGCGGAGAGTGATCATGTTGCTGTGCTGTTTCTTTTTTGTTGCGTTCAGTCACTAAAAGCACAATATGAGCTTTTCCCAACTGCTCATTGTACTCGCCCTGGCAATCCCTGGTGTGTGTGTGTTCGTATGACACTGAAGTGTGTCAACCTGACCGAGTCCTTGTAGTAAGGACATCCAGTGATTAGCTTTGGCGTAATCATGTGAAGTTTCACAACCTCTAGGGCTTAGTCTACACTCGGGGTTTAATAACAGATGTAGGCTACATTGCAAGTGTGTACGTACCTCTCAGCTTTTGTGATATGCATGTGTTGTCACAACCGTTGTTGACAAATGCATTCCATATCCGTTGTTCCACCTGAGTGTAGACTAAGCCTGTTCATGTTCCAATTCAAAAACATTGACCCTTAGTGGTCTGAATGTTGACTTTGATCTCAGGCCCTTCTTATGAACAATTCTTAGTTTATGAACAAGTCTTATAAATGAATATATTCTTTCTACAGATGATCACCGTACACCCAATATGCTCCCCATGTTGATACATTATGTTTGAACCAACATATTACATGTAACAAAATGTAATTACATTTTTGAAAGAAAAGCAACAT
This sequence comes from Thymallus thymallus, assembly GCA_023634145.1. Taxonomy (NCBI): domain Eukaryota; kingdom Metazoa; phylum Chordata; class Actinopteri; order Salmoniformes; family Salmonidae; genus Thymallus; species Thymallus thymallus. Next base: position 7,123,210 of record CM042408.1, read on the forward strand.
TTCTGTCGATTAAAATAACATATAATTGATCAGAAATTAAGTGTAGACATTGTTATTAATGTTGTAAATGACTATTGTAGCTGGATATTCCTCAGTCCAGTGTCTGTGTTCTTTTGCCCAAAAATCTTTTATATTTATTGGCCAGTCTGAGATATGGCTTTTTCTTAGCAACTCTGCCTAGAAGGCGAGCATCCTGGAGTCGCCTCTTCACTGTTGACGTTGAGACTGGTGTTTTGCCGGTACTATTTAATGAAGCTGACAGTTGAGGACTTGTGAGGAGTCTGTTTCTCAAACTATACACTCTAATGTACTTGTCCTCTTGCTCAGTTGTGCACAGGGGCCTCCCACTCCTCTTTCTAGTCTGGTTAGAGCCAGTTTATGCTGTTCTGTGAAGGGAGTAGTACACAGCGTTGTACGAGATCTTCAGTTTCTTGGCAATTTCTTGCATGGAATATGATCTCATTGTATTTCTGATCAATTTGATGTTATTTTAATGGACCAAAAATCTGCTTTTCTTTAATAAATAAGGACATTTCTAAGTGACCCCAAACTTTTGAACGGTAGTGTATTTGAAATTAAATTAAACAATAATGTATGTTGATGCCAATATTATGTACAATATCTAATTATGTTGCCATATGATTATAATAGCCTAATATATTCAACATGCTGTAAACTATTGTCTTTAAACAGTTTCACTCAATTAATTCTTATTAACCTAACAATTATGACACACCCCTCACTGTTGTCATTGGTTGCACTAATTGAAATGTTCATCTACATAACCTGGTTCAAGCATTCATGACATTACCCTGAAGAATGCACAGTGATGCCGAAACGTTGGTGGTTTACCCAAAACATTACTGGGAGTATACAGTTTATACCGTGTATAGAGTGTGCGATTCTCTTTATTTATTTGTATAGTTTACAGTTTATTCGCCGTTAGTCAGCACCTCAACACAAAATAATTTTATCTGGGTAAAGCGCCAGCTAATGCTTTTTATGTTCCAATTCATGTCAGTCACTCTAAATCTTAATTTGAGTGAAATTATATTAAACTAACACTTTCGCTGGTCCTTCCTGCTAGGGTCAGGCGGCTTCACGTTTGGGAATGGAGGACCTAGGGTAATGGAATATTAACATTAAGTATGCATAACTTATCACGATAGCCACACAGTAAATTACATTTCCACATTTCTGAATGAAATTCAATTTGAATGAGATATTTACCACCGTTGTCTACCCAGCACCCACTGCAATGGTGGAAGCTAAAAACAGCACAGTTTTTATTTTACTAGGTAAGTCAGTTAAGAACAAATTCTTATTTATAATGACGGCCTACACTGGCCAAACTCAGACAACACTGGGCCAATTGTGTGCTGCCCTATGGGAATCCCAATCACAGCTGGTTATGATACAGCCTGGATTCAAACCAGGTTGTCAGTTGTGACACCTCTAGCACTGAGATGCAGTGTCTTAGACCACTGCGCCACTTGGAGCCAATAACAGATATGGAAATCATTCTCAATCTGTAAATGAATGAGACCAGGCGTCTCATGTGATTGAAAATCTTCCACTGAACCACACACTTCTATCTAGTGAGAATGCACAGAACATTGTAACTTTAATTACCTGGTTGTCCCATTGAGGTCAACATCACCTATTCATGGGAGACCTGCTGGTATAAAGGCTTGAATATTTTCACTATTTAAAGCAGGTATATAGCTAAAAATGTGACACCACCACAGCTGCATGAATGTGTGATCTCTCCATATTTTAATTTGTCAGTTTCTAAGCCCAACTAGCAAGACAGAACAGTGTTCAGGCTATATTGTTGTCATTCAGTAAAGGTGTAGCTACTGCAACTTTACTGTACTTGCCTCCTGTAGCCTACAGCCTAACACCAAGCTAGATAGCTAGCTATAAAGAAACAATCAATTTCATCAAGTCCCTTTAAGTAAATATATGTAGCTAGTGTGATTGCATGCCAAACAACTTTAGAGATGATTAGAAAGATCTAAAAGCAAAAGTGACATACCTTTCTTTTTGGCAAGTGCTGCTCTGCTGGCAAAATGGATCTAGAGACAGCTAAAGTTAACTAGCTAGCTAGCCAGTTAGCTTTGTAGCTAGCTGTCTTGGACATGAATTACATTAAATAACTGCAGTGGTGTTGTAAGTAGCAATTTCCAGATGGAGAAATACCAGATCTGTCTTTAATAACTAACATTAAATAACTGAGATCTGTGGTTGTTTGCTCTTTGCTCGAGGCCTACCCACGCCTATACAAGTCTGTTTAGCTAAACCTTATGCTCAAATTTGGTTTATGAAACGGAGTACAAAGAGTGGAATGTTAGCTAAACAGACTGGTACACAGACTAACTGTCTGGATTCAAAACAGGTTGTCTGTAGTGACACCTCTAGCACTGAGATGCAGTGTCTTAGACCACTGCGCCACTTGGGAGCCCAACATGATATCATATATCTAGGACACAGTTATGAAAATGCATGACATTTTATATAAATCATTTTATTGAATGAGTTACACAGTATGGGGACTGGGAAGTGAGGAGAAAAGTTGTCAAAACATTTGGTCTGTTTGCTCATCATAAACTAGGGACTACAACCGAGACCTCTCCAGACAAATTTCTCTACAAACTCTGTCTTATTCCTCAAGAAGCCCTGCTAATACTGTATTTATGAATGAGCATTTAGGAATAATAATAACAAAACAATCTGGTTGAGTAATGACATAATATGAGAAGAGGACGAAATCATTTATAGGGAAATAAATCTCTGAATCTGACCCTCATTGGCCATGACCAAAGAGCAGGATGAGTCATGTTTGCCAATAAGAGCCTTCTACTTTCAAAAGGCTTTGATTGGGTCAAAACTAATTCTATGAATGGTTGTTGGTTACAAGTAGCTTGTAAGGTCTGGAAGCTTAATTTATTCAATCTCACTCTCGAACCAAGACTCTCCTCTAAAAACTCTCCTCTCCCAGCCCTGAATAAGTCAAGTACAGGGCTGGGAGAGGATAGTCTTGGTTCTAGAGTTCACCATGAGAAGAAAGAGGGAAGCAGCAGGGAAGGGTTCATGTTGTAGATCTGGAACACGTGCCAAAAAGAGCAGTTGGCACTATACATTTAAAAAGGAGTTTGAAGTACTGTTGATTTAAAACACCCAGGAATCTTGAAATGCTTAGTCATAAATGCATCCCTCTCTGTCTTTGACCAATATCGCAAATCTAGTATATCTAAATCTATCTAGCTAATTGTCACAGGAAGACTATTGCAGTAGTCCTATCTAGTTGGCAACAGGTAGCCTAGTGATCAAGAGTGTTGGGCCAGTAACTGAAAGGTTGCTGGTTCAAATCCAGAGCCTGCAAGGTGGCAAAATCTGCAGTTCTGACCTTGAGCAAGGCAGTTAACCCCCAACAACTGCTCCACAGGCACTGTTGATGTTGATTAAGTAAGCCCACCCACGCACCTCTCTGATTCAGAGGGGTTGGGTTAAATGCGGAAGACACATTTCGGTTGAATGCATTCACTTTTGCAACTGACTAGGTATCCCCTTTCCCTGTATGTACAGGGAGAGTAAGGCTATTCAGTTGGCATGGTCAAGTATATCAGTGTAATAACAAGAGTACACATAGGTTTGTGTATGCATGTGCCTTTCTTTGGGTTCTAGCATATGATTAATAATCTTCAACACGCAAAATAATGTGAAAGACGTATTAAGAAACAAACTATAAGCCATGAAATTCCTCCGTCAAACAAGAGCATGTGTGTGTGAGCGTTTGTGGAAACTCCTTTGGCTTGTGACAAAACACACACACACTCTGCATAGACATGGCAAGCTTACCCCCTCGTACTGAGAGGGTGTGTGTGAATATGTGCCATTGTGGACTCCGATGACATATACATACAGTGCCTTCAGAAAGTATTCAGACCCCTTGACTTCTTCAAAATTGTGTTAGTTCACAGCCTTATTCTAAAATTGATTAAATCGCTTTTTTTCCCTCATCAATACCCCATAACGATAAAGCAAAAACAGGTTTTTTTAAAATGTATTTTATATTTAATATTTAAAAATATTACATTTACATAAGTATTCAGACCCTTTACTCAGAACTTTGTTGAAGCACCTTTGGCAGTAATTACAGCCTCAATTCTTCTTGGGTATGACACTAAAAGCTTGGCACACCTGTATTTGGGGAGTTTCTCCCATTCTTCCCTGCAGATCCTCTCAAGCTCTGTCAGGTTGGATGGGGAGCGTTGCTGCACAGCTATTTTCAGGTCTCTCCAGAGATGTTCGATCAAGTTCACTCGAGGACATTCAGAGACTTGTCCCAAGGCCACTCCTGCTTTGTCTTGGCTTAGGGTCGTTGTCCTGTTGGAAGGTGAACCTTCGCCCCAGTTTCTCTGTTCATCTTTGCCTCAATCCTGACTAGTCTCCCAGTCCCTGCTGCTGAAAAACACCCCCACAGCATGATGAATCCACCACCATGCATCACGCTAGGGATGGTGCCAGGTTTCCTCCAGACGTGACGCTTGGCATTCAGGCCAAAGACAAACTTGTTTCTCATGGTCTGAGAGTCTTTAGTTGCATTTTGGCAAATTTCAAGCGGGCTGTCATGTGCCATTTAGTGAGAAGTGGCTTCCGTCTGGCCGCTCTACCATAAAGGCCTAATTGGTGGAGTGCTGCAGAGATGGTTGTCCTTCTGGAAGGTTCTCCCATCTCCACAGAGCTCTGTCAGAGTGACTATTGGGTTCATGGTCACCTCCCTGACCAAGGCCCTGCTCCCCCGATTGTTCAGTTTGGCTGGGCGGCTCTAGGAAGAGTCTTGGTGGTTCAAATCTTCTTCCATTTAAGAATTATGGAGGCCACTGTGTTCTTGGAGACCTTCAATGCTGCAGATTTTTTTTTGTTCCCTTCCCAAGATCTGTGCCTCGACACAATCCAGTCTCGAAGCTCTACGGAAAAAATTCCTTTGACCTCATGGCTTGATTTTTGCTCTGACATGCACTGTCAACTGTGGGACCTTATATAGACAGGTGTGTGCCTTTCAAAATCATGTCCAATCAATTGAGTTTACTACAGGTGGAGTCCAATCAAGTAGAAACATCTCAAGGATGATCAATGGAAACTAATGTAAATAAGGTTGTTCTGTTTGTTATTTTTAATACATTTGTAAAAAAGTCTAAAAACCTGTTTTTGCTTTGTCATTATGGAATATTGTGTGTATATTGCTGAGTTTTAATCCATTTTAGAATAAGGCTGTAACGTAACAAAATATGGAAAAAGTCAATGGGTCTGAATACTTTCCGAAGGCACTGTACACACACACGCGCATTCAGTGATGCTGCCAACAAGGCACTGAGGGTGTTAGCCTATACCGGCAGGACTGATGTATACTAAATGTAACATGTACGGCTAAATGTAGCATGTAATGCTAAATGTAGCATGTAATGCTAAATGTAACATGTAATGCTAACTGTAGCATGTCATACTAAATGTAACATTTAATGCTAAACGTAACGCTAAATGTAACATCTAATGCTAAATGTAACATCTAATGCTAAATGTAACATGTAATGCTAAATGCAGTATTGTAACTTTAAGTGCCTGTGTCCAGTTGGACCTGAATAATATACTGTACTTTCATATCTCACATTGTTTATGGTTCTTTGGCAACACAAATCCGCTCTACATATTCTCATAAATAAAATACTATTGAAAATAGAGATTATGGTGGCTGTTATGTTAGGTAGGAAAAATAAAATCAATATCTTTACAACAGAACCATCGCTATGTCTGTGTGCTAGCAACACTTAACCTATGGTGATCTCTCACTATGACAAGCATCTGTAGCCAGTGGTAGCTCCCATCCTTACATTAGTACTGTGTTATTTAAAGAGTAAAAAGATCAAAGAAGTGAAGAACAATAACAATATCTATAATTGTAACTCAGAGCTGAAAGTCAGTGGCATTGAGTGAAAATAATAAGGCAAATAGATAAGATTCAATAGCACCTGACTTGCACAAACACCCCCTTTCAAAATGGACGCCAGCTTACTAATGGGGAGGGGGGGGTGTACTCAGTGCAGTCGTAAACTGGGCGCCATTCGATAGAGAAACGTTGTGATAATGTTAGTAAAGTGTTCTGCATGATGGTTTCCGGTGTGTGTGTGTGATCTGTTCTTTCAGTGATCTCTGGGTGTTTTTCTTGTTCTGTTTCACAGAGTGTGTCTCTGTCCCTCTCCTCTCTCACACAGTGAAATAGCACCATCCTTTGGTCAATAACAAGAAGTCAAGCCACACCGCGGACAGATGGGTTGGGTCAGGGGTTGTGGTGGGAGGTCAAGGGTCACAGAGAGGTTAGCGGCGGGGCCTATGTCCTCTTCATGCACACCTGGCAACGGCTAATGTGAGTCCGGAGACTTCCTGCCTTTAGCGTGGTGGGCACGGGTTTCCTGGAATAAGATATGAGACGACATCAATCAACATCAATCAATCAAGACCATGTCAGAGTTCTGGTGGCCAGAGAGTAAAAGACAGAGGGCGAGAGAGAGAGAAAGTTGTTCTTGGCTTACGTAAACATCTCCTCGTCCTCGATGGCGGCCAACCAGAAGCTGTAGGAATTGGCGTAGTAGTTGCAGGTTCCACGGCCGTGACACTCGATGAAGGGAGCGCTCCGGAACTCTTCTAGACAGGAGCCAGGAGAGGCCAGGGCCTGGCCAGAGCCCTCAGCACCTGCACTGGTGTGCTACACAGAGAGAAGGACGGAGAGGAGAGAAGACAGAGAGAGAAAGAGAAAGAGAGAGAGAGAGAGATTTTTAAGTGTATCAAAGTAAGTACTGATACAGCAGGCATTTCATGTAATATGATTTTTGTCTCTCTCACCATGACGAAGGAGTAGCCAATCCAGAGGGAGTCCCAGCCATTGGGGCATGACGGGATCATGATGTTCTGACTGTGTACTGCTATCACCATGGCAGGAGCCTCACAAACAGAACACCTGTTGGCATAGATAGAGGTCAATACACATACTATCCATTCACACACACAACACAAACATACACCTACAAACATACTGTACCCACACACATATACCCTAGGTGAGTGCACAAACATACACTGAGTGTACAAAACATAAGAAACACCTTCCTAATATTGAGTTGCTCTGCCTCTCCCCCCCTTTCCCTCAGAGCAGCCTCAATTTGTCGGGGCATGGACTCTACAAGGTGTCGAAATCATTCCATAGGGATGCTGGTCCATGCTGACTCCAATGCTTCCCACAGTTGCATCAAGTTGGCTGGATGTCGTTTGGTGATGGACCATTCTTGAAAAATCCAGCAATGTTGCAGTTCTTGACACAAACCGGTAATCCTGGCACCTACTACCATACCCTGTTCAAAGGCACTTACATCTTCTGTCTTGCCCATTCACCCTCTGAATGCCACACATACACAATCCATGTCTTAACCTGTCTCCGCCCCTTCATCTACACTGAAGTAGATTTATCAAGTGACATCATAGCGTTGAGCTGGATTTACCTGGTCAGTCTATGTCAAAAGGTTCCTAATGTTTGTACACTCAGTGAACAGTATAGTCCTATAATTAATGTCAATTAAAGGGCCTAATGCCCCCACCCACACCTGCTGATGAAGGGCCTGATGCTCTGGCCGGTGATAGGGTCCATGGTCATTGGCATGGGCTCAGGGGAAGTAAGCCAATAGGAGTAGTCATTGCGGGAGGCAAAGTAACAGACGTTGTTGATGTTACAGAAGAGGAAGGGCATGGTACTGAACTTCCTCAGACAGCTACCAGCCGTACCTACACACAGACAGAGATACACACAAGTAGTTATGTGTGATGCTGACCTGAATCACAAGATAGATACATCTACCTCTCTCTCCTTCTCTCGCTCCCCCTCTCTCTCCCCTTCTCTCTCTCTATCCCCATCTGTCTCTCTCTATCCCCCTCTTTCTCTCTCCCTCTCTCTCCCTCTTTCTCTTACCCAGGTCCTGTCCGTGGGAACGCTCGTTGCCCTGGATGTAGAGTAGGGAGTATCCATCATAGATCAATGATGTTCCCTCAGGACACTGTGGAACCTCCACCGATTGGCTGTGCCTGGTTACCAGGAAACCGTGCTCCATGGAGGAGGGGCCGGGAGGACCCACCTGACCCGGAATACCGTCAGGTCCTGGGGATCCGGGATACCCTCTCGGTCCTATAGGGAGAAGAGTCAAAGGTCAAAGATGAAGGTCAGGGTCAAGTCTGAAAATATCATAAAAATAGTACATCAGATAGTATTCTAGTCTACATGCAGTGTAGTATCCTTTTCAGTGTGGCTATTAACTGGACAAAGGGGGTATGTCTCTCACCTGAGGGACCAAGCAGGCCTGGTTCTCCCTTGCCTCCGGGGAGACCGTTAAACCCAGGGTTCCCCTCGTCACCTTTAATACCCTGAATACCTGTCATACCTGGGAGACAGTGAGCGAGCGTGGAGAGAGATGGAGTGAGAAAGAGAGAGAGAGAGAGAGAGAGAGAGAGAGAGAGAGAGAGAGAGAGAGAGAGAGAGAGAGAGAGAGAGAGAGAGAGAGGGGATGGATGGATGGATGGATGGATGGATGGATGGATGGATGGATGGATGGATGGATGGATGGATGGATGGATGGATGGATGGATGGATGGATGGATGGATGGATGGATGGATGGATGGATGGATGGATGGAAGAGGGGGGTGCAATATTATATATTAGGGGGTGATCGGAACTGATGTTTGGACATAATGTATCGGCTCATTGTAGATACGATGGTTTGAACTCTCACCTTGCTGTCCTTTCAGTCCAGGGAAACCTGAGGGCCCCACAGGCCCCTGAGGGCCCTGATTACCTGGGAAGCCAATGTCTCCCTTGATGAAGGTGTGGGGGCCAGGAGGACCAGGGGGGCCATCATTACCTGGAACAAGGAAAGGCAATTCAGATAATTACCAAATCAGATAATTATTCATATTTGGGTAAATGTCTGCTACATGGCATATATTCAGAATATACAGGTCAGCACTATACAGTAGGTGTTTGATGCTATGAAGCTCACAGTGATTTGGTTTAATGGCTGTCTGGTTTAATGTGGTGTCTCTCCACTCACCTTTGGTTCCCGGGAATCCTCTGTCCCCAAGCTCTCCTTTCAATCCAAACACTCCCAACTCACCCTTTGCCCCTGAATAAGAGAGGAACTTTGGGATTTATCGACTGATGAAACCATCCGAACCAAAGACCAACAGTCACATGCACACATTGTAAGAAGCAGGGGAGGCTGGTGGGGAAGCTATAGGAGGACGGGTTCATTGTAATGCAGTGTTTCCCAAACTCGGTCCTCAGGACCCCACAGGGTGCACATTTAGTTTTTTGTCCTAACACTATACAGCTAATTCAAATGATCAAAGCTTGATGATTGAATCAGCTGTGTAGTTCTAGTGCACCCCTTGGGGTCCTGAGGACCGAGTTTGGGAAACGCTGTTGTTATCGCTAGAATGGAATAAAACATGTGGTGTCCATATGTTTGATACACATTTTTATTTATCTATTTTTTTAACAGCATAAAACCGGTATATCACAAAGCATGATCAAATCAATTAGCCAGCTACAGTAATTTTGAGAAACAGTTTGGTAGCTTTTTTGGCCAAAATTAACCAGTTATCTACCTTTCATAAGCAGCTAGCTAGCTATATCTAGCAGGTAGATTGCTATCTAGTTAGCTCCCATGCCAATTTCAAGTCTTTCTAAACTAATATCTGAAGTTATTTCAGAATGAAAGTTAACTGGCTAGCGCATCATGCTTTGTGACGTTATGTTATGCTAGCTCTGTGTCTTCACTTATTGAATCTGCATGCTTGTTGCGTTGTCTCTGTTGCACTCGTTCGTTATTGAGCTACAGTTGAAGTCGGAAGTTTACATACACTTAGGTCAAAGTCATTCAAACTAATTTTTCAACCACTCCACAGATTTCATGTTAGCAACTATAGTTTTGGCAAGTCGGCTACTTTGTGCATGATACAAGTGATTCTTCCAACAATTGTTTGCAGACAGATTATTTCACTTATAATTCACTATATCACAATTCCAGTGGGTCAGAAGTTTACATACACTACGTTGACTGTGCCTTTAAACAGCTTGGAAAATTTCAGAAAATTATGTCATGGCTTTAGAAGCTTCTGATAGGCTAATTGACATAATTTGAGTCAATTGGAGGTGTACCTGTGGATGTATTTCAAGGCCTACCTTCAAACTCAGTGACTCTTTGCTCGACATCATGGGAAAATCAAAAGAAATCAGCCAAGACCTCAGAAAGAAAATTGTAGACCTCCACAAGTCTGGTTCATCCTTGGGACCAATTTCCAAACGCCTGAAGGTACAACCTTCATCTGTACAAACAAGAGTACGGAAGTATAAACATCATGGGACCACGCAGCCATCATCCCGCTCAGGAAGGAGACGCGATCTGTCCCCTAGAGATGAAGGTACTTTGGTGCGAAAAGTGCAAATCAATCCCAGAACAACAGCAAAGGACCTTGTGAAGATGCTGGAGGAAAAAGGTACAAAAGTATCTATATCCACAGTAAAACGAGTCCTATATCGACATAACCTGAAAGGCCGCTTAGCAAGGAAGAATCCACTGCTCCAAAACCACCATAAAAAGCCAGACTACGGTCTGCAACAAAACATGGGGACAAAGATATTACTTTTTGGAGAAATGTCCTCGGTGGTCTGATGAAACAAAAATAGAACTGTTTGGCCATAATGACCATTGTTATGTTTGGAGGAAAAAGGGGGAAGCTTGCAAGCCGAAGAACACCATCCCAACCGTGAAGCACTTTGCTGCAGGAGGGACTGGTGCACTTCACAAAATAGATGGCATCATGAGGAAGGAAAATTATGTGGATATATTGAAGCAACATCTCAAGACATCAGTCAGGAAGTTAAAGCTTGGTCGCAAATGGGTCTTCCAAACGGACAATGACCCCAAGCATACTTCCAAAGTTGTGGCAAAATGGCTTAAGGACAAACAAGTCAAGGTATTGGAGTGGCCATCACAAAGCCCTGAACTCAATCCTATAGAACATTTGTGGGCAGAACTGAAAAAGCGTGTGCGAGTAAGGAGGCCTACAATCTTGACTCAGTTACACCAGTTCTGTCAGGAGGCATGGGCCAAGATTCACCCGACTTATTGTGGGAAGCTTGTGGAAGGCTGCCCAAAACGTTTGACCCAAGTTAAACAAACTTCTGACCCACTGGGGATGTGACGAAAGAAATACTATTACTCTACTATTATTCTGACATTTCACATTCTTAAAATAAAGTGGTGATCCTAACTGACCTAAAACAGGGAATTTTTACTAGGATTAAATTTCAGGAATTGTGAAAAACTGAGTTTAAATGTATTTAGATAGATAGATAGGTACTTTATTGATCCCCCGGGGGGGAAATTTCATTTGGCTAAGGTTTATGTAAACTTCCGACTTCAACTGTAGCTGCTCATTCTAAATAGTATAATCTAATCTGTTCAAAACAGTGGCAGCATGTGCAGCAGTGGACATTCGGTTTTTGACACACAAAAGTGGAATAGGTGTACTGTATTTACGCTGTTGTTCCACCACCCCTCTGGTAAGAAGATACAAGGACTGGTTGTACACTGTCTAAATTAGGGTTAGGGTTAACCACTCACCTGGGAAACCAGGCACACCCTGCAGTCCCATCTCTCCCTTCAGTCCATCAACACCTGGAAGGCCAGATTGCCCCTGTAACACACACACACACACACACACACACACACACACACACACAAGTCAGATGGTGAACACTAGTCACGTGTCATGATAAACAGACTAGACTGTGAGCAACAGGAAGTGACCTACAGCAAGTCCAGAGTATCCTCGTTCTCCCATTAAGCCCTGCTCGCCCGGTACTCCTCGTCCACCCTGATCTCCCTTGTCTCCCTTCCCCCCTGCACTGCCGGGAACACCAGCAGGGCCTGGAACACCACTGGTACCTGTAGAGAAGAGGAAGAGAAGAGGAGGATGGAGGGAGAGAGGGATGGAGGGGGATGAGAAGAAGAGGATAAAGGAAGGAGAATGAGAACCAGTGAATGATATGTATCAAAATGTACAATCAAGCAGTATACAGTACCTGGTTCTCCAGGATTTCCTGGCACTCCTTGGTCTCCTTTGGGCCCCTCCATGGCGGGTCCTGGGTGGCCCTGTTCTCCTGGCTGGCCCTGGAAGCCCTGGAAGCCGGGCGTACCCTTCTCTCCCCTGGTCCCTGGGATACCCGGCATACCTGGGGAACCTGGGAAACCTGGACTGCCCTTATCACCTTTAACCCCAGACGACCCCGGTGTTCCTGGGAAGCCCCTGCCGGGTAAACCTATAGGAGGAACACACAGACAAACACAGAGAAGAGAGTTGATCAAACTCCAGGCCATTGGTGGAAAAACGTCACCTGCTAAACTCTTAAAGTCTGCCTCTGCTGTTTGTTAGCTGTTTAGATGCACATTTCACAAGTTGATTTGGAGACATAGTGAAGAGTTGGGCTAATAATAGAAATATAACACAGATCATAAAAGCATCTGCTTTACAAGTGGTTTATAGGCTGATGAACACACCTGACTGTATCTGGTTTACAAGTGGTTTATAGGCTGATGAACACACCTGACTGTATCTGGTTTACAAGTGGTTTATAGGCTGATGAACACACCTGACTGTATCTGGTTTACAAGTGGTTTATAGGCTGATGAACACACCTGACTGTATCTGGTTTACAAGTGGTTTATAGGCTGATGAACATACCTGACTGTATATTAAAGGTCAGGAGAGGTCACTCACCTTGGTCTCCTCTGTCTCCTGATGATCCAGGAATACCATCCACTCCTGACTCTCCTTTCTCTCCGGTCGGACCTGGGGGACCCTGCAGACCAGGCTCACCTGGGAAATAATAGGGTTACCTGAGTGTGTGTCTCAACCCTCTGTGGTACAGTAGCTACAGTATGTACATTTGGGAAATTAGTCCAAGCTTCATGACTACCTGTCATACTGCACTAACAGGAACCAATGGCACCTGGGGCATTGTTACAGTGCTACATGTGTTCCGTACCTGATCGACCTGTTTGACCTGGCTCTCCTGTTGACCCGGGCAGCCCACCGACACCCTTCTCTCCTGGCCGACCCGGCTGACCTGCACAACACAGAACACACCTTCGGTTAGACTAGAGGTTACCAAGCAAAAATAAATATCTCTGGGTTTGTGACATGATCTAGAATACCTGGTCGATATAGGAAATAATGCTTTCAAGTGTTATTCCCAGGGCCAACATGTATTCTAGTCTTGTCTTGTCTTTTTAAACCCCAAATTCAATCAATCAATCAGTCAGGTCAAAGTAGGGTCAGTTGTCATCATGGAGACCGGACCCTCACCTGGGTGACCAATGTAACCGGTGTCTCCCTTGGTTCCTGGTGTTCCTGGCATCCCGGGGACTCCCATTCCTCCCTTCTGACCCTTCTCTCCTGAGTTACCAGGGAAACCAGGCAGACCCAACTGACCCTGAGAGAGAGAAAAAAAGAGAAGGATGGAGGGAGAGAGAGAGGGGGGAAATGGTAGATACAGTGTATTGATTGAAAACGAGAGACAGCTAGTGCCGTAATTGCAATGAAAAAAATGATATACCAAAGCTAGCTAGCATCTCCATGAAAACACAAACAACAAACTTTGTTTGCGTGAAACTTTCATGGAGCAGTTGTGGCTTACCTTCTCTCCAGGGGGTCCTGGCACTCCGGCACCTGGCAAACCGGCTGTTCCCTTGTCTCCTTTCACCCCCTCTACACCCTGAAACCCTGGGTGACCAGTTGTGCCCACAGTGCCTTTAGTACCCTTCAGACCCACAGAACCTGTAGAACAATACAAGACAATCCGGTTAGAACCAGTCTAACCAGAACCGCACCACAGCAGGATGTTCAATTTAAAGGATTATGTCTGTTCCTCTCAGCGAGTGGATTGTGTGTTGTTTTCTTACCTGGGTATCCCATTTCTCCAACACTTCCTTTGTTTCCAGGATACCCAGTACTGCCGGGCTCTCCAGGAACACCTGTGTCTCCTTTCTCACCTGAGAAACAAGAATCATAAAGATTAAAAGAGGGTGTAATTTTGTCATCACATTGACTGTGTCCCAAATACTACCCACTAGCATATTATATGTTGTGTAAGACCAATACATAATTTCATACTGGGTAGTATACAGGTTTGTAACCATTGAGATCCTATTAAATGACTCTAATTCCTTTCTATGTGTGGGACATTTACAATAAATCGAGGGGTGTGGCGAAGCCTACACAGGTGACTAACCTGGCTGACCAGGTGTACCGGGCTCTCCATCCTTTCCTGGCATACCAGGTACTCCGGCCTGTCCTGGATAACCCTTCTCTCCAGTGTGTCCAGGATCACCTAATGGGAAAAAGTGGGATTTCACGTACCTAAACAATTCACAGTCTCTTTTTGAAACAGACCATCTGACATAGGCATACAGTACGGTAGGATGTAGGATACAGTGCAGTAGGATATATGAAACAGTGTAGTAGGATGTATGATACAGTGTAGTAGGATGTATGATACAGTGCAGTAGAATATATGATACATTGCAGTAGGATATATGATACAGTGTAGTAGGATGTAGATACAGTGCAGTAGGATATCAGATGTAGGATGCAGTGCAGTAGGATGTAGAATACAGTACAATAGGATGTAGGATGCAGTGCAGTAGGGTGCATGATGTAGGATACAGTGCAGTAGGATATACAATGCAGTGCAGTAGGAAGTAGGATACTGTGCAGGAGGATATATGGATACAGTGCAGTAGGATGTAGGATACCTTGCAGTAGGATGTAAGGTGTAGGATACAGTGCAGTAGGATAAAGGATACAGCGCAGTAGGATAGAGGGTGTAGGATGTCAGTGTAGTAGGATGTAGTATGCAGTGCAGTAGGATATAGGATGTAGTATACAGTACAGTAGGGTGTAGGATACAGTACAGTAGAGTGTAGGATACAGTACAGTAGGATGTAGGATACAGTACAGTAGGATGTAGAATACAGTACAGTAGGGTGTAGGGTGTAGGATATAGTACAGTAGGACGTAGGATGCAGTACAGTAGGGTATAGGATGTAGAATACAGTACAGTAGGATGTAGGATACAGTACAGTAGGATGTAGAATACAGTACAATAGGGTGTAGGATGCAGTACAGTAGGATGTAGGATACAGTACAGTAGGTTGTCGGATACAGTACAGTAGGGTGTAGGATACAGTACAGTAGGGTATAGGATACATTACAGTAGGGTGTAGGGTGTAGGATACAGTAGGATGTAGGATACAGTACAGTAGGGTGTACACTCTAAAACAGTTCTTCGTTGTCCCCATAGGAAAACCCTTTGAATAATTGTTTTATTTTTTATTGAACCTTTATTTAACTAGGCAAGTCTACACCGGCCATACCTGGACGATGCTAGGCCAATTGTGCGCCGCCCTATGGGACTCCCAATCACGGCCGGTTGTGATACAACCTGGATCCCTATTTGGTTCCAGGTAGAACCCTTTTGGGTTCCATGTAGAACCCTCCGTGGAAAGGATACAGAACCAAAAAGGGTTATCCTATGGGGACAGCCGAAGAACCCGTTTGGAACACTTTTATTCTAAGGGTGTAGGATACAGTGCAGTAGGATGGAGCATGTTCAAGTTGTATACCTGGGTCTCCACTGTCTCCTTTCTCTCCCTTCATGTGCCCCATGTCCACCTCACTCATGTTGCCAGGAGGACCCTGCAGACCCGGCTCTCCCCTCTCTCCTTTGGGTCCAGGCTCACCGAACTCCCCCCTAGGTCCAGAGACACCAGGGTTGCCTGGGAGAGAGAAGAGATGAGTGGTTTGAGATGCTATAGCATAGAGGTGTAAAACACACTGATGGGTAGTCTGGTAGTACAGCGGCAGCAGTGCAGAATCAGCAGTTCTACTCTACCCACCTCTCTGTCCAGGAGTTCCAGGGTTCCCAGCAGAACCCTGATATCCTGATGTTCCTGGCATTCCAATGACTCCCATCTCTCCCTTGAGGCCTGGGGAACAAACACACATCAACAAATAAATAGAATAGTGGGAAAATATTGGATATTTATGCATCACAAAGTACTGAAGGTCAGAGCTTGTCAATTTCACCAAATTCTCATTCAATTCAACTAAAATGAACCCAGACCAGTCCAGTCAATGAGCGTTAATTTCCTTCCAGTTACATTAGGCCTACTCCACTGTTCTGAGATCTGTCTCACCTGGCTCTCCGGGGAATCCGTCTCTGCCAGCCAGGCCAGGTCTTCCTGGCAACCCTTTTGATCCAGACAGTCCAGGGAATCCTGAGTCTCCCTTCTCTCCCTTGGGGCCGGGCATGTCCAGACCAGGAGAGCCAGGGAAGCCCTTATCTCCTTTCACACCGCCATGACCGAAGGGGCCTGACTCTCCAGGAGGTCCCATTGGTCCAGGGGCCCCAGGTTCTCCTGCTCCAGGTGGTCCAGGGGGTCCAGTGCCACCATGCTGACCAGGGGGGCCGGGGTCACCTTTAATTCCCTGAACCCCAGGTGGTCCTGTGTGTCCCTCTTGTCCAGGAATACCAGTTGGACCAACGCTGCCTTTATCTCCAGGGAAACCTGTCTCTCCAGGAGGACCCTGAGCCCCTTTAGGACCAGGTAGACCCCGACCTGGCTCACCCTAGGGCAGAAGAATATTGGTTGATTGACCTGGCTCACCCTAGGGCAGAAGAAGATTGTTTGATTGTTTGATTGATGGAGTTTGAAACAACACAAAGTGAAGCAGAAACACAGAAACAGAAACACACACCTTTGGACCAGGTGTGCCTGGTTTACCAGAGAAACCATCCTGTCCAGATTTCCCAGGCTCTCCCTGCACCCCAGGGGCTCCTGGAGCTCCAGAGTATCCTTTAGGCCCGGGTAGTCCTGGGAATCCAATGCCGGGGACACCTGCGTCCCCTTTCTGTCCGGGGAATCCTGGCATTCCGGGGTCTCCCTGAAGTCCTCTGTCACCTGGGGTCAGGATGGAGAAGATGTTCATGATGCACTATGCAGGACCATGCAGGACCATAACCTACCATAAACCAGATCAATACCAATAAGCTGACCCTTACCTTGTAGTCCAGGTATACCAGATCAATGATATTAAACTGACCCTCACCTTGTAGTCCAGGTATACCAGATCAATAATATTAAACTGACCCTCACTTTGTAGTCCAGGTATACCAGATCAATAATATTAAACTGACCCTCACTTTGTAGTCCAGGTATACCAGATCAATAATATTAAACTGATCCTCACCTTGTAGTCCAGGTATACCAGATTCTCCTCGAGGTCCGGGGGAGCCCTGGGGTCCAGGAGAGCTATCACCTTTGCCTGGTTCACCTTTCACCCCTGAGAAGCAGAGAGAGAGCAGGTGCACATCATCATTTAGGCTCTTTTTACCTAACATGTGTGTGTTCTTTTGAGTCTGTTTGTATCGTCAACGTCTGTGTGTCTATAGCTGTAGCCTGTACCCACCTGGCTGTCCAGGGATTCCAGGTCGGCCTTGTTGACCAGATGTACCCTTCTCTCCAGGCTCCCCCGGGTGGCCAAACCCTGGTACACCAGGAGGACCCCTCTCTCCTGGGGGTCCAGTGAAACCAGGGTCCCCATCCAGACCACGGTCCCCCTTGATGCCATATCTGGCCTGCAAGAATAAATCAGAGATAGAGATGGATGACTGACTGTAACAATGTCTGAACACAGGTGTTAAGAGTCTTATAGTGATCACTGACATGCACACACACACACACAAACACACATACACAATCAAACACACACACACACACACACACATACAGGTTCTCCTTTGGGTCCAGGCAGGCCTGGTAGTCCAGCTTTCCCAGGCAGTCCGTCCACACCAGGCAGACCTTGTGTGCCAACGAAACCAGGCAGACCTTTGTCCCCCTTCAGCCCTGGAGCCAGGAAGATGTCCCCAGGCTCACCATGGGCTCCTGGAGCACCTATCAACCCAGGAGTACCTGAAATACCCTGGGGAGAGAAGAAGAAATAGCAGGATCAATCAACAATCTCTTTTATTGGAAGAAAACTACTGGACAAACATACAGAACATAGTAATGACATGTGGATGGCCAGTGATGCAACATGTCCACCATAATGGTCGTCATGGAGCTATAGTGATGCAACATGTCCACCATAATGGTCGTCATGGAGCTATAGAGATGCAACATGTCCACCATAATGGTCGTCATGGAGCTATAGTGATGCAACATGTCCACCATAATGGTCGTCATGGAGCTATAGAGATGCAACATGTCCACCATAATGGTCGTCATGGAGCTATAGTAATGCAACATGTCCACCATAATGGTCGTCATGGAGCTATAGAGATGCAACATGTCCACCATAATGGTCATCATGGAGCTATAGTGATGCAACATGTCCACCATAACGGTCGTCATGGAGCTATAGTGATGCAACATGTCCACCATAATGGTTGTCATGGAGCTATAGTGATGCAACATGTCCACCATAATGGTTGTCATGGAGCTGTAGTGATGCAACATGTCCACCGTAATGGTCGTCATGGAGCTGTAGTGATGCAACATGTCCACGATAATGGTCGTCATGGAGCTGTAGTGATGCAACATGTCCACCATAATGGTCGTCATGGAGCTATAGTGATGCAACATGTCCACCATAATGGTCGTCATGGAGCTGTAGTGATGCAACATGTCCACCATATTGGTCGTCATGGAGCTATAGTGATAAAACATGTCCACCATAATGGTCGTCATGGAGCTATAGTGATGCAACATGTCCACCATAATGGTCGTCATGGAGCTATAGTGAAGCAGCATGTCTACCATAGTGGTCTTCATCAGGTTCTATTAGAAGAGTGAGTGCTGATGTGATGGAGATAACTCACAGGGCTTCCATCAGGCCCAGCAGCTCCAGGCAGACCCTTATCTCCTTTACTGCCTGCTGCTCCAGGATAACCTAAAGGGACAAACAACACCTCTCATTCAAACAAAACAACACCATCTCATAGGAAATAGTGTGCAGGCGGATTAATATAGGCCCTAGGGTCAGGATCCTAACCTGCGATACATGCTAAAGATGTGGAACACAATTTTTGTGACAATCATTCATTGAAATCGATGACACAAAGTCTTAATTTGCATGTCTGTATCTCAAGTTATGATTGAGTCAGTAGTGTGAGGGTATCTTTTGTCAGCTCACCTTGCAGTCCTTTAGGCCCCTGGGGGCCAGGGAGTCCAGAGGGGCCAAAGGCTTCGCACTGCACACACGTGTCTCCCTGATCACCTGGCGGTACATCACAAGATAATATCAGACAAACAGGTAGGTGACAGCATGGAATTCAATGGATGCCTTGAAGTGAATCTGAGCTACACTATAAGGAATTGAGTAATATATTGTAACGTGTTAATATAATGTTACGTAATGTATGCAATACTTATGTGAGCACTACAGAGTTTTGTGGTGATAAAAGAGAATGGGAGAGAGAGAGTATACAATATGCATGCACTGACTACAGACTTAGCTAAACGTACAGTACAGTGTGATTGGACAGAACGTCAGAGACTGATAGAGAGATTGTCCCACCATCCCCTCCCTCCCCTCCGTACCTTTCTGTCCCAGCTCCCCCTGTAGTCCAGGTGGGCCGGGGGGCCCAGGTGCTCCCTTCTCAAGGGCCGGATCACATGGCTCATCCCCTATACACATTGTGCAACACACACACAGGTGAGAGACAGCCTAGCCAACACTGAGTCACCTAAAAGACTCCATTGCGAAACATATAATCAGCTAAATGGCTCCACAATGACAAATGTCAAAGGTCAGACTATGAATGTGTAACTACACCTACCAGGGGGTCCGGGAGGACCAGGGAGTCCAATAAGCCCATCTTGTCCAGGCTTTCCTCTGAGAGACTCCCCTTCTGCACCTCTGTCTCCCTTCTGACCGACCTCTCCTGGCCGGCCCTTCTCTCCGGGGGGTCCCTCAATGTGCCTTCCTAAAATACACCACAGAGGGACACAACTAAAGAAATACATGGCAGAGAGGACATAAATTATGACCAAGTGTCAATGAATGGGTCACTGATTACTGTGTGTTTTCTTTCTCTTACCTGGAGGGCCTAGAGCTCCTTGGATACCAGGGAAACCTGTCAGATAAAGGAACCTGTTCAGAGATGGTCTAGGAGGCCTCCATAAACCCTTAGAAGGGCTTCTTCCTTGGATGCTAATCAAATAATGAACTAAACAGGTATGGTTTTATAGGGGTGGCGGGTGTACTGTACCTCTCTCTCCTTGTAAGCCTGGGAGACCAGATGGTCCGGGAGCGCCAGGAGCACCATCACCCTAAAATCACAGAAATCACAAATCCTAATCAAAGTTCATCCCCTTGCGTAGAAAACTAATAAATGACCACACTTTTCAATAATAGTGCTTAGCATGTTACTCTTTTTTTAAAGAGTGTATGGCGGCATCTGGTGGATAACAAAAACAAATGCATCTGAATGTTCAATATATGAGGTGTTGAGAGCAATAAGCAAGACTACTGAGAGAGAGAGACTATACAGTACTTACATATGCTACAGGGCCTCTCTCTCCCTTTTCGCCCTAAAACACAGAGAGACGTCCATTTCATTAGCCTCAGTACGGCTATAAAAAAAAAAAAGCAGATGACAGGTATACATGTTTATGTAGTTACCGGTGTTCCATGGTAACCAGGGCCGCCAGGAAAGCCTCTCTCTCCCTGTATGACAACAGGCACATCACCATGATCAGGACAAAAACATCAAACACAACTGAACTATTTAGATACAACTACTAGAGAGGGAGAGAGAGAGAGAGGTAAGAGAGGTGGAGCATGAGAGACAGTGAGAATGTGAGCGAGAGAAAGAGAGGAAGTGGGCTAGGTGTAGACGTGTATGATTCTATACCTTAAATCCATTGTCTCCATCTTTGCCAGGTTTTCCCTGAAATCCAAGACACAGAAATTCAGTTCTACCAGGAAAGTAAATAATGTTTTAGATTTTTTTCAATAAAAGCTAAATTAAATAAAATTGTCGTCACTCACCCTTGGTCCTGGTGGGCCTTGCTCACCCTTGACCCCGTTTAGATATGGAATGCAAAAACCCTGCAAACAAAAATGACATCAATGGCCATCAAAACACAAGTCAGATCAGTATTGGTTTACTATACTGTTATGTCATTGCATGTACATGAACGTTGCAGTTGAAAAAGAGCAAAACACTCACTTTCTCTCCTCTGTCTCCTGTCTCTCCTCTCTGACCCTGAAGGACAGACACACACACCTTTAGTAAGGATGTAGGCCTATTTTCCTTTCATCGATTCATCCATTCAACCATTTATCCATCCATCCACCCATCCATTGATAATCAGAGATTTGTTAACACAGTGAGATTGAGGACATTCGTCAGTGGCCTATGCTCCGTGAAGGAGTCAAAGGTCAAAGTAGGTCATTATTGTCTGTTTATGTCATTGATTATGAAGAGCTGGGTACCGTTGGTCCTGGGAGGTAATGCGTAACAGAAGGTTTTCCCACTTCCTGTGATGGAGGTCCAGGGGGGCCAGGGGGGCCACGGACCCCTTGTTTACCCTATCAGGAGAGGAAAATACCAGGGGTACAGATCAGAAGCAGGAACAAAGAAAACTGTATAGAGTGGAGAGGCATAGGGCTTTGTTGTGGAAGAAGAGGAGGTGAAGGGAGATGGGGACCAAATCTGGCGTTCAAAGGTGAAGGAAGGAAATTCTAACTGTTTACTACTGGGTTATTGTCTATATATTGCTGCTTATAAACCCTTTATAAAGCTGTTATGAACATGAAAGTGTGCGTGTCTCACCTTGTCTCCCTTCTCACTCTGGAAAGATAGTCTGTCACCCTGAGAGAGAAAACAAATGTCATTTCTGAGAGACATATTTCTGAGAGACATCACTGTTGAGACGTCATAACTAGGAGAGATCTGATAGGACATCACTATTGAGACATCACAACTAGGAGAGATCTGTTAGGACATCACTATTGAGAAATCTGATTGGATGAACAACAACATCTAATGTGGGTAAATGTTAGGCTATAATCGGCAGATCATTGACCTGCTTACCTTTTCTCCTTGGGGGCCAGGTGGGCCAGGAAAACCCTAAAGGGAGGGAGGAATACAGTCAGCCAGTGAGTCAGTCAGTGAGTCAGTCAGTGAGTCAGTCAGTCAGTGAGTCAGTCAGTGAGTCAGTCAGTCAGTGTTCAAAGACCCAGAACAATCAAAATCAAAACACAGCCATGCTAATATGATGCTAATGCTAACATTCAAATCCATAGGGTCTCATTTGAGAACCAGTGATCCTGTGTTAGTCTGGTCACTCACTCTGGGTCCATCTGATCCCTGATTTCCTGGTGGGCCTTCAGGTCCTGAGGGGCCAATGGGTCCCTGTGGGAAAGATAGGAGGAATATTCTGTATGTCATGAATATTATGTTGTCAGTCAGTCACACACACACGCACGCAATCACATACGCACAAATGCATACGCACCAGTAAACCAGGTGTTCCAGGGAATCCTTTATCTCCTTTCAGTGGGATAACTCCAATAACACCACCTGCATCTCCCTGGGAGACAGACAACCAGACAGAGAGCAAAGAGCAGAGAGCAGAGAGCAGAGAGCAGAGAGAGAGAGAGAGAGAGAGAGAGAGAGAGAGAGAGAGAGAGAGAGAGAGAGAGAGAGAGAGAGAGAGGGAGAGAGAGAGAGAAAGAGAGAGAGAGACAGAGAGAGACAGAGAGAGAGTGAGAGAGGGGTAGGGGGAGAGAGACAGGTTAAATAATGTTTCAATGCCAACGTCAACAGTGCTGTACAGTGTAATAGATTTATTTTGATGGTGTAAACCATACAAATGCCTCAATATACAGACTAGTATAGCATTTGTATTTCGTTTTTACTTACTTTCATTCCCATAAGTCCGGGGATACCCTGAGGAGAGAGATAGAGTTGTAAATGTCATCTTGATTGAACGATAAATTCATGTTATGAATCTTTATAACATCTTCCAGTCTACTGTCTTTTGTTTGGTTAATTAATATAGGTCTAGAATGAAAAGGTTAAGTATGTGGCAGTGTTGAAGTGACCATGTGACCATGTTGGCTGTGTTGATGATGAAGGTTGCTTACAGGAGGACCCTGCAGACCAGGGAACCCCGACTGTCCGTCTGTCCCTCGATCTCCCTGGAACACAGACACAGAGAGAGAGATGCCAGCTTGGACTGAGGATGGGTTGAGACAGTATGGCTTGGTAACAATAAGTAGTTGGTGCTACACAGATGTGTAACAGCAGAGAGTTGATGCTAATCAGAATGCTCACCTTTGTTCCATTGCACCCTGGGATACCTGGCGATCCAGGGGGGCCGTCTTGTCCGGGGATGCCCTGTGGGGGAGAGGCGAGGTCACACACATACACACACACAAACAGGTAAGACATTTGTGTGGAAGGGGACGAGGCCTAAACAGTCAAGACCGATGGTACGTAAAGGTAGTGGTTTACAGAGACATTCGAACGTACCGGAAGCCCTGGATTACCTGGGAAACCTGGCAAACCATTAGGGCCCTGCAACACATCACATCACATCATATCATTACAAACATAATTTACATTTGATCAATTTAGCAGATCCACTTTGAATACGAGTAGTTACATTCCAGTAAGAAGGTAGAACGACATTGTCGGTTTTATTATAGTTGACCTCTATACGGTGTCAGAGGAAGAGGCCCCAAAAAAAGTTAATTGTCAGCCACCCGAGCCATAGACTGTTCTCTCTGCTACCACACAGCAAGCGTTACCAGTGGACCAAGTCTGGAACCAACAGGACCCTGAACAGCTTCAACCCCCAAGCCATAAGACTGCTAAACAAGACTGCTAAACAAGACTGCTAAACAAGACTGCTAAACAGCTAACCAAAGGGATACCGGGAGTACCTGCATTTACCCTTTTTGTACTAACTCTTGCACTGACTCTATGCACACACACTGAACTCTACTCATACACTCACACATACTGATACTGATACCCCAACACAGACATACACACACACACATTATACGTATACGCCCCCACACACATAACATGCTCACACATACATACTGACGCCACACACACTCACACACACATTTTCACACTCACCACATACCCTGCTGCTACTGTCAATGATCTTTCCTGTTGCCTAGTCACTTCACCCCTACCTATATGTACATACTGTAGCTACCTCAATGACTTCGTACCCCTGCACATTGATTCTGTCCTGGTACTCCCTGTGTATAGCCATGTTATTTTTACTGGTTATTGTTATTCGTTATTCACTGTGTATTTATTCCACTTGTTTTTTCTACTTTAGCTTTAACTCTGCATTGTTGGAAAAGTTGGTCCAAACAAAAGCTAAAATGCTATAAGAAAGTAAACACTGGTTTCCAGACTAGCTGGGGTAATACTCTAATAGCAGCATTATACTCACACGTGTTCCTTTCATCCCGGGAGTTCCAGACTCGCCATACTCTCCCTGGGAAGAGACAAGTGACATTGAAGTGACATTAAGGTGGGTGAAACTGTGAATATTATTATTATTGTTATTATTATTATTATTATTATTATTATTTAACCTTTATTTAACTACTGTAGGCAAGTCAAACTGTGAAGGGGGTGTGGTCTGGAGCTGTCACTCACCTTAGGGCCCATCGGCCCAGAGGGCCCCTCATGGCCCTGCATGCCCGGGAACCCCATGTTGCCTTGGAGACCAGGAAACCCGCGCTCACCCTACAGGAGACACGACAATAGGTAAAGATACCATATGCGTTTTTCAACATTATGGTTAGGTTTAGGATTTAGGGAGGGTAAGCTGATCCTAGATCGAACAAAACACACACATACACATATATATATATATATATATATATATATATATATACACACACAGTACCAGTCAATGGATTTTCTTTATTTGTCACTATTTTCTACATTGTAGAATAATAGTGAAGACATCAAAACTATGAAATAACACATATGGAATCATGTAGTGACCAAAAAAGTATCTTCAAAGTAGCCACCCATTGCTTTGAAGACAGCTTTGCACACTCTAGGCCTTCTCTCAACCAGCTTCATAAGGAATGCTTTTCCAACAGTCTTGAAGAAGTTCCCACATATGCTGAGCACTTGGCTGCTTTTCCTTCACTCTGCAGTCCAACACATCCCAAACCATCTCAATTGGGTTGAGGTCGGGTGATTGTGGAGGCCAGGTCATCTGATGCAGCACTCCATCACACTCCTTCTTGGTCAAATAGCCCTTACATAGCCTGGAGGTGTGTTTTGGGTCATTTTCCTGTTGAAAAACAAATGATAGTCCCACTAACCACAAACCAGGTAGGATGGTGTATCGCAGCAGAATGCTGTGGTGTGCCTTGAATTCTAAATAAATCACAGACAGTGTCACCAGCAAAGTACCCCCACACCATCACACCTCCTCCTCCATGCTTCACGATGGGAATCACACATGCAGAGATCATCCGTTCACATACTCTGTGTCTCATAGACACAGTGGATGCAACCAAAAATCTCAAATTTGGACTCATCAGACAAAAGGACAGATTTCCACCAGTCTAATGTCCATTGCTCATGTTTCTTTGCCCAAGCAAGTCTCTTCTTATTATTGGTGTCCTTTAGTAGTGGTTTCTTTGTAGCAATTTGACCATGAAGGCCTGAATCACGCAGTCTCCTCTGAACAGTTGATGTTGAGATGTGTCTGTCACTTTAACTCTGTGAAGCATTTATTTGGGCTGCAATCTGAGGTGCAGTAACTCTAATGAACGTATCCTCTGCAGCAGAGAACTTGAAAAGTTCTTGAAAATGTCCGTATTGACTGTCCTTAATGTCTTAAAGTAATGATGGACTGTCGTTTCTCTTTGCTTACTTGAGCTGTTCTTGCCATAATATGGAATTGATAATTTACCAAATCTGTTTACCACCCCTACCTTGTCACAACACAACTGATTGGCTCAAACACGTTAAGAAGGAAAGCACTTCCACAAATTAACTTCTAACAAGGCACAAGTGTTAATTGAAATGCATTCCAGGTCACTACCTCATGAAGCTGGTTGAGAGAATGCCAAAAGTGTGCAAAGCTGTCATCAAGGCAAAGGGTGGCTAAAACTAAAATATATTTGTTTAACACTTTTTGGGTTACTACATGATTCCATATGTGTTATTTTATAGTTTTAATGTCTTCACTATTATTTTACAATGTGGAAAATAGTAAAAATAAAGAAAAACCCTACAATGAGTAGGTGTGCTTCAACACAGTGCCCCCTATCAGTAATCTAGTGTACAGTGCATTTGGAAAGTATTCAGACCTAGTACATTTCTCCACATTTTGGTACGTTACAGCCTAATTCAAAAAATGTATTAAATATTTTTTTCCCTTTATCAATCTACACACAATACCCCATAATGACAAAGCAAAAACAGGTTTAGACTTTTTTGCAAATGTATTAAAAATATATTTTTTTTAAACCTTATTTACATAAGTATTCAGACCCTTTGCTATGAGACTCAAAATTGAGCTCAGGTGCAACCTGTTTCCATTGATCATCCTTGAGATGTTTCTACAACGTCATTGGAGTCCACCTGTGGTATTTCAATTGATTGGACAGGATTTGGAAAGGCACACACCTGTCTATATAAGGTCCCACGGTGCATGTTAGAGCAAAAACTAAGCCATGAGGTCGAAGGAATTGTCCGTAGAGCTCCGAGACAAGATTGTGTCGAGGCAGAGATCTGGGGAAGTACCAAAAAATGTCTGCAGCATTGAAGGTCCCCAAGAACACAGTGGCCTCCATCATTCTTAAATGGAAGAAGTTTCAATTAGGGGAGAAGGGCCTTGGTCAGGGTGGTGACCAAGAACTTGATGGCCACTCTGACAGAGCTCCAGCATTCCTCTGTGGAGATGGGAGAACCTTCCAGAAGGACAACCATCTCTGCAGCACTCCCCCAATCAGGTCTGGAGTTGGAGTTTGCCAAAAGGCACCTAAAGGACTCTCAGACCATGAGAAACAAGTTTCTCTGGTCTGATGAAGATTTAACTCTTTGGCCTGAATGCCAAGCGTCACTTATTGAGGAAACTAGGCACTGCTCATCACCTGGCCAGTACTATTCCTATGGTGAAGCATGGTGGTGGTAGCATCATGCTGTGGGGATGTTTTTCAGCAGCAGGGACTGGAGACTAGTCAGGATAGAGGAAAAGAGGAACGGAGCAAGGTAAAGAGAGATCCTTGATGAAAACCTGCTCAGGACCTCAGACTGGGGCAAAGGTTCACCTTCCAACAGGACAAGTCTCTGAATGACCCTATCAAACATCTCTGGAGAGACCTGAAAATAGCTGTGCAGCGGCGCTACCCATCTAACCTGACAGAGCTTGAGAGAAGAATGGGAGAAACTCAAATACAGGTGTGACAATCTTGTAGTGTCCTACCCAAGAAGACTTGAGGCTGTAATCGCTTCCAACGGTCCATTAACAAGGTACTGAGTAAAGAGTCTGAATACTTATGTAAATGTGGTAATTTTAATAAATGTGTAAACATTTCTGGAAACCTATTTTTGCATTGTCATTATGGAGTATTGTGTGTAGTTCCAAGAGAAGAAAAAAAAACATTTAATCCTTGTAATAATAAGGCTGTAACGTAACAGAATGTGGAAAAATACAAGGGGTCTGAATATTTTCCGAATGCACTCTATTCAGTGGGGAGAACAAGTATTTGATCCACTGCCGATTTTGCAGGTTTTCCCACTTACAAAGCATGTAGAAGTCTGTAATTTTTATCATAGGTACTCTTCAACTGTGAGTGATGGATTCTAAAACAAAAATCCAGAGAATCACATTGTATGATTTTTAAGTAATTAATTTGCATTTTATTGCATGACATAAGTATTTGATACATCAGAAAAGCAGAACTTAATATTTGGTACAGAAACCTTTGTTTGCAATTACAGAGATCATACGTTTCCTGTAGTTCTTGACCAGGTTTGCACACACTGCAGCAGGGATTTTGGCCCACTCCTCCATACAGACCTTCTCCAGATCCTTCAGGTTTTGGGTCTGTCGCTGGGCAATATGGACTTTCAGCTCCCTCCAAAGATTTTCTATTGGGTTCAGGTCTGGAGACTGGCTAGGCCACTACAGGACCTTGAGATGCTTCTTACGGAGCCACTCCTTAGTTGCCCTGGCTTTGTGTTTCGGGTCGTTGTCATGCTGGAAGACCAAGCCACGACCCATCTTCAATGCTCTTACTGAGGGAAGGAGGTTGTTGGCCAAGATCCCGTGATACAGGGCCCCATCCATCCTCCCCTCAATACGGTGCAGTCGTCCTGTCCCCTTTGCATAAAAGCATCCCCAAAGAATGATGTTTCCACCTCCATGCTTCACGGTTGGGATGGTGTTCTTGGGGTTGTACTCATCCTTCTTCTTCCTCCAAACACGGCGAGTGGAGTTTAGACCAAAAATCTCTATTTTTGTCTCATCAGACCACATGACCTTCTCCTATTCCTCCTCTGGATCATCCAGATGGGCATTGGCAAACTTCAGATGGGCCTGGACATGCGCTGGCTTGAGCAGGGGGACCTTGCGTGCGCTGCAGGATTTTAATCCATGACGGCGTAGTGTGTTACAGATTCCGTCACTCACAGTTGAAGAGTACCTATGATAACAATTACAGACCTCTACATGCTTTGTAAGTGGGAAAACCTGCAAAATCGGCAGTGTATCAAATACTTGTTCTCCCCACTGTATATAAGTCATTGGGTCTCACCCATTGAACTACATTCTGAGCTGCCAAGAGTGAAAGACTCGGAACTTGTAGGGAGAGGAGGTGTGGCTGCGGTGTTACGAACGTGGTGAGTGGCAGACCAAGACACAGCGCTGAAGTAGTGCAAAATGATTTATTAAATCAACAGGCACAAAATAACAACGAGAAAACCACGAATGTAACACACGGTATGCTAAACAGCACTAAACCAAAAACAAGGATCCACCACAGACAGGTGAAACACCTGAACTTAAATATGTCCCCCAGTTAGAGACAATGCAAAGCAGCATAGAAAAAAAATACCTAGATCTGAGGGGTTAGGGTGTGTCTTTTAAGTGTTTGGACCGCATGTCAGGCTCTGACCATAGACAATTAGAGGAGACAACGGCTTCCCTATGATCAGAGCCTGACATGCGGTCCAAACACTTAAAAGACACACCCTAACCCCTCAGCCCTCAAATTGAATGGACACTTCTGATGACGTGTCGTGACGTCTGACAAGTGTACACTTGCACGGCAAGGGGCGAGGGAGGAAGGAATGATTTTTAAATGGACCACACTTGCCCGGAAATTCGTCACTCGTTCATCCCGCGATGAATGTGTTTTCAGCCAACGGTAACTTGTGTGTGCTTTATATGCGCTACAGTCAATTATGATTGCATATTTATTTACATTAACTATATAATAATTAATACACGCCTACTGTGTGATAGCTAGCAAATGAATTAGCTAACTAACGTTAGCCTTCATAGCTGGAACTTCTGAAGAAGGAACATATTTTACTAACCAAAACTAACCAAACAAAACATCATTACTTTTACAAGACATGTTTGTGCCGCCATGTGCATTAGTAGCACAATTTCAAATTTATTTGCACTAATTTTTACTTACACTTGTATGTTGACTTCTCCATTGATGTTGTTTTCTTAGTGGATATACAATCATCGCAAATTTATGGGGAGTTTCAGGCCCCTGAGTGAACTTAATTGTACACTCGCAAACTCGACTAAAAACGAGGGCTGAGGGGCTTACGTTGCAAACTTCCCTTGCTTGGCTAATCATTTGGACTGCCCTCCAAGATGGCAACAGGGATTCCCCCACGGGCATAAGTCAAGGGTAAGTTGACGAGGGTGTGTCTTTTCAGCTGGCTGTAGGCAAACCGAACGAGTATGCTAGCATTCAAACGACCTTCGCTTGAAAAACAATAAAAAAGCATCAATAGTATTGTTAATCCATCTGCACTTCCTCAAAATGGTCAGAATTTATCTAAGACTCAAGAAATCTGCCATTCATTTTGACGTTTTTGTAGAGATCTTAGTCGCGCAATCTTATATCTAAGATTTATTTATTTATTATTTATTTTTTTGCATGAAAACTATTTGTTTCTCAACGAATGACAACAAACACATCATTGAATAAACCCCACTGTCGACCAATCACCGACAAAGGGTCGTCGACTTCTGCTACTTACTTCGGCAACCGATTTCGGCTTGCCTTGAGAAAAAATGTTGTGTACACAAACTGCCATATCGAAAACCAAAATGAACAAAAAAATTCACAAATTGGCATCATGATATATGCACAAACCGTTCCAAACTGTTTCGAATGGGAAGCATGCAGACGCCTTTACTCTCTCTCCCTGCTGCTTGTTTCTTTCTTCCATCTCCATCCCTCTCCTACATCCCTCCATTCCTAAAGCTCACGCGGGGTGGAACATACAATTCTGGGCCATGGGAATCAGGACACGGGCCGGTCGCCAATGGAACAGAACCCCCGTCGTGGGCGACAGGAAGTGACAACATCATAGTGAAAGTATGCAGGGAGAATTGAAACAGCGGTTGGTTTGCCAGGCTTCAACACCTTTCAACAGAGACTGAGACATGAGGCATGACTTCACCAGGCTCAGTCTGTCAGTCAGTCAGTACAGGCCTCGGTCCAGAAAACACACAGCTCCAGTAGTCCTCTGTCTGGCTACTGTTTCTGGAACACAGAGTAGATAAGACACTGTTGCTAGGCTCTAATGTGTAATGAGTAAATACACATTAAGTTGCAACATAATTGTTATTTTCCAGAACTCCCTGAGATGGTGGTGATCTAATTGTGTCCTTGTTACTCAAAGATAACAAAGGCCTGTGTGTGTAGATCTTCTTATAAACTTTTAACCACAATTATAAACCACTGCATGATTGCTGGATTTACTTTTACAGTGCTTTACTATTTCAAGAGTGCGTGAGAGATTGTTTAGTCCGGTGGGAATGCCGCCCTCAGCCCAGCTGTGTGTCCGGACATGCTCTAATTCCGCCTGATTCCAGTCCGTCTCCATCGTGATTCCTGCTCCGTGTCGGCCCTCCGCTCCTCCGTTTTCCAGCCAGGATCCCCTAACCCCTAACCCCTAACCCCTAAAACCTAAACCATAAACCCTAACTCCTAACTCCTAACCTGTAATCCCTAACCCCTAACCCCTAACCCGGAATCCACAAACAACGCTCTGCCCCGCTCCTTTGAGCCTATCAGGGATTCTGGACTGTTTTGAAGTTCTACAGTCTGTAGTTTCTTGGTGGGGATCTTAGGAGAAGAGAGAGTAGGTGAAAGAATGAGACAGTGTGAAGAAAAGAAGAGAGTGAGAGAAGACAACCAATGTGAAACTGGTAGACAGTGAGGAACTGATGGATAGAATGCTCACCTTTGCTCCTTTCACTCCGCTGCAGTCACATTTTCCTTCACATGATGACCCAGAGCACCCCTACAGTTAAAGAGGGAGAGAGAGAGAGAGAGAGAGAGAGAGAGAGAGAGAGAGAGAGAGAGAGAGAGAGAGAGAGAGAGAGAGAGAGAGAGAGAGAGAGAGAAATATAAGGTCCATATTACTGTCATAAATAGGCATCAGTAACCAGGTAGACTGAGAAAGCATTTTCCACCACTAGAGGGCAACATAACTCTAATCGCCCATAGTATTCCAACACTTTCTGATTTATTTTACAGCGTTTACCTCTCCTGCCCATGTTAGATTGGCCACAGACAACAAACACTGACACGCTAACACACACACATACACACATAGTGTGAACCAGGATCATTCATTTGATCAGTTCAGGAGATAAAGGTGGTGTTGACTGTTTGCTTTTCAGCTCTGTAGCAGCTCTCCTGCAGCAATCCTACCAGGCAGTTACCAACATGACAGTCTACCAGCTGGCCTCACTACTCTGTCAACTGGAACCCCTCTTCCTCCTCTCCCTCCCCTACCTCCTTTCCCTCCCCTTCCCTCCTCTCCCCTTTCCTCCCCTGCATCCTCTCCCTCCCTTACCTCCCCTTCCCACCCCTTCCCTCCCCTACCTCCTCTCCCTCCCCTTCCCTCCTCTCCCCTTCCCTGCTCTCCCCTACCTCCTCTCCCTCTCCTACCTCCTCTCCCTTCCATCCCCTTCCCTCCCCTCCCCTACCTCCTCTCCCTCCCCTTCCCTCCTCTCCCTTCCCTCCCCTACCTCCTCTCCCTCACCTACCTCCTCTCCCCTTCCCTACTCTCCTCTCCCAGGGACTAGAGTCTGGGAACTGGCCTGTACCCTTCCTCTCTCCCCTCCCTCTGTCATCCAGCTGTTCCTTTGCTTCTTGCCAGAGTCCTGTCAGGCAGGGCAGGCCGGAGTCTATCAACTGACACTGGGTTTACACTGTGGACCGGGCTACAGAGAACACAAGCACAGGACCCCCTAGACACACACACACACACACACATATACATATGTGTGACTAACCCTAAGTAGACAGCACAATTGCGGACCACCCAAAATATAGTACACACATACAAAAAATAGGCTTATACACACACACCATAAACACACACACCAGACACACACACAAACACACACTCAAACACAGTCTCATCTCCATCATCTACCCCTCACTTCCTTTCTCAATTCCCTGTTCACTCCCCACTCTTCCCTCTCACATATCACTCCACCTCATGTCCTGGTTGGATCAACGTGTAGGTTCTGCTGCTGCTCATATGAGAACCCTGGGAAACATGGGAATTAGTCACCCTCTACAAGTCAAACCAAGCTGGATCTCCACCCTGCTCTCCTCACTAGCCTTATCCTCAACTCAGGCCCCTTCTGCATGCACTGTGCATGTGTGGCCTAAAGCAAGTCACCCTCTCTTCTTCATACAATCGCTCTCCCTTTCTCTCTCTTTCGTTCTCCTAAATCTTCTTTCTCCCTCTTTCTCTTTACATCCCTCTCTCTCTCATATGGTTTTTATAGAGATTTCACTAGATTTCCTTCTAATGTGCCGGAGGTAGAGTGAGCGCCTGCTTTATATCAGATTGATTTCATAAGAGAGAGAGAGAGAGAGAGAAGGATTACTGACTGTATAAACTAACTACGTACATGTGTTACTCATAATGGCAACATCCACAATAACTCACACCAGTATGGTTTCTGATGCACAGAACCTTTCTACTGTACCATTATTTCTACCCATCACCATGGTTATTAGATACTGCAGAGGCAGACGTTAGGATGAAGCCAGCTCATACAATTGTATTTAGTCTGACACAGATGCAACTAGAGTCAGTGATCAATCTTTTTTCTACCTGTTGTTCTCACTCTGTTTCTCCTTTTCTCTCTGCCTCCCATTCTCTCTCTCTTTCTCTGTCTCCATCTCTATCGCTTTCCCTCCATCCTCCTGTTAGAATCAGGCCCCCGAGGACTGGAATTGCCTAGACCTGTGTTAGACTAAACGTGTCCATCTTTCTCTGATCAGACATTCCAGCAGACTCTTCACATGACTGAGACGCCCCGACCCTCTAACCCAGAACACACTCTGACATGCATGACGAGAGAACGTATCCACATGTGTGTATGTGTGTGAATGTGTGTGTGTGTGTGTGTGTGTGTGTGTGTGTGTGTGTGTGTGTGTGTGTGTGTGTGTGTGTGTGTTATTCATATCTGTGCTTTCCCATCCCATTATATCTTGTATTTTCTCACTCTGCCATTCTGTGATGTCTATTACAGCTCTCCAACCACAACATGCTATCTGACAGGAAATCAAAGGAAGGGGGAGTGTCTTTGATCTCGTTTGGTTTTCCTTTTTAGTCTGTTACGCATCTCTCTAAACCCAAACACCAGATGGGTGAGATGGCAGGCAGACTAAACTGATATCCACACAAAACAGACTTACAGTTAATGACATGTGCTGCTATAGAGAGAACTGGGGCTGATTCAGAATCTGGTCCTATTTTAAAAGTGGTTCTTAAGACGGCTTATCGCCTAGATTCTCAGGTTTATAGATCTATGGGGGCTATTGTGACTAACAGAAAACAGTAGAATGTATAAACCATCTTTCTGTGATCTCTGTGTGTGTGTGTGTGTCAAATCATTTTTTCCACTGGTTTAGGCATGAGGTCAACAGGCAGGGATGAAGTTAGTCTTAACATGATGATAAAGGAGGATATTAGGAATTCAATGAATGTTAAAGAATAGGAGGTGAAGATTCTGTATGAGTCTTGACTGGGCTGTAGTGACACCCTTTTCCTGGAACAAGCGGATGCATATACTCAAACACTGAACAGACAATCCAACAGATATCAAACAGACACCAAACAGATACCAGATTCCAAGCAGACTTCAAGAGAAAATAAACTTTCTGAAGAGAGGAGAGGAGAGGAGAGGAGAGGAGAGGAGAGGAGAGGAGAGGAGAGGAGAGGAGAGGAGAGGAGAGGAGAGGAGAGGAGAGGAGAGGAGAGGAGAGGAGAGGAGAGGAGAGGAGAGGAGAGGAGAGGAGAGGAGAGGAGAGGAGAGGAGAGGAGAGATTCCAAAATGTTGAGAGGAGAGTAATGTGTTTCTAGGTATCTAGTACACAATGACTCACCCAGGTCTGGAGTGGTTAAAATAAATACCTGTCTGTGTACATTTGGGTGTGTATCATGTTTATGATTGTGCATTTGTCTGTCACACCTGCGCAGTTCTAAATGTTTTATATGTATAAGTTTGCCAGAAGGCCTGAAAGTTTTTATGTGCATGCCTGTAGCATATTGCATGTGTGTGTGTGTTTGTTTCTGTGTGTATGTATAAATGAGTTATTGTGGATGTGAGTGTTTGTGAGTGTTGAATCTATGGCCTATGTTGGACAGGGCCAATGGGCTCCAGTGTTTGTTTAGAAACAGATAGATAGCATCTCAAAGTGTCAGCAGAGAGAGAGGGATGGAGAGAGAGAGCAAGAGGAGGGAGTAAAAAAGAGAAGGGAAGCAAGGGGGAAAGAAACCAATTACCAGAGCTCATAGAGAGAGAGAGAAGGTCAGTATAGTAGGAAGAAACTGTGATAGGACCAGAGATATAAATATCTACAAGATTTGTGTGGATTCATGTGGAGGGATTCAACCATTTGGCCATTTGGCTTAAATCCCAAGAGTTTAGCACAGTTTTAGCCCAGTTCAACACTTTCTTATTGTTGTCTTCTAACTTCATAGCTGGTTTCTCTAACGTCACCACTCAGAAAATAAAAGCTATTCTCAGAAACGTATACTGAGGAGAGGAGACGGGAAATAAGAGAGGAGAGAGGGGCTGGTGAGTAATGTTTATGCTCCATATTAGAGGGCTGGGGGAGAGAGTGAGTGATACTAGGGGGGGGGGGGGGTCTCACATCCATATAAACCTTTTTAATGCCCAATTCTCAACTTACTGTTGACAGTTAGAATAGTAGAATACACAAACTTACTGTTGACAGTTAGAATAGTAGAATACACAAACTTACTGTTGACAGTTAGAATAGTAGAATACACAAACTTACTGTTGACAGTTAGAATAGTAGAATACACAAACTTACTGTTGACAGTTAGAATAGTAGAATACACAAACTTACTGTTGACAGTTAGAATAGTAGAATACACAAGGTGCAATTCAAGTTTTTCTCTTATTATGTTAGTCACTGATAGTCAGTCAACTGTTCCGATTTCTTTGTGGCCTCACCCCCATTAAAGTTGTCCATGCCTAATGTACTGTAAACAGTCATTAAATAAGACAGAGGATAAGAGTGGGTGATAGTTACAATACTGTGTACTGAGACAGATGGACACTGTCCAGAATCACCTTGGCAGAGATAAGCATACAGACCTCCGAAAGGATGTTCACATAGAAAGTGAATGGCAACACTTTACAATTCCTTCATACTGTAGATTAGAACTTCCTCGACTTGGTCCTCCAACTCATTGACTATATTTGACCATACTGGTCAGCTGACCATGTGCCTCTCATCAAGACAACCCTAAAATAGCTCTGAGAATACTGGAAGACTGATTCTCTGAAAGACTCCTTAACTCAATTACTGTAAAGGCTTAGTGAGAGAGAGAAAGAGAGAGAGGGAGAGAGAGAGAGAGAGAGAGAGAGAGAGAGAGAGAGAGAGAGAGAGTCCTGTCCTCTCCTAGCAACAGGACTTTCCCTGAAGTCCAAACAGGATTCCTCTCACTGTGACATTCTGGGGGGATTTCTGTATTTGCATGGCATCTGTATGAAACAGCTACTCAGACACACATCTGGTCATCTACACTATGAAAAGAGTCCAATCAAAACGGTTTGTTTCCATGGTGCTTTTGTAATGAAAAGCTGAATAAATCTTTCCTCACTCTGTGTGAGAGAGACCATTTTGTCTGGAATCACTTCTAATGGATCAAGTCACTGCCATGTTCTGTAGAGCTGACCTGTAAACTGGGGGTGCCGTACTGCTAAGTCACCAGATGGGGGCAGAAACATGCCCAATGCAGGCGTTTTTATCAATGTCAGATTAGTTATGGGTAACAATGAAGTACCTTACTGTAAAAGTTGTCCCCAAGATGAAATCGGGGAGGGGACTATGGATCTGCGTCCGTTAGTAAGTTTGCACCTGCCCTGTGTTTTTTCGTAGCTGCTTGACGAAGAAATTTCCCCTCGGGGATCAATAATCTATCTATCTATCTATCTATCTATCTATCTATCTATCTATCTATCTATCTATCTATCTATCTATCTATCTATCTATCTATCTATCTATCTATCTATCTATCTATCTATCTATCTATCTATCTATATATCTATCTATCTATCTATATATCTATCTATCTATCTATCTATCTATCTATCTATCTATCTATCTATCTATCTATCTATCTATCTATCTATCTATCTATCTATCTATCTAGCCTGAGATTCGCCATTTACAAAATTACACTGATTGGCCAGATGGTGGCACTATAACAAGCAATTGAAAATAACTTTCAAAGGTAAAACCCCTAACCCCGTTGGATCTAAAGTCATGAAATTCAGTACATACAAAACTACATACAGCACATAGACCTGTCACACCCCACAAACCCCCAGTGTACCCCAAAACCCCTCAGTGGCTGACTTCACCCTATGCCTGGAGTGTGGCAGGATGTTCCCTCATTCCAAGACCTCTCTCCCTCAAGTGTTGCTGCAAAAGACTGATATGCACGTGCATGTGCACACACACACGTACACACACGCACATGCACACACGCACACGCACACGCACACACACACACATCCACCGTGATTGTGAGTCTGCTGTATAGACAGTCAGACCATTGCTTAGCGTATTGGATGAGATACAATGGCAGATAGTCCAAATAATGTTTCAGGTCTGGCTTGAAGGTACATGTGTTTCTTAACTCTGTCCATCCACTTACATAGAGTACATAAACATGGCTCTTCTCCTCAGCTGGAGTGAAGTGGAATGGCTCTGGGTATTAGCTCAACTACTCTTATGAGCTGGCCAGAATGTGGAAGAAGAAGATTGTTTGTTGTTTTTGATGTTTTCAGAAAGTAAAACAAAATTATCCTGCTCTGATTGGTCAGCCTCAGAATACAGTATCCTACGCTAACTCCTGAACAATGGAGGAGGAGGGAGAGGAGAGGAGAGGAGAGGAGAGGAGAGGAGAGGAGAGGAGAGGAGAGGAGAGGAGAGGAGAGGAGAGGAGAGGAGAGGAGAGGAGAGGAGAGGAGAGGAGAGGAGAGGAGAGGAGAGGATCTTCCCTTCTTCCTTCCCCACAGATATTGATTTCACTGAGGGGGAAACCATGGAGTTAACTGTTAACTCAACCCTCTCCAGACCGGGAGGTGGTTTTGTGTATCCATTATAGTTTCAACTTCAGCATTGTTAGGGTTAAGTAAATAGCTTACACTGTGTTTTTTTTTTTTTTGCCTTTATTTAACTAGGCAAGTCAGTTAAGAACAAATTCTTATTTACAATGTCGGCCTACAAGTTATGGATCATCTGATTGGACCATGCGATCTTCACCAGATTAGCCTGATGATCTAAAGACCCTTTAAACCGAGGATGATGAGTTACCGGTAAAGTTGCACAACTCTCTGTTTAATTGGACCTGTCTGTGCTGTGTTGTAGGTGTCTGGTGCACAGAGAGATGTATTCTAATGGACCTAATGGATGTGCTCTGGCTCCATTCCCCACAACTCAGATGATAACAGCATTGTAATCCTCCCGGGTCCCTTTCCCAAATGCCTGGTTGCTCTCGTGTGTACTGTACTGTATCTCTGATATTCAAAGGGGATTTATCTTCCAGTGTTTAATCATCTCATTGGCTTTGATCTATAAGGAGACTGGGTAAGGTGAAAGAAATTAAGCCTGTCACTGCTCTGAAACAAATAGAGATTCTTAAATGGTTCTTCCTCAGCTCTTAAGGTTCCTTTGAGGACTTTTGCCTGATAAAGATACTCACTGGGTGGGGCTGGAGAGAGTAAGTCGCCATAGTGATATTACCCATCAAGTGTTTCCAGATCAGTGAGAACAAGGACATAGAAGATAGGAAAGGAATGAGATAGGAAATAGAACATAGGGAAAGGATTTGACCCGTTAACTCACCAAGCAGTTCCATGGTAAATCATCCAGTAATCTAAACCACATCTCATCTGTTGAAATCCCATGTGTAACAGACTATTACAATCCACCACATTAGGTGCTGTGGCAACTAGCCTAATAATAGCCATGCCATAACTGGCTCCTAGATATCCCATTACAAAAAGCGGCACACTCAACAACAGGGAACCGCAAAGTGTTTACAGTCAGTGGCTCAATTATAATCACCATCAAGTTCTAATACCATCCCACTCGAAAATAATCAAATTAGCACTAGCAGGGGCTTAACTCCTGGCCTAACCAATGGCAGCCAGCCCATAAAGAGTTAGTCATGGCGCTAAACTGCAGATCATGGCTTCCATATGGGCATTCTGGGTCGTTTTACTCATAAAGTACTCACCCTGCACCAAGACTCATTAGGCTGGCCAGTATGACCAAACAAGCTCAGTAATCATTAAGGAGAAGGACCGTAGCTCTGTCTGTGTGTTACAGACCCAGTCGCACATGAACGATTAACAACACATATATAAACACACACTTGCGTACACAC
The DNA here is from genome assembly GCA_023634145.1 of Thymallus thymallus. Taxonomy (NCBI): domain Eukaryota; kingdom Metazoa; phylum Chordata; class Actinopteri; order Salmoniformes; family Salmonidae; genus Thymallus; species Thymallus thymallus. The sequence goes on from CM042408.1 coordinate 7,162,608, forward strand.
TACACACACACTACACACGCTACACACACAGGTGACTCAGGCATTTGGGATAGCAGGAAGGCCTTCAGAGCAGAGAGAGGGGGTTGTTGAGGCCACCAGCTCCAAGCATTCTGACTCTCCCCCACGCCTCTGGACAACAATGCTTTATTCTGACAGAACCCTCCAATCAAAAATGTAAGTCTGAGAATCTGAAAACCCTTCAGTGGGCTGTGACTAGGGTTGCAAAATTCTGTGAATGTTCAATAAATTCCCTGGTTTTTGGAAAGTTCCAGGCATTTTGCAACCCTAGCTAGGACATGCCATTGTGTGTATAGAGAGACTTGTCCTGCAATCCAACCACTTTGGACAACTGCAATTCATTCTGAATGTTTTAGCAGGAAGAATATCCAGAACATCTATCTCACTCTCTTATGTGGTCACGTTTTTCAATTTTCTATATATCGTGGTCATATACTTGTAACATGACCACAACCTCCAGCACTCACATGACCACATCCATGAGCTGCCCTGACCACATTATCAGTAACCACAACCACCAACTGTAGACAGCCAGCCTGGGAGGAGGTGACTAATGGACAAGCATCTACCCACTCTGACTGGCTGGGCTGGGCTGAGCTATGCCGCAAGACATTCCTAGCCTTCTCTGGAGTTGGGCAAAAAGAAGAGGAGAGGGCAGGGGGAAAGGAGGAGAGGAGATGAGGAGAGGAAACTAGGAGAGGAGACGAGTAGAGGAGAGGGGATCGAGGAGAGGAGACGAGGAGAGGGGACGAGGAGAGGAGACGAGGAGAGGAGAGGAGAGAAGAGAAGATGAGCGCAGGAGGATCTCACTGCCTTACTTGGAAGACTATGCTACTGGCTGGTGCTACCAGTTCTGTAAACAGTATGTGTGTGTGTGTGTGTGTGTGTGTGTGTGTGTGTGTGTGTGTGTGTGTGTGTGTGTGTGTGTGTGTGTGTGTGTGTGTGTGTGTGTGTGTGTGTGTGTGTGTGTGTGTGTGTGTGTGTGTGTGTGTGTGTGTGTGTGTGTGTGTGTGTGCTTGGCTTGGCTTGCCAAGGCTGGCTTCTCTCTGCCAATATCAATACACAGAAAACTATGTACAGCAGTCACACAGCACATGGCTAAGTAGAATTGAGACCAGGATGATTAAAGATGTACATTAGTGCTCAATAGCCTTTTACTTCAGTGAGCTAAATCAGGGTGTTTATTGGTAGTCTTAAACAAATCTACTTTGAAACAAAAGTATACACTCACACACATGGTTATGGGCTTAAAAAAAATAAGACAGCTGTACCATTTCAGATATAGAGTCGAAATGTGTTCAATTTTGAGTTTGCATCCCAATATTACACTTATATACATCACAGAAGACTGAAATATAACAAAACATTAAGACATAGAAACACTGAATTTTCTGCGTAAAAAAAACAAGTATTTAATCTATTTATTATGAAATTATGAACATTCCTCCCATGAGGCCACTAGGTAATTTGACTACACACATATATTTCCTCAATAAAGACATGGGAGACATACACTGGACAACTGTACTGCTACTTCCTGTTTCCCCCTGTTTCCCTTAGTGACAGAAACACACAAACACACACGCACAGTACCCACACACACACACACACACACACACACACACACACACACACACACACACACACACACACACACACACACACACACACACACACACACACAAAGAAAAACACTTGCTAAGGCCATTTAAATGTAAAACATGTCTGTTGGTCTAGAGGCAGAAGGTATTCATTTACACAGCAGAAGTATTGACTGTTCTTATAACCTGGACCAGATATCTGTATCACACACCCACCCACACACACACAATCTTGTACAGCTAACCTTGTGGGGACACACTCCAGATGCTTGGCATTGAAAAACATTACCACAGGGAAGAAAAATACATTAATACAGGACACACTCCACACTCTCAAACAGAGCTATAATTCTGCTGTGCATGTCCCTGACCAATAACCAGGTACAGCCAGTTTGCTACAGCAGGAAAATAATCCTGCAGCAACAAGAAACTGATAGTGTATTTGAGTTTTCCACTTTGACATTTCAGACTTGATTTTACCTTACGAAAAATGTATCAACCCCTACAAAAATGTTCATTAATTATAATCAACATAACAATTTACATTTCCTGTTGCTGCAGGATTAGTTTCCTGCTGTAGTAAACTGGCTCAAATTAAGATAATCCGTCTGTAACTAGGGCCCTGAGTTTCCCCTGGTCAGGTCTCATGGTCTGAATAAACTCCTGGTCCTATGTATAATAACCATGAGAAGACATGGGACTGAAGACATACACATAATGACCTGCTGGCAAAACTAAAGGTGGAGATTATCCCATACAAAGTGATCATATTTTCATTGTTAAACCCCATAGGAGAGAGCTGTGGACATGAAGACTAACATAGGGCCTTGACATGGAGACTGTCACTGGACATGGGAGATAAACCAGAAGCATGTTACTGTAGGAACTGTACAAGCCAAATATACTGTAGAAACACACACACACACACACACACACACACACACACACACACACACACACTATTGTCCGACACAAATCCATGAATTCTCAAATTACCCCCCGATTCCCTAAAGAGAAAATGGGAAAATTGTTTTAGAGAAATTCTCAGGCTTCTAGCACGATCAAAGTCACTTAAACACAACAAAGCATTAGTGTGTGTGTGTGTGTGTGTGTGTGTGTGTGTGTGTGTGTGTGTGTGTGTGTGTGTGTGTGTGTGTGTGTGTGTGTGTGTGTGTGTGTGTGTGTGTGTGTGTGTGTGTGGGTGTGTGTGGGTGTGGGTGTGGGTGGGTTTGTGTGTGTGTGAATACAGTAATTCTCAGATGCCAGGAAAACTGCAGCTAGTAGGGACCACTTCAGAACATTACCCTATATAACACACCCACTCATTACCCTATATAACACACCCACTCATTACCCTAAATAACACACACACTCATTACCCTATATAACACACCCACTCATTACCCTAAATAACAGACCCACTCATTACCCTATATAACACACCCACTCAACACAGAGAGAGACAACATTACCCTATATAACATACCCACTCAACACAGAGAGAGACAACATTACCCTATATAACACACCCACTCAACACAGAGAGAGACAACATTACCCTATATAACATACCCACTCAACACAGAGAGAGACAACATTACCCTATATAACATACCCACTCAACACAGAGAGAGACAACATTACCCTATATAACACACCCACTCAACACAGAGAGAGACAACATTACCCTATATAACACACCCACTCAACACAGAGAGAGACAACATTACCCTATATAACACACCCACTCAACACAGAGAGAGACAACATTACCCTATATAACACACCCACTCAACACAGAGAGAGACAACATTACCCTATATAACACACCCACTCAACACAGAGAGAGACAACATTACCCTATATAACACACCCACTCAACACAGAGAGAGACAACATTACCCTATATAACATACCCACTCAACACAGAGAGAGACAACATTACCCTATATAACACACCCACTCAACACAGAGACAACATTACCCTATATAACACACCCACTCAACACAGAGAGAGACAACATTACCCTATATAACACACCCACTCAACACAGAGAGAGACAACATTACCCTATATAACATACCCACTCAACACAGAGAGAGACAACATTACCCTATATAACATACCCACTCAACACAGAGAGAGACAACATTACCCTATATAACACACCCACTCAACACAGAGAGAGCGAGACAAATGCAGCTGATAAAATCCCATTAAACAAACACATTACAATGAATTGAAAATCATTTAAATGTATTACAGTAGTTACTACAGAACACTTGCTGTCCCCACCATCACCATGTCTAATGAAGCAGTCTGGTCACCACACTCAACATAAGTGAGTGATGCACATGAGTGAGTGAAACACATGAGTGAGTGAAACACATGAGTGAGTGAAGCACATGAGTGAGTGAAACACATGAATGAGTGAAACACACACACACACACCAAAACAAACACACACACATACATACCCAGATACTTTATGCACAAAGATGCAAACTACTAAACACGTATATTCAGTAATCATTTATATATTCTAGACTAAAGAGAGTTTTTTTCTTGCAGATGGGACAAAAGTTGAACACCAGAAAATTCCAGAACTCATCGCTACTCCAGAACATATGTCATTCCTCCAGGGTTTCTGGAGGTCGCCTGACCTTACTCTCTGAGGTAAGTTTTATCATATGGCCCGCGACCTCCGACCTCTCTCCTGATCATTAGAAAGGATTTAAAGATCTCTAATGACATGGGTCATCTTGATAAACCCTACATTATCAGTCTCCTGTGTGTGTGTGTGTGTGTGTGTGTGTGTGTGTGTGTGTGTGTGTGTGTGTGTGTGTGTGTGTGTGTGTGTGTGTGTGTGTGTGTGTGTGTGTGTGTGTGTGTGTGTGTGTGTGTGTGTGTGTCTGTGTGTGTGTGTGTGTGTGTGTGTGTGTGTGTGTGTGTGTGTGTGTGTGTGTGTGTGTGTGTGTGTGTGTGTGTACATGTGTGTGTGTGTGTACATGTGTGTGTGTGTGCATGTGTACGTGTCTGTGTGTACGTGTATACGTGTGCGTGTGTTTCACCCTGTCATTGTCACACTGATTACGAAATGCCCCAAGCTTGTCAGGGTCAAAGGTTAAGCTGTCAGCAAATTACGGGATGCCACTGCTTGTCATCCTGCTCTGGAAAGGGGGCTGCCCTACAACACACAGACACACAAACAGAAACACACACACAACTCACCCCACCCCAAAACAGCTGATTTGAGTCTAGGTCTCTGGCGTGTGCTAGTGTGGCAGAACAAATGTCATGCATAGACACAGTAGCAGAGACAGAAGTAGAGACAGTAGCAGAGAGACAGTAGCAGAGAGACAGTAGAAGAGAGACAGTAGCAGAGAGGCAGAAGCACAGACAGAAGCAGAAACAGAAGCAGAAAGACAGTATCAGAGAGACAGAAGCAGAAAGACAGTATCAGAGAGACAGTATCAGAGAGACAGAAGCAGAAAGACAGTATCAGAGAGACAGTAGCAGAGAGACAGTAGCAGAGAGACAGTAGAAAAGAGACAGTAGCAGAGAGACAGAAGCAGAGAGACAGAAGCAGAGAGACAGAAGCAGAGAGACAGAAGCAGAGACAGGAGCAGAGAGACAGAAGCAGAGAGGCTGAAGCAGAGAGACAGTAGCAGAGAGACAGAAGCAGAGAGACAGTAGAAGAGAGACAGTAGCAGAGAGACAGTAACAGAGAGACAAGAGCAGAGAGACAGGAGCAGAGAGACAGAAGCAGAGAAAGTAGCAGAGAGACAGAAGGAGAGAGACAGTAGCAGAGAGACAGAAGCAGAGAGACAGTAGCAGAGAGACAGTAGAAGAGAGACAGTAGCAGAGAGACAGTAGAAGAGAGACAGGAGTAGAGAGACAGGAGCAGCGAGACAGGAGCAGAGAGGAAGAGAGAGAGAGAGAGCGAGAGAGAGAGAGAGAGAGAGAGAGAGAGAGAGAGAGAGAGAGAGAGAGAGAGAGAGAGAGAAACAATCAAAGAAAATAAAGAAAAAAGTGAGAGAGGCAAAGAGCTGTTTTGTGCCAACCCCCTCTCTGTGAGCTGCTGCACGCTTGAGAGAGTCTGAGTACCCCTGCTCTGTCTATGGCTTGACTTCCTGTTTGAATGTACACTACTCTAGGATGTAGGATGTGGATTAAAGGAAGTAGGAAGCCCTACTTTCTTAAGAGGGAAGCCCCCTTTTCCTTGGTGTTTAAGCTCACAAAGAGAAGAAGGGTCTGGGGCTGCCTCATGAGGGGTGTGGGGGGGGAGGGGGTGGGTGTCAATGACCTCTGGGACTTGGGAGAGACCTCCTACCAAACACTCACATTTAATCTCTTTCTCTAGTTTATACCTCAGTCATACACCATATGTTTCTCCTGCTTTCTCTCTGTCTCTTTAAGCTAAAAATGGAGCAAAGATATGTTTCGATCCCAGACAAGAAGTATCCTATCTCCCCAACAGGAAGAAGGAGGCTGGGCCTTGAGGTCAGCATGTGTGACAGGATGTGATGTCAGCCCAACGCCCTTGTTTATTTTCACTTATCACCCCAGGATAAAGGCTATGGCAACAGTCCTCTGCTATTAACGCCTTCTGTACTGCAGAAGTTAGCCAATATGTGAAATGTGGAATCAAATTGTCTTTGACAGTAAAAAAACAAAATAATTTGTATAAGATTTATGGCTTCAGCAGACCTTGTTTCGTACTGTCTAAGAAGGTAATGTGAGAACATTAATCCTTGTGGATGACCAGGACTGGCCAAGAAACCACCATAGTCTAACATATGTATCCAAGGAACCATCTGGGAGATCTATTGAGAGAGAAACAAAGAACTCTACAGAAGCCAGCGAGGTAGTTAGAGACAGAAACAGAGAAACACTTGAATGTGCTGACTCAGTGACTCCATCTGGGAGTATAGATCTCTGCTAGGCCATTTGAACAGTAGCTAGCAGTTCCATTCGCCAATATTGTGTGTCCATGTGTGTGCATACACTGTTCATTCCTCATCCCAAACACCCCAGGGCCTCTTCTGTTAATGTAAGTGTTTATTTTTGCCATGGAAAGAATTACCGTGACACAACCACCGCTGACAGGGGAGGGGCTACGGAATAAATAATTAACAAAGTCAAAACACAAACACAAACACACACTGGAAAGGGAATTTCGTCAATCAGGTCCAGTTGGAAACAAATAGGTCAAAACAAAGCCTCACCTAAAGGGTTCTTAGAGCTACGGAAAGTGAGATGGATGGAAACAGAGAGAGAGAGAGAGCGAGAGAGCGAGAGAGAGAGCGAGAGAATCTTTAACTGAGTCATAACTTCCTCCATCTCTCCCAGACCCCTCCAGCCGCCACTTTAGAACAGCACTGCCGATTACCATTGAATTACCAACCATTACCATACCAGCCACATCTCCTTATTCCCCTTAGATGGTTATCTATTGGTCAGGACTGCCAGTTCCCCTGTGTCTTTATCTGTAGTCATCACATACACCCACTGTCTACAACCGCACATAATATAACATTAGAGACCACTACAGCTGACAGGCACCATTGTTCTCGGGCGTGTTCTTTTTTTAAGGAGATAACAGGGACTGACAAATGGCTCTGATCTAGGATCAGTTAAAATGCTAAATCTGCACAATGCATAGATGGCTTAGTATAGGACAATACAGTACATGTCTATGGATGCTTGTGCACCAATAAGCCTACGGGACAAAACATCAAGCTAGGGCAACAACGAAAAGTAGGGCAACGTTGAGAGAAATGAATTGAGCATTTGTTCTTTGAGAAAAGAGGAATATAGATCCCGTCATGGCTACCCGAGAGTCATCCGGTCGTGTCAATTACAGCCTACAGTCACACCCATGACAGAGAGAAGGACCATAAAAGGAATCTGCAATCTCCACTAACATGTCTATACACCAGTCAGTGTGTGTGTGTGTGTGTCTGGTGCACAGTACAGTAAACATATATGAATCAGGATTGAGAGCATGGCCGCAGGCTCCAGGCGACAGAGGAGAGAGGATATGAGGGGCGAAGTGGGAGGGGTAGACCACTGACACATCTGAAAACCACATTAAACTAGCAGACCTTTCAACAGGTATCCATGGCAGCATGTTCTGTAGAGGGAAATGAGAAATGTTGCTCTATTTTACTAGACATGGGCAAGGTGGATAGTATGTCTACTACCACTTTAGCGCCTACCGCAGAAACCATTACAGTTAATCCAGCTAACACCGACATGGAGATGAGTTCACTATACCTTCGGTGTGTCTATGTCTGTCCAACCGCACCTCAGCTTCAACACTCACACACACAACCCTCCTCCCTTCTACCTTGTCCTGCAGTGTTTCCTTATATGTTAATTTAGGGATCACAGTGGTTCAGGCGTGGCACGAAGCCCCCCAAAGCAACATAGTTGACTAAAAACAACGACTATTCTACTGAAAGACTTGACTGTCAGATTCTGGGAATTGGGAAGAAAACTTCGCTTTTTGAAGGGGCCCAGTTGTGGAGCGTGATGACACTGGGAAACATCTCTCTCAGAGGGGACGGATATGAGGGGAGGGACAGGGGAAACATCTCTCAGAGGGGACAGATGGGAGGGGAGGGGAGGGGAAACATCTCTCAGAGGGGACGGATGGGAGGGGAGGGACAGGCGAAACCTCTTTCTCAGAGGGGACAGATGGGAGGGGAAACATCTCTCTCAGAGGGGTCGGAGGGGAGAGGAAACATCTCAGACGGGACTGAGTGGAGGGGAGGCTAAGGGGAAACATCTCTCTCAGAGGGGAGGGGAGGGGAGAGGAAGGGAGGGGAGGGGAGGGGAAACATCTCTCTCAGAGGGGACGGGAGGGACAGGGGAAACAGCTCTCTCAGAGGGGACCAGGCAAGTCAGTTAAGAACAATTTCTTATTTACAATGACGGCCTACACCGGCCAAACTCTGACGACGCTTGGCCAATTGTGCGCCGCCCTATATTTCAAGTGTTAAGGTTGAACATTTACATTTTTGTAGCTTCAATAAGGTTTACACAAGTGTATGAGTTCACTAAAAGTCTATGCAAATCCCATAGAATAGATACCACCTTATTATAATATGTAATAAATAATCGTAATATTCTAGAAGAATTTGTAAAATGATAGTAAATATTAAGGAAAGGGATACTTTGGGAATTTGGCAATGATATACTTCCCCAAAGGCAGATGAACTTGTGGATACCATTTTTATGTCTCTGCGTGCAGTTTGAAGGAAGTTGCTAACTAGCGCTAGCGCAATTGCATGCTAGCAGATACCCAAAGAAGCTAGTTAGCATTGGCTCATGAAACTACACTGGTATTGTGCTGGAGACAATGCACTTTAACATGATGAACAAGAACGACATTCACCATCACGGGTTGCCAATAAGATATATCTAAGAGCCACGCCCCTAATAAGGCATGCCACCTAAAAATAAGGATTACGTTCAAAAAGACCCAGCTGCTAGGTCAACCCAGCAAAAAAGTAATTAAATCAAGCCATGTTTGGGTAATTCCCACAACCCAACATAACCCAGAGTGTGTTCTGTCCAATATTTACCCGGCGCTAGGTTACCAAAGAACCCAAATTGGTTAGTTTTTTTTAGATTGCACTCCCTCCTTAATGTGAGACAGGTTAATGATAAGCCAGTCATGAACTAAAGTGATGGGATATGTGAGACAGGTTAATGATACGCCAGTCATGAACTAAAGGGATGGGATATGTGAGACAGGTTAATGATAAGCCAGCCATGAACTAAAGTGATGGTAGATGTGAGACAGGTTAATGATAAGCCAGTCATGAACTAAAGTGATGGTAGATGTGAGACAGGTTAATGATAAGCCAGCCATGAACTAAAGTGATGGGATATGTGAGACAGGTTAATGATACGCCAGTCATGAACTAAAGGGATGGGATATGTGAGACAGGTTAATGATAAACCAGCCATGCACTAAAGTGATGGTAGATGTGAGACAGGTTAATGATAAGCCAGTCATGAACTAAAGTGATGGTAGATGTGAGACAGGTTAATGATAAGCCAGTCATGAACTAAAGTGATGGTAGATGTGAGACAGGTTAATGATAAGCCAGTCATGAACTAAAGTGATGGTAGATGTGAGACAGAGGAGAAAAAGGCGTGCTGTAACCTGTAACATTTGATAAATGTTTATTTATAAGAGGAAATCAACGAGTGCAACATAACATTTGAAAAAAAAGGAGGCAAGAGAGAGAAAGAGAGAGAGAGAGAGAGAGAGAGAGAGAGAGAAAGAGAGAGAGAGAAAGAGAGAAAGAGAGAGAGAGAGAGAGAGAGAGAGAAAGAGAAATAGATAGTCTCCTATTACAAAAATAGAAATGGCTCATGACCGATGTGAATTTTGATAGTTGCCATGGAGATGTCTTTGGTTGTTTTAGACACTAAACACAAACTAAGCTCATTTTTCCTTCTTGTGCCAGTTCAAACATCTGTCTGACACACACACACACACACACACACACACACACACACACACAGACACACAATTATACAAACAGTGCTATCCATTCACTGACCTGGTCATAGACTCCAATCACACAAGCTTTCCAATGCTACTCAGAATAGTTTAAAGACATCTAATTTATTTTCTGCCTGATTCATACAGTATGTTGCTGTTTGCCTCTTACCCTAGTCTGGTCTCCATACCTGTGCTTATTAGTAGACACTGAAGCTGAGGTTGAATAGGAATTGAAAGAAGGTGAAAACACTGAACAAAACTACATTGCTTAACAGAACTAGTTAAGTCGTCATCCTCTTTGTCATCACCAGCAGAGCACTAGAGAGGGCTGAGCAAGGAAGGGGGAAGAAAATAGTGGGGGGAAGGAAGAAAGGGGGGCTAGTAGACTAGGTCAAGGCCCAAAGGCCCATAGAGCCATAGAGTTAGGGATCAGGGAGTCAGGGAGACAGGGAGTTAGGGAGCCAGAGAGTCATGGATCAGGGAGTCATGGAGCCAGGGAGCCAGGGAGTCAGGGAGCCAGAGAGTCAGGGAGTCAGGGAGCCAGAGAGTCAGGGAGTCAGGGAGCCAGGGAGCCAGGGATCCAGAGAGCCAGGGAGCTAGGGAGCTAGAGAGCCAGGGACCCAAGGACCCAGGGAGCCAGGGAGCCAGGGAGCCAGGGATCCAGAGAGCCAGGGAGCTAGGGAGCTAGGGAGCTAGAGAGCCAGGGAACCAGGGAGCCAGGGAGCCAGGGAGCCAGAGAGCCAGGGAACCAGGGAGTCAAGGAGCCAGAGAGTCAGGGAGCCAGGTAGTCAGAGAGTCAGGGAGCCAGGGAGTCAGAGAGCCAGAGAGCCAGAGAGTCAGACTCCGGCCGACATTCCAGGCAGATCTGGTCTGTGACCTACCCTTTTCTATCTCCACATCCCCCACTCCCTCTATCCCTCCCTCTCTACATCCCCCTCTCCCTCCATCCCTCCCTCTCTACATCCCCCTCTCCCTCATCCCTCCCCCTCTACATCCCCCTTCCCTCCATCCCTCTACATCCCCCTCTCCCTCCATCCCTCTACATCCCCCTCTCCCTCCATCCCTCCCCCTCTACATCCCCCCTCCCTCCATCCCTCCCCCTCTACATCCCCCCTCCCTCCATCCCTCCCCCTCTACATCAACCCTCCCTCCATCCCTCCCTCTCTACATCCCCTCTCCCTCCATCCCTCCCCCTCTACAACCCCCACTCCCTCCATCCCTCCCTCTCTACATCCCCCACTACCTCCATCCCTCCCTTTCTACATCCCCCTCCATCCCTCCCTCTCTACATCCCCTCCCCCTCCGTCCCTCCCTCTCTCCATCCCCCACTCCCTCTATCCCTCCCTCTCTACATTCCCCTCTCTCTCCCTCCCTCCCTACATCTTTGGGCTGCCCAGAGTGTCAGACTAGAGGATCTATTAGACACTACCTATGGGTGAGGGTTAGGTTTCGGATCTTTATGGATCATATAGAATAGATCTTCATAGATCATATAGAGTAGATCTTTATGGATCATATAGAATAGATCTTCATAGATCATATAGAGTAGATCTTTATGGATCATATAGAATAGATCTTCATGGATCATTTAGAGTAGATCTTCATAGATCATATAGAGTAGATCTTTATGGATCATATAGAGTAGATCTTCATAGATCATATAGAGTATATCTTTATGGATCATATAGAATAGATCTTCATAGATCATATAGAGTAGATCTTTATGGATCATATAGAATAGATCTTCATAGATCATATAGAGTAGATCTTTATGGATCATATAGAGTAGATCTTCATGGATCATATAGAGTAGATCTTCATAGATCATATAGAGTAGATCTTTATGGATCATATAGAGTAGATCTTCATGGATCTTCTCTTGGGATATGTGATATTAAAGACAATACTAATATACTGAAATAGGCAGACATTTCTAGAGTCAGTCTGTGTGGGAGAGAGAAACTGTAGCTGTGCTTTAGTGGTGCCATGCCAGATCAGACTGAGCCTCCCCATAGTGAGCCTTAAACCAGCCTGAATAGAGGGGTTTCACTGTGCTTATCCACCATCTAATCACAGACAATGAACACACACATAAAGGCATAGAGGGGTGACACACACACACACAGGGGACATACCTGACACTCTCGAGGATTGAGGACAGAGGCTCATTACCTTGGGACTAGCCCACCCAGGAATATCTAAGAAAACACACACGCACACACACACACACGCACGCGCACGTGCACACGCACACGCTCCCCCAAATGTAGGCATTTTTACAATGGGGGAATCAGATGTCAGGCTCAAGGGGCTTTCCCAGGGTGCATTGCTTTGTTGGTGGCCAGTCAGGGTCAGCTGTCCTCTTTGGGGAGGGCAATTCACTAGACCAGGTCCAGGATAGCCCAGTTGACCAGGCTTAGACACACAGCTGGGAATGAGACCAGACCAAGAATCACCTCATCCCCAGAGGAATCTAAAACAATCCCATCCCTATACTTAGAGGATTCCCAAAATGAGTCATCATCAAACACAGGAATTCCAGGCTGATCCAAACCAATGTAATCCATCATATGCTGTGTATGAGACGTGTACTGTAATTCATACTGAAATACATTTACTTCCCAAAATAATATTAATAATGTCTGTCGGAGGAGGAGGTGTAATTCCCGAATGACTTAAAAACCTGATCTTCTTAACCCACGATTGAGATAAACAGCAGTTAGTGCCGCTTCCTACGCTTTGGCATTTCATTCATCCTCCCTTGGGAAAACTTGGGAACGCCGTGATCCAAACAGGAGGGTAAATTAGGAATCATCTTAAATTCTTAGGACTTTCCCAATCCCTCCATCCCACACACATCTGTTCCATCCAGGAATTTGTCCATCTGGTCTGACTGACCATGGCCGCCGAGGGAAAGAAGATTTATTCGCTGTTATTCAGACTTTATTTATTGTGACTAATCAGAGATAACCACTTGAACTCCCAAGTGGTGCAGTGGTCTAAGACACTCCATCTCAGTGCTAGAGGTATCACTACGGACACCCTGGTTCAAATCC
>CM042408.1:7178307-7390807 GCA_023634145.1 Thymallus thymallus
TCAATGTTTTAAGTAATGTAACAAGGATGCCTTATTTCCTATTACTGTAAAGCAGGACTTCCCAAACTCGGTCCTCTGGTCTTTGGCTGCATTTTTAGCATTTTCTACATGACAGAATCCCAGCAGGACTGTGGTAGAAGACACACTGGATATTTAAGAGGAAACAGAGAAATCCAATGTGAGCTGTCTGTCAGACTGTCTGGGAGTGAAGAGTGTTGGATGGTGCAGACACCTGCAGCAGATATAGATATACACTGATACGAAAACGAGCTGACCCACATGCTTCTGTACAGTAAAATACACTTCTGTAACGTTAGAGTTTAGTCACAACTATTCAAAAAGCACAGAGATACAGAAGTAGGTATAGTGTATGAACATTCCACACACAGCTGGTTGAGAGGTTAGCTCAGCTCAGCTCAGCCAACCAGCCCCCCCCCCCCCCCCCCTTCTCCCTCCCTCTCCATCTTCCTCCCACTCCCTCTGCCTCTCCCTCATCAGAGGGCTGGCGTTAAACTGAACACCCACCAAACAGCACTGAGAAAAACAACAGAGCGCTCCTAGCAGAGTACTCTCCTAGACAGAGATTCTCAGAGACACACTAAGCACTGTGACTGACCATGCTTTACTGCTCTGGAGTGGCCAAATCAATTACATTTACAGTGTCATAATATGTAATGCACGTATAGTAATAAGCAAAATAAAATATATGGTTTTATATATTTGGAGAAAGGATCAGAATGTTTGTTTCACAACAACAATTCAAAATCCAAAGAAAACATGTTTAATTGCCAGTGTTGGGTGAAGATATATTCACTAATCAGCACTACTGTACAGTAATTCTGAGTGGTCAGTGATGTCCAATATGATCCTGATAAATGGTGATAAGTCCTAAGAATTTTCCAACATGTGTTTGGACATGACAACCTTTGGCTTTATTCACAGCTATTGCATATGTATTAGGCAAAATTATTTATCATAGAAACGCATAATAAGATCGCAAACGTTCATTTAATATGTTGAACTTTACGCAGTCAATGATCAGTCAATGCTCACTGCTGAGTCTTGGAGAGGGATCGAGCACACCATGAGCGCGCATTCCAAAACTCCAAACGCACAACTTACACAGTAGCCTATTTCTCAAGTTGAACACATAGATAGTAACAGTTTTTTCCATGTTCAATTATAAAGTTAGTTAAAATTGCTCTTACCTCCGCCTCTGTCTGGTATACGGTGTAGGAGAGGGCCACCAACAGAACCAGGACGCCACTTTGGAACATTATTGCGTAGGGGCGCAATATAAATGTATGTAGGCCGACAACTGCCCCGAATGTCCACTAAAGACCACTTGTTGAAACCTTCGTATTCTTCTTCTTAAACGAAAATAGAGGCTATCAGCAGAGCTTGTGCAGTGCGCTGGGCTGCATATTTGCCCTCGACGTTGTGAGCTTCTTTCTGATCAATGCAACTTGTTCTTGTTTCTTGTCAACCCCACCCCTTGTTTACGACCACCCTAACGATACGCACGGACACAGCCCCGTTATTACAAAGCACCACTTCAACTTTTGACTGTTAGGAGAGAGACTGCTCTCAGTCATTAAGTCATTGTATCTGTATATTTCAGGACAGTCTTGGTGACAGAACGACCGGGACACCTGTGCAGTGATTTTACTTCGCCGGGATCTGGCGCGTAAACCCTCACACGCTAGACTCTTCCCCTGACAAGCGCGACACATCACAGGTAGAGAACGTGCTTTGTGTGTTAATTGTTGTCTCGTTCATTAGCAAACTTGTTTAGAGAACATATGTGGTGTTTCCATTTCCATGTGTTATAATAGCCTACTTGGATAGCCTACAGGGATAGACAGCCCATGCGTAAAGTCTACAGACAAAGTCGCTTTCCAAACCCAACTACTCTTGAATGCGATTTATAAACCACATCCATGTCTCCACTTTTATATTAATATGTGTAAAAATATACATTGACTCCAATATTGTGCGTTTCACAAACGTTTACGCACGTGGAGGGCGAACGGTGAAATCTTTTCGACATTAACCAAAATATACTTATATTTTCCTCTTGTTCAACAAATACATGCCATGTTTTTTTGTCTCAGTTGTGTTCGTGGCCCGCCCGACATGCATTGGGGCTGCCACTAAACCTGGAGAAGAACACTAGGTGCAATAGGAATTCAGTTTGAAGTTCGGATGAGTTGGGCAATGCAGGCAACACGCCAGAGAGAACTGAAGAACCTGAGGCAAGTGTCAATGGGCTCTATTATGTTGGTATGTGAAGCAATTGTCTTTGTACAATGTATGTTAACTCATTCACTGTCCCTTCCCTTTTAGGTTTCTGCTTCTATGTTTTTCGGTGGCCATCCTAGCGTCAGGAGTTGACGCGGTAAGTTGTATGTTCAACTCATCATGCGGTGGTGGGGTTGCCACTATTGTTGACGAGGGGACAGCTGTGGGCACATTTGTATTTATCATTATATGCATGCTGGTTGTTTGCTTCTTTGAGTTTCTTGGAGCAGTGGGCATGTCAGCTGAACTTGGCAGCCAGGTCACCGATGATACAAGTCAGTATTCGATGTCGATCCATGTCTGAGGACTTTGGGAGATGATGTGGAAACCAGCCACTAGGGGCAAGAGTGAGCACTGTTATCTTTAAATAGGTTTCGGTATCGTCTGCCTCTGATTCTAAAGATTGGAAATTCGAATCCAGCATAGAAAGTGTTTTTAATATTTTTTGTTTTAAGCCTTTCCCCAACCTTAACCCTACCTTAACCATTAGGAGTTAATGCCTAACCTTAAGTTAATGCCTGAAAATCTGCCTCTAATTCCAAAGGTTGCAAGTTTGAATCCAGTTATAGAAAGTTGTTTTTGATATTTTTGTTAACTTTAAACACTTAAAATGTTGATATTTGGAACAACTTCGAAATTTGACGTTTGAGAAACATGGATGAATGTCTAATTCTGACTTGAGACTGTGAGAGCTGGTAGAAATTCGATTGTCTCTAGGGCTTGTTTCTCACTAAACTCTTTTTGTCATTTTTCACATGTGTTACTGGCCTGCCAAGACAGCTGTGGGAACATTTTGTACAGAACTTATTTTGAGGAAGAAATAACTATCATTCAGTTAAGAACACATTCTGATTTACAATGATGGCCTAGGAACAGTGGGTTAACTGCCTTGTTCAGGGGCAGAACGCCAGATTTTTTGCCCCATACTCTCTCTAACCTTCTCAAATATTTTGTAAGGAAAGAGGTACCTGATTAGGTAATTATGGTGATGTCAGTTAGTTTGGAGCTGAATTGGACTGCTGACCTCTGCAGTGTTGTGGTTAGGGTTTGTGACCCCGGTTAGGATAGTGTACTGTTGACCTCTGTGGTTAAACATCATAAAACCCTGTTCAGGTCTTTTTAACATGTTCAGGAGTCTTATGTCTTGGGGGTAGAAGCTGTTGAGAAGCCTTTTGGACCTAGACTTCAGTACCGCTTACTGTGCGGTAGCAGTCTATGACTTGGGTGGCCACCTGGTGATGGCAGGAAGCTTGGCCCCAGTGATGTACTGGGCTGTACGCACTACCCTCTGTAGTGCCTTGCGGTCGGAGGTTGAGCAGTTGCCATCCCAAGCAGTGATGCAACCAGTCAGGATGTTCTCGATGGTGCAGCTGTATAACTTTTTGAGGATCTGCGGACTCATGACAAATCTTTTCAGTCTCCTGAGGGGGAATAGGCTTTGTCGTGCCCTCTTCACGACTGTCCTGGTGTGTTTGGACCATGATAGTTTGTTAGTGATGTGGACACCAAGGAACTTGAAGCTTTCAACCTGCTCCACTACAGCCCCGTCGATGAGAATGGGGGTGTGCTCAGTCCTCCTTTTTCTGTAGTCCACAATCATCAATTAGACGTTCATCCATGTTTCTCATGTCAAATTTCGAAGTTGTTCAAAACGTCAAATTTTGAAGTATTTAAGGTTAAGTTCAGGCATTAACTCAAAATTCTTAAGGTTCGTAATTAACTCAGAATGGTTAAGGAAAGGTTTAAGGACTGGGATAGGCTTAAAACAGCTTTCTATCACTGGTTCAAACTTGCAACCTTTGGAATCAGAGGCATGGATGGACATCAAACACTGACTTGAATCATGGGTGCCCTGGCTGCCCTCCCCCTGTTCTTAATGCAAAAAGTATGTGCCACTATGTGTGCATTCTCTCACGCAAGATGTGAGTGTGGGCAGCTTCTTGAAGAATGATTACCCACCTCCCAGACTTTCTCTGTATTACAGTCATGAGATCAGCTATGACCAACATTAATTTATTTTCTTATTTAACCTTTATTTAACTAGGCAAGTCAGTTAAGAACAAATTCTATTTACAATGACGGCCTACCAAAAGGCAAAATGCTTCCTACGGGGACGGGGGCTGGGAATAAAAATATATATAAATTAAATTAAAATATAGGACAAAACACACATCAAGATAAGAGAGACAACACAACACTACATAAAGAGAGACCTAAGACAACAACATAGCATGGCAGCAACATATGACAACACAGCATGGTAGCAACACAACATGACAACAACATGGTAGCAACACAACATGACAACAACATGGTAGCAACACAACATGGTAGCAGTACAAAACAGGGCACAAACATTATTGGGCACAGACAACAGCACAAAGGGCAAGAAGGTAGAGATGACAATACATCATGCAAAGCAGCCACAACTGTTAGTAAAAGTGTCCGTGATTGATTCTTTGAATGAAGAGATTGAGATAAAATTGTTCAGTTTGAGTGTTTGTTGCAGCTTGTTCCAGTCGCTAGCTGCAGCGAACTGAAAAGACGAGTGACCCAGGGATGCTTTGGGGACCTTTAACAGAATGTGACTGGCAGAACGAGTGTTGTATGTGGAGGATGAGGGCTGCAGTAGGTATCTCAGATAGGGGGGAGTGAGGCCAAAGAGGGTTTTATAAATAAGCATCAACCAGTGGGTCTTGCGACGGGAATACAGAGATGACCAGTTTACAGAGGAGTATAGAGTGCAGTGATGTGTCCTATAAGGAGCATTGGTTGAAATCTGATGGCCGAATGGTAAAGAACATCTAGCAACTCAAGAGCACCCTTATCTGCCGATCTATAAATTACATCTCCGTTAGCTAGCAAGGGTAGGATGGTCATCTGAATCAGGGTTAGTTTGGCAGCTTGGGTGAAAGAGAAGCGATTACGATTTCTACATGTTGATCTGTCAGTACAGCTCATTACTAGGCATGCCAGTACGCACCTGGTCCATTTAATAGACTGACAGTAAGCCAGTGGGTTCCTTAAAACCACAATAAACTTCTGTTTTTAGATTCACCTCTTGGATTTTAGTAGTACTGAGCGAAAAAACGAAATGAATGTTGTAATCTACAATAAGATCTGTAATATCATACCCTGACTTTCTGTGAGTTAAAGTGATTTTCGAGGCCAGATGATGAAAAAGCTAATTATGCTAGAGAGATTTCTCTCTGAGACATGTGGTCCAACTCATCATAGTTAAGCAAAGAAAACGTGGCAATGAACTGCAATGACCAGAATCCATTGCGCATACAGCTGCCTGTTCTCATTTGTTCTTGCAGACAAACACAGAAAGGAAGAGTGATAGACACAATAGGTATAGAGAGGGATAAAGAGCGGTATCTCAACCCGACAATATATCTAATTGATTCATTGAAGTATACCTTATCAACTTTGAAGAATTACTGTAACAGTGATTTCTTCAGATAGCAGGCATCTAGCCAGCTAGGCTAGCCCAGTGGTTTCCAAACTAGGGGTAAAAAAATATATACTTTTTAATTCTCTCTCTCTCCCCCCTCTCTATCTTTCGCACGTGTGGCCGCTCTCTCTTTCTTTCGCTCTCTTAACCTTTAACCGAGAGTTCTAAGTTGACATTAAACTGGAAAAGGAAATAGGGAGAGGCAATAAACAACACCAGCATGTTTTACCAGAGGTGATAGCCATTTAAAAAGACCAGCATGTTTTACCAGAGGTGATAGCCATTTAAAAAGACCAGCATGTTTTACCAGAGGTGATAGCCAGTTAAAAAGACCAGCATGTTTTACCAGAGGTGATAGCCAGTTAAAAAGACCAGCATGTTTTACCAGAGGTGATAGCCAGTTAAAAAGACCAGCATGTTTTACCAGAGGTGATAGCCAGTTAAAAAGACCAGCATGTTTTACCAGAGGTGATAGCCAGTTAAAAAGACCAGTATGTTTTACCAGAGGTGATAGCCATTTAAAAAGACCAGCATGTTTTGCCAGAGGTGATAGCCAGTTAAAAAGACCAGCATGTTTTGCCAGAGGTGATAGCCAGTTAAAAAGACCAGCATGTTTTACCAGAGGTGATAGCCAGTTAAAAAGACCAGTATGTTTTACCAGAGGTGATAGCCATTTAAAAAGACCAGCATGTTTTACCAGAGGTGCTGGCCAGTTAAAAAGACCAGCATGTTTTACCAGAGGTGATAGCCAGTTAAAAAGACCAGCATGTTTTACCAGAGGTGATAGCCATTTAAAAAGACCAGCATGTTTTACCAGAGGTGATAGCCAGTTAAAAAGGCCTATAATGGTTTTATTCTTTTTAGCCAGTTTCCCTGGACATATTCATTTCACATGGGCCATTTTATTTTGTCCTCTTTCTTCACACCCTTCCCGTGTGGTGGTCTTACCATGCCTATTATGCGTGCATACCCTCAGTGTGTGTGCGTGCGTTTGTGTGTGCGTATGCATACGCCCATGCATTTGTGTTTGTGTGTGTGTGTTTGGTCCTGTTTGCCTCGATCAGGAATGTTTGTGCCAGATATGGTCACAAGATCTGAGTGTTCTAATCTACAATAAGATCTTTAATATCATACCCTGACTTTTCTGTGAGTTAAAGTGATTTTCGAGGCCAGATGATGAAAAAGCTAATTATGCTAGTCTCTTATCAGATTTGGTCTCAGCCTGATGAGAAGCGTGTGACATAGCTCAGGCCCTCTGTTTATTTTGCTGCTTTAGGCAAAGCCTCTGATACCAGTGATACCAGGACAGACCAAGAGCTATTTTAGACAGGCAGCATCCAAGACTACCCTACTTTCAGATCAGCATTGGGACTTTTTCCAGATTCAGCAAATGTCTCTGTTTAGTTTAATTTATTTGGATCCCCATTAGCTACTGCACATGCTGCTACTCTTCCTGGGGTCCACATAAAATGTACAAATACATGACAAAGTACAGAACAGTAATAGACAGTAATACACATTAAATTTAAAATGACACTTTTGAATTAAATAAGAGTTGTATATAGGAAAGTCACCAAGAGACAACAAAAATACTATTTACACATTATCAGGACTGACACCAGAACAAATCAGCTGGACAGGCCTTTGATATCCATAGGCAGGCATTTCTTTTCATGGGTGTAATAGGGTGTAATGGTAAAGACTATAGGCAGCTCCTGAGTTTCACGTTTGGGGAAGCTTACAGTTTATCCTACCACTGCATAACAGTATATTTTTATATGCACATTTTCGTGGAACAGTTTAATTCAGTTTCTTAAAATCAATGTCATGTGGTTAATCATAAACATCTAAAGTTTAGGCAAATGCAGCAGTAGGCCCATAACTGCCATCGTCAACTAAGTAAAATGCATAGGCCTAAAGCCGACAAATAGAAACAGTAGAAGGTATCCTGATGAAAATGTAATTTATTTCACATTCATCGCTCTACTCCGCCTCCCT
Organism: Thymallus thymallus; assembly: GCA_023634145.1. Lineage (NCBI taxonomy): Eukaryota > Metazoa > Chordata > Actinopteri > Salmoniformes > Salmonidae > Thymallus > Thymallus thymallus. The sequence continues at coordinate 7,186,064 of CM042408.1, forward strand.
GCCTCCCTTTGACTAGATTTATTGCTAGTGAAGTGCAATATTGTATAAAATCATTGACAGGGTCCGGACAGAATCTGTCACTAGTGAACTTGCAACATTGTATCAACTACGTATTCTGGGCCCTCAGTGTTTCCCGCGCCAGTGAGCTCGGGACAGACAGCTGTTTTTTATGACGTTTCCACTGCATATATGGGATCATCAGATTTTGCTCTTTCACACCAAGGCTTGGTGATTATCGAGGCCAGGAGTGTTGGAAATATAAAATATAAAACGGGAGGAACTATAATTTTCATTGTATGTTAAAAAAACAGACTTGGTTTACAATGTGTGAGGTGAATAAAAAATAACAGAGAAGCTCAGTTTATAGTATTAGTGGTGGAAGTGGTGAATTTATACAATCAGAAATCAGACGTTGCCAAATGGGCACTTTCCTACATTTGCACGCGGCAGGCCAGGTAAATGACTGTAATTAATACATGCATAAACATTAATTAATGTAACCAAATGACAGGATTAACGATACATTTACTAGGCCTACTGGTGACATACTATATGTAATGGGGAATTGATTACAAAAATATTTTTTAAAAAATCAAAAGGCAAACCATTTTACAAAATGAAACAATTAATGTGCAATAATTGGCCGGAGACAGCTGAGTAAATTCTGGAGAGCTGAGTGCATGCATTCTGGAGAGAGACACGCCATATCTTTGCCACACACCCCTCCCCATCTTCTTGTTGCAACATTTATCTTTACACATATTTTAGATGCTTTTCACTGACAGCCGCAACTCAATCAGCTAGACATATTGCAACACGCTCTGCTCAAATTGCGTGCTTCCCTTTTTTCAATAAGCTAACGATCCTCTGTGGCTAAGTCATTCTCTGGTGAAGTATTTTTCATGTTTTTATTTAGACAGGAGTTATTTTATAATTTGGGCAAAACATCAATTGAATTTAGGGGAAGCCAGCATCCAACTTATCTTTTCCAATACGCAAGAGGCTGAAACCAGAGATCTGTATATAATGAAGAGATGCTCATGTCTCCGCCCTAACAACAGGAGTCATTGTCCCAAACGCTTTGAACACACCGACTGTGTCATTGCGCAAAATAGTATGCAGCATCATCTAGATATGTGTGCATCAAAAGTTCAACATTCATCTTCTGCTACCATTTCTGTCAACCCGTTAAGCATGCAGTTTGATGCATACGTTCGATAAATCCAACGTATACACCACACGGAACGCACTGCAAACGCGTTCCATTGGAAATCAATGTACTTCTGGTGTACCAAAACGCAAAACGCAGTTGGGTGTTCGAATCGAAAGGCGGGGAGGCAGGTGACAAGCTTAAGTCTGCATAATATGCCCATAGAAACGCATTGGGCTTATTCTTGACAGATTTTGGCGAGAGTGAACCCTCTCGCTTTCCCTCTTCCTCTCTGCTGAAACTCTCTCAGCAGAGAAAGCATCCGAGTGGACAAAACAGCGCCCATCTGTCTTACATATCTAGCCCATGTATCTGATGCTGTCTGGCCAGAAATATTATGACATGCCAGGTCACCAAGACAATACATTTCTTATCTAACATCTCACACATATTCTCCAGATACCGACAGTTTTCACTTGGTAGCCAATAGCAGTACACTAAAAAAAGAGGCTTCAGATGAGGCAGGTTAACCTGCAACTACAGGACTTTTACTTCATTTGTCATGAGATCCTCTCTGAGATGTACAGGAATATGGCTCTGAACACATACAGCAACAACTCCCCCGTAGACATTCCTGTCTTTTCTATAGATGTTATATCCTTGTATTCCTACTGCTGTATCGTCAAAGTGAGTCTCAGAAATGGCTAATATATTCATATTATCTAAGATTAGCAAATTACCAATTTCATTAATTTTGTTTCTGATAATAACAAAGAAGAAATTCATGGATTTTTGAGCAGATTATGTTCAGCAGATGCCTTATCTATTCTTTGTGCCACTTCTGCATAGCTGTCTTGCTGGACTGTTGGTCTCTTCTGATATGAGTGTTGTTCTGTTAGCATGGGGGGTAGTAGGGTGGGGAGGTGCTTTCCACTCTGGAAGGGGCCCGATGTTGCAGGGTGGAGCCTCTCTGAATGGGGCCTGGTGTTGTAAACATTGTCAAAGAGAGCACAGCCTTTAGACAGCTCAGTGCTGTCGCTCTAAATAATGTGGAAGGGCACATCTCCACATGGCAACAGGGTGGGCAAAGTGATTTTGGTGTTAGGAAATCTCTCTGCGGCTCTGGCTGCCACTTGCTGCATTGCAGGAGCTACATGTCTTCTCATTGCCATCAAATCATTAGTATCTGTGGGAATTCTCAAACCACTTGCTGTTGCTGGGCACAATAGCTTTCTGAATGACATGTCAGGGAATAGCAGTTACTATCTGAGAAATGTTCCATTGGCCATAGGGTGCTCTGCCTGTGTGCTGCTGTTGTGGGCTGTGGTGTCTGGAGGGATGTTCTTTGGATGGAGTGGGGTGGGGAACACAGCTGGCCTTTCATTGTATTCCTCTCTCCTGAGGGTCCCAGCATGGCTTCACTGGCACTGGTGCTCTGGGGCTGGGATCTTGGGGAGGTCTGGTGCAGAATATTTAACCTGGCAAACAGTCAGGGACATCTGCTCTAGCGATTATTGGCTTCTTAAGTACATAACAATGAATATTATTCCTGCTCGTAGTATGTTACTACTCCTGCTGTAAAATCAGCAGTTATCCTCGAGGCAGTAACCAGGAGAAGTGTGATAGTACCCAGGGGGACTGTTTTCACACTACTTCGATAAGCTACATCCAGAGTCTAACCCTAACCCTTATCCCCGATTTCGTGATTACGATCTTGTCTCATCGCTGCAACCCCCCAACGGGCTCGGGGAGAGGCGAAGGTCGAGTCATGTGTCCTCTGAAACATGACCCGCCAAGCCGTGCTTCTTAATACCCGCACGCTTAACCCTGAAGCCAGCTGCACAAATGTGTCGGAGGAAAAACCATTCAACTGGCGACCGAAGTCAGCCTGCAGGCGCCCGGCCCACCACAAGGAGTCGCTATTGTGCGATGAGCCAAGTAAAGGCCCCCCGGCCAAACCCTCTTCTAACCCGGACAACGCTGAGCAATTGTGTGCCGCCCTATGGGACTCCCGGTCACAGCCGGTTGTGACGCCGCAACCCTGCGATGCAGTGCCTTAGACCGCTGCGCCACTCGGGAGGCCCCATTTTACTAACCTTAACCTAATTTTCCTAGTCTGCTAAGTTAATTTTAGAACCTGTAGCGTAAGTTCTCCTAACCTGCTATGAAAAAAGTCACTTCTGGTTGTAGCTGTATCGAAGTGGTGTGAAAATAGTGTTTCTGAGTAACCTGGAGTGGCAGTAACCAGGAGAAGTGTGATAGTAACCAGTAGTGACAGTAACCATGAGAAGTGTGGTAGTAACTAAAGGAGTGATAGTAACCCGGAGAAGTGTGGTAGTAACTAAAGGAGTGATAGTAACAAAAAGAAGTGTGATAGTAACCAGTAGTGGCAGTAACCAGGAAACGTGTGATAGTAACCAGTAGTGGCAGTAACCAGGAGAAGTGTGGTAGTAACTAAAGGAGTGATAGTAACCAGGAGAAGTGTGATAGTAACTAAAGGAGTGATAGTAACCAGGAGAAGTGTGATAGTAACTAAAGGAGTGATAGTAACCAGGAGAAGTGTGATAGTAACTAAAGGAGTGATAGTAACCAGGAGAAGTGTGATAGTAACTAAAGGAGTGATAGTAACCAGGAGAAGTGTGATAGTAACTAAAGGAGTGATAGTAACCAGGAGAAGTGTGATAGTAACTAAAGGAGTGATAGTAACCAGGAGAAGTGTGATAGTAACCAGTAGTGGCAGTAACCAGGAGAAGTGTGGTAGTAACTAAAGGAGTGATAGTAACCAGGAGAAGTGTGATAGTAACTAAAGGAGTGATAGTAACCAAGAAAAGTGTGATAGTAACTAAAGGAGTGATAGTAACCAGGAGAAGTGTGATAGTAACTAAAGGAGTGATAGTAACCAAGAGAAGTGTGATAGTAACTAAAGGAGTGATCGTAACCAGGAGAAGTGTGATAGTAACTAAAGAAGTGTGATAGTAACTAAAGGAGTGATAGTAACCAGGAGAAGTGTGATAGTAACTAAAGGAGTGATCGTAACCAGGAAAAGTGTGATAGTAACTAAAGGAGTGATAGTAACCAGGAAAAGTGTGGTAGTAACTAAAGGAGTGATAGTAACCAGGAGAAGTGTGATAGTAACTAAAGGAGTGATAGTAACTAAAGGAGTGATAGTAACCAGGAAAAGTGTTATAGTAACTAAAGGAGTGATAGTAACCAGGAGAAGTGTGATAGTAACTAAAGGAGTGATAGTAACTAAAGGAGTGATAGTAACCAGGAAAAGTGTGATAGTAACTAAAGGAGTGATAGTAACTAAAGGAGTGATAGTAACCAGGAAAAGTGTGATAGTAACTAAAGGAGTGATAGTAACTAAAGGAGTGATAGTAACCAGGAGAAGTGTGATAGTAACTAAAGGAGTGATAGTAACCAGGAGAAGTGTGATAGTAACTAAAGGAGTGATAGTAACCAGGAGAAGTGTGATAGTAACTAAAGGAGTGATAGTAACCAGGAGAAGTGTGATAGTAACTAAAGGAGTGATAGTAACCAGGAGAAGTGTGATAGTAACTAAAGGAGTGGAATGTAGTGTGTGAGTGTCAAGGCAATCACATACAGTATATACATGCTTGCGTGTGCAGACATACAGTCCATGTGTGTGTGTTTTGGGGTCACCCCTCGAGGTGGAGCAGGCAGGAACGTGATTGACCCACCTCAGTGCTCCGTTAACGGGGGAAGAAGGCCTGCGTCCGGGGCGAGGAAGGGAAGATTTCTGGTGGTGATAAGGCCAGGAAAATGGCCGCCATGTCCCCTGCCAAAATAATCCCTGCGTTATAAAGAATAACCCTGCAACAATCAGGGGAAGGAGCCATTGTACTGGTCCTCAGGAAGCAGCTAGAAGCTTCAGAGGAGAAGCCTGTGTGTGGAGGAATGGAATGGGTCTTTTAGGTCACTGTGTGTGCGTGTGCAGCATGGCGTGCGGTCGTAAATCAGGTCCCACGCGTGTTTGGGAGGTGCTGCCCTTTCTGGGCAGAGGCGTTCCTGGAGCTTATAACCCCATTCCACACACACACACACACACACACACACACACACACACACACACACACACACACACACACACACACCAGGCCTCACACGTTCACACGTTACCCATTAAGGCATGAAGCCAAAGCTGAGGAAATGCTCTCCTCTCTGTGTGTCAATGTGTCTGTGTGATTATGTGTGTTCTGTTTAGTTAAGCATTGTTTCAATAGCTGTGGTACTTTCCATAAACTAAGGCATAGTCTGGTGATCGCTTTACCAGACAGTGAGGCTGGACAGACAGACAAACAGTCAGGAAATGACTGCAGGACATGGCAATTTGCCTTTGTATTGGTTTATACTGTACATCACTCACTATCTCCAGGAAGCTGTTGACCTATTGAGGATGACCGTTTTATACTGTATATCACTCACTACCTCCAAGAAGCTGTTGACCTATTGAGGATGACCGTTTCATACTGTATATCACTCACTACCTCCAGGAAGCTGTTGACCTATTGAGGATGACCGTTTTATACTGTATATCACTCACTACCTCCAGGAAGCTGTTGACCTATTGAGGATGACCGTTTTATACTGTATATCACTCACTACCTCCAGGAAGCTGTTGACCTATTGAGGATGACCGTTTCATACTGTATATCACTCACTACCTCCAGGAAGCTGTTGACCTATTGAGGATGACCGTTTTATACTGTATATCACTCACTACCTCCAAGAAGCTGTTGACCTATTGAGGATGACCGTTTTATACTGTATATCACTCACTACCTCCAGGAAGCTGTTGACCTATTGAGGATGACCGTTTCATACTGTATATCACTCACTACCTCCAGGAAGCTGTTGACCTATTGAGGATGACCGTTTTCATCCAGTCAGTTAAGATTTGTATCCGTTAGTCAATGAATAGAATGCTTATTCTGAGTCTAGTTTGGTGGATAGAGTGGGTCTATTTCCCCTCCGCTCATCCCATTTTCTTCATCCCTCAATCTTCAGCTCAATTCGGTTTGTCTGATTTGGACCAGTCCCGTCAGACAGGGGTGCAGACAGACAGTCTCCCCCAAATCTGACATGGGACAAACTGGAGGATCAGATTATAGTGGCTACAAGGAATGTGCTTGACCTGTAGTTCAGCCCCACAAGGAATGTGCTTGACCTGTAGTTTAACCCCACAAGGAATAGACTTGACCTGTAGTTTAACCCCACAAGGAATAGGCTTGATCTGTAGTTTAACCCCACAAGGAATACGCTTGATCTGTAGTTTAACCCAACAAGGAATGTGCTTGACCTGTAGTTCAACCCCACAAGGAGTGTACTTGACCTGTAGTTTAACCCCACAAGGAATAGACTTCACAAAAACATGCCATCACCACCCAAAACACCCCAACTGTGCCGGCCACAGATTAATGATAAAAACAGCTGAAGTTGATCCCTGGTGAGAGAATAGAGAGCACAAACTGTGTGAACAGCAACCTGATGGATTAACCAGAGTGGCTCTCCTAAACAGGAACAGGAAATGAGGGAGGCTCAATGTGTCAGGGATTCATTTGAAGCCACAACACCAGTCGCCCAGCTATTTTACATGCAACTGTTCCCATACCACCCTGCATCCCACTGCTGGCTTGCCTCTGAAACTAAGCAGCGTTGGTCCTGGTCGGTCCCTTGATGGGAGACCAGATGTTGCTGGAAGTGGTGTTGGAGGGCCAGTAGGAGGCACTCTTTCCTCTGGTCAAAAAAAAAGATCCAGAAGGCAGTGATTGGGGACATTGCCCCGTGTAGGGTGCTGTGTTTCGGATGGGACGTTAAACGGATGTCCTGACTCTCTGTGGTCACTAAAGATACCATGGCACTAATCATAAGAGTTGGGGTGTTAAGGCTGGTGCCCTGACTAAATTTACAATCTGGCCCTCATACCATCATGGCCACCTAATCATCCACAGCCTCTAATTGGCTTATTCATCAAGCCTCCTCTCCCCTGTAACTATCCCCCAGGTTGTTGCTGTAAATGATAATGTGTTCTCAGTCAACTTACCTGATGAAATAGACTCCAGACCCCCCATGGTTTGCTTTTCCAACAAACATAATGTTTAAGTATCTGTTTACAGAGCTTAGTGTTTGTTGCTTGTGTAAAACTAAACTGCATCATATTGTTTAAATCTCAAACATATCTGATACATTTTGGCAGATTTTTCCTAAAGTTTCAAGACGAGTCATGAAGCAGTTAATCTCATCATCAGTTATTATTGTCTCAGTGAGCTTCTTTATTTGAAATCTTTCACATACAGAGCATTCGGAAAGTACAGTGCATTCGGAAAGGTATTCAGACGCCTTTACTTTTTCCACATTTTGTTACATTTGTCTGGAGGAAACCAGACACCGTTCATCACCTGGCCAATACCATCCCTACGGTGAAGCATGGTAGTGGCAGCGTCATGCTGTGGGGATTTTTCAGCGGCAGGAACTGGGAGACTAGTCAGGATCCAGGGAAAGATTAACAGGTCAAAGTACAGAGAGATCCTTGATGAAAACCTGCTCCAGAGAGTTTAGGACCTCTGACTGGGCCAGTCAAGGACATTCAGAGACTTGTCCTGAAGCCACTGCTGCGTTGTCTTGGCTGTGTGCTTAGGGTCGTTGTCCTGTTGTCATGGAAGCAGTAAAATAATAACAAATAAAACGACACACACACACACACACACACACACACACACGCACACACATGCTAACACACACACTCTACACACACATACATTGTAATATTGTTGTATTGCTGTATTAAGGATTTTGCATTGTAGATACAGTCGTGAAAAAGTAAGTACACCCCCTGGAAAGTTCTCTTTTTTTACATATTTGGACAGATGGATATGTAATCTTTACTTCAACACGATTGACAGATAAAGGTTAACCAATTTAACAAATCACACACAAAAAAAACAACTTTTAAAATGATATGCAATTAAAATAAACAAAAATGTATTTTCCTTATGGGGAAAAAGTTAGGACACCCTTACTTTTACCATCACATAAAATGGCTAACATTAGAATTAGGTACCAAAACAAGTACAAATGATTAGACAACATTAGAGAGAAACGTAGGAGGCTCCAGCCTTCCATAAAGATAAGAACATTGGTGTGGTTTGGTCTTAACTACATGGGTGTGTGGTTACACTTCATTCAAAATAATAAAAGACCTACCCGAGGCCCTCAGAAGAAAGATTATTGATGCCCATGAGTCTGGGAGGAGTTACAGTCTGGGAGGGGTTACAAATCCATTTCCAAGCAATTCAAAGTACATCATTCCACTGTCCGACGAAAATTCCAGACCAGGTCGTCCCACCAAAGTCAGCCCAGGGGGTGTACTTACTTTTTCACATGACTGTATGTTGTGGTAGAGTAGTGTGTAATAATGTGTTATGTGATGTATTGTTTTATTTTGTATGTAATCGCATTCATCTTGTTTGGACCCCAGGAAGAGTATCTTTGTGATGGGGATCCGTAATAATGTATATTTTTTAATTAACAACCAGTACCAGTGACATACCCAGGCTAGTCTCATACCCACTGCCATGCTCGTACCCTCCACACCTACCCTCCAGCCTGCCCTGTCTCTGCACTATACATGGCCAGCAGACAGGCAGCGGTTCTGAGTTTACTCCCTCCCCACCCATGGGTGTCTCTCACTGGACCACGAGCCACACCTCATCTGACCTTTCACCTCACCTGGGGGAGGGTCATCTGGGTTTTGGGTGGTCTTTGGGGCCTGGTTCCATTTTCACCTCTTGCACCTTCCCAAAGCTCCTATGCTCTTTTTATCTTACAGGAACTGAGGTGTTAAGAATATTATGAACTTTTCGTGCATATTTATTTCCCCAAAAAGTACTTTCCGAAATGGAACTGGACCATGGTTAATTTCAGGCAGTTTAGTACAGGAGGTTAGAGTATGGAAATGGTGACATAGCCCTGTAGCTACAGATGTTGTTTACTATACTTAGATACTTCTGAGAAATACCTTGGTGACATAGCCCTGTAGCCTCAGATGTTGTTTACTATACTTAGATACTTCTGAGAAATACCTTGGTGATATACGATCACCAGAGATCCTGTTGGAAACACTCTGTCTTATCCCAACCAGTGAGCAAAAACGTGTTGGGCCGTAACACAGACATTCACTGTGGAGGAATGTATATACAGTATTTCTGTATCTGTACATGGTTGTTGTATACCGTGAGAGGTTTACATTCTGCAGATGCATAGCTTGTGATTGCGTGTGAGACCGAATATATGGGAGTGGGGCTGATATTCTCAGACCAGTAGAGAGAGTATTTGATCCAATGGATAACTGCTTCTCTTCATGACTCATTTTCAACCTCAGCCTTGTGTGACAGCCTGCACAAACATCAGCCACACACACACACACACACACACACACACACACACACACACACACACACACACACACACACACACACACACACACACACACACACACACACACACACACACACACACACACACACACACACACAGACACACACACACACACACACACACACACACACACACACACACACACACACACTTCAGCTGCACTGCTAGAATTGTTGTTTTTGTTTTTGATTAGATAGTTTCTTATAAAGTTATACAGACTGGTATCGTATGATGCCCTATAAAGTACAATTTATAACAGAAATATAGATGGATTTTGTGTAGTCGGTCTCAATATACAATCTCTGTACTTCCTCTCTCCCCCTCTCTTTTTCTCAATCAATCACTTCTTCTCTTTCTCTCCCCCTTTCTTTCCCTCTACCATTCCCATTATCCCTCTCTTTCCCCCTCTCTCTCTTCCTCTCCGTATTTCTCCCCGTCTCTCTCTTTCTCTCTTCCCCCGCTCTCTCCCTCTCTCTTTGTACAGTATTACCGCTCTCTCTTTTTCCTCTTTCTCTCTCTCCCTCTCTCCCCCTCTCTCAGTGATTGATAGAGAGACTCTAGGGTCTCTTCAGGCTTAGCTGAAAAGATTCCAAGACCTCATTCTCCACAATTCTCCTGGGCTTCCGAAGCCAAGCAGAATTCCCCTCCCCTCGATCTCTCCCTCTCTTTCTCTTCCTTTTATAGCATTGTCTCTGCCGTTGTCTTTCGCTCCTCTGTTTTCCTTTCAGACTGGCACAGTCTTGGCAGAGGGGCAGAAGGACTGAGAGTCTGTCTGTCTGTCTGTCTGTCCTTTCTTTATCTCCCCCCTCTCTCTCTCCCTATCTCTCCCCCCTCTCTCTCTCTCCCTCTCTCCCCCTATCTCTCTCCCCCTCTCTCTCTCTCTCTCTCTCTCTCTCTCCCTATCTCTCTCTCCCTATCTATCTCTCTCTCTCTCCCTCCCCCCTCTCTCTCTCCCTATCTCCCTCTCTCCCTCCCCCTCTCTCTCTCTCTCTCCCTATCTCCCTCTCTCCCTCCCCCTCTCTCTCTCTCTCTCTCTCTCTCCCTCTCTCTCTCCCTCTCTCTCTCTCTATCTCTCTCTCTCTCCTCCACGTGAGGGTCTGGTCATCTGTGTCGGTGACGGTAGAGAATGAGCTCAGATGGAAGTATTGTTTCAGCTGTGTTTGGATGTTGAACACACACTCACACACACTCACACACTCACACTCTCACACAATCACACTCTCACACACACACACTCACACACTCACTGTCCTCGAACAATAGAATGGTATTTTTTAGCTGTAATAGCTAAAATAGGACACTGCAGTTAGATGAATAATAATTTCCCATATAAGACATGTCTATGTCCCGGAAAGTTGGCTGTTGTTTACAACACCGTTATAGTCACATATCGCATATTGAGCAGCAACTGTTCCGGTTTAGGGACGCTGATCCAGTAGAGGTTAACGCTTAGTTTGTCAACGCTTTGCCCAATCCACATTGTCCCGCTTAGTTTGTCCCCCCCCCCCCCCCCCCTCTTTCTCTCTCTTTCTGTCTCAATTACATTTTAATTTGATTCAAGGGGCTTTATTGACATGGGAAACATATGTTAACATTGCAAAAGCAAGTGAAATAGATAATAAACTAAACAAAAAGAATTCGATTTGATTTCAAATTCTTTGTGGATCTGTGTAATCTCAGGGAAGTATGTGTCTCTAAAATGGTCATACATTTGGCAGGAAGTTGTCTGTCTTCTCTTGAGAGCCAGGTCTTTCTTTGATGAAGTCTGGGTTCCTGCTCTTTAGATCAAAGGCAGATGACCTCAGGCCTTGTATATTCCAGGATGAGATAGTAAAAGCTTTGTGTTCCATAGTGTCTAGTGTTGTTTTTGTGTGGTTTAGGCCCGGACCATCACAGTAGGTGTGAGCAGAGCATCTGATACATACAGTTGACGTCAGAAGTTTACATACACTTAGGTTGAAGTCATTAAATCTAATTTTTCAACCACTCCACAGATTTCCTGTTAACAAACTATAGTTTTGGTAAGTCATGGCTTTAGAATCTTCTGATAGGCTAATTGACATCATTTGAGGTATTTCAAGGCCTACCTTCAAACTCAGTGCCTCTTTGCTCGACAACATGTTAAAATCAAAAGAAATCAGCCAAGACTTCAGAAAAAAAATTATAGACCTCGACAAGTTTCCAAACGCCTGGAGGTACCACGTTCATCTGTACAAACAATAGTACGCCATAAAAAAGCCAGACTACAGTTTGCAACTGGACATGGGGACAAAGATCATACTTTTTGGAGAAATGTCCTCTGGTCTGATGAAACAAAAATAGAACTGTTTGGCTATAATGACCACCGTTATGTTTGGAGGAAAAAGGAGGAGGCTTGCAAACTGAAGAACACCATCCCAACCATGAAGCACGGGGGTGGCAGCATAATGTTGTGGGGGTGCTTTGCTTCAGGAGGGACTGGTGCACTTCACAAAATAGATGGCATCATGAGGAAGGAAAATGGCGTGGATGTATTGAAGCAACATCTCAGTCAGGAAGTTAAAGCTTGGTCGATAAATGGGTCTTCGAAATGGGCAATGGGCCAAGCATACTTCCAAAGTTGTGGCAAAACGATTTAAGGACAACAAAGTCAAGGTATTGGAGTGGTCATCACAAAGCCCTGACCTCAATCCTATAGAACATTTGTGGACAGAACTGAAAAAGCGTGTGCGAGCAAGGAGGCCTACAAACCTGACTCAGTTACACCAGTTCTGTCAGGAGGAATGGGCCAGAATTGACCCAACTTATTGTGGGAAGCTTGTGGAAGGCTACACGAAACGTTTGACCCAAGTTAAACAATTTAAAGGCAATGCTACCAAATACTAATTGAATGTATGTAAACTTCTGACCCACTGGGAATGTGATGAAAAGCTTAAATAAATCATTCTCTCTACTATTATTCTGACATTTCACATTCTTAAAATAAAGTGGTGATCCTAACTGACCTAAAACAGGACATTTTTACTAGGATTACATGTCAGGAATTGTGAAAAAATGTTTAGTTGGGGTGTGGCTGGTGATGCTGTGGTCTGGGTGTAGGTCCTCTTGGCGTGGGTTGTCTCGTTGCAGGTCCTTCAGAAGGGGGTCTTGCAGGTCTAGGAGGGTGTCTCGCTGGTCTGGGCGTGGTGTCCATTGCTCTGTTGCTCCTGTGTGAGGTGCTGGGGTTACGGTTGAGGGTGACGTCCTTCAGGGTCTTGGCAAAAGTTGGAATCGCTGCCTTGTAGAGGTGGACCTGGTCGTAAAGGCTGTTTAAGTCCAGGGTGGAGTGGTTGACCAGGTAGGCATTAGGTTTTGAGGCACAGTCTCACCCTCTGTATGGTGGCAGGGTGAAAGTATTTTCGTGGTAGCAGGGTGGAGATAACCACTTGTGCATTGGGGAAAGTGGAATAAGCTTTTTCAATCGCACCCTTGAGTGCTGTGGCCACCCTTTCCTGCTGGGCCCTCACATGGGTCATTTGTACCCATGTGAATTATGATGTGGCTGGGGGACCCTAGTCTGTCCTCTGACAACAGCTCCATTGCATGCCTAGTGTTTGGGCACCAGAGTTTAGCTACTTTGTGTTTGGGAAAAAGTTTCTCCACTTGAATGTATTTGCCATTTGAGTCAATGAGGAGCATAATCTCTGGCTTTTGTGTGTCCTCAGTGGATGTGTGGGCGTTGTCAAGAGGGCTATCAGGAGGTTGGTGGTTCCTGTGTTTTCTGTCCCATTGTGGTGTTGAAGTTGGGGTCCGGGTCTGAGGTGGGCTGTTCTGCTGGCTTCTCTGGGGGAGAGTCCTGCTCTCTGTCACATCTCAGCTTTCTCACCTCGTCCTTCAGTGCCTCTTTAAGTTCCCTCACCTCAGTCCAAAGAGGTGAGGCAAGTCAGTTAAGAACAAATTCTTATACACAATGACGGCCTACCGGGTCAGCCCCTGGAGCAAATTAGGGTTAAGTGCCTTGCTCAAGGACACATCGACAGGTTTTTCACCTTGTCGTCTCGGGTATTCGAACCAGTGACCTTTCGAGTTACTGGCCCAACGCTCTAACTGCTAGGCTACTTGCCACCCTGTTTTGTGGGTTTGTTCTGTCTGGATTGTGTGGACCAGCTCTCTGAGCTCCCCAATGTATCTCTCCAGCTCTGTGAATTTGTCCCTTTGATTGATGGAGGAGCAGTGCAGTTGTGGAAACAGGATGTTCATTGCTGGGGGGGGGTGACTATCCTCGTCTGCATGACAGTTTGAAGAGGTGTGATCAGACTCTCACTTCACACTTTCGTGCTAATTGAAGTTGCAGCCAGTTCAGGTCAGTTCTGTCCTAGCAGCTTGGTAGCTTAGTAGCCTTATTTATTAAGCTTTATAAATTACCTAGAGATTATTGTCTTTTACCTTTTGCCTTCAGAAGTAGGTTCAGACTGCAGTAGGTTCTTGCTCTCTCTATCTCACACTCCCTCTGTCTCTAATCCTTCACCACAGTGTAGTAAAGAGGTACTTGACAGTAGACCGGTTAATCTGTTTTCCTGACACCCCCACAAAGTGCGGAATAGCAGAATTCAAGATGGCTCCCATTGCCCTCTGCCTTATCTCCTCTCCCGAAGTCTGGTTCTCAGGCCTCAGGAGTCACACACACACACACACACACACACACACACACACACACACACACACACACACACACACACACACACACACACACACACACACACACACACACACACACACACACACACACACACACACACACACACACACACACACACACACACACACACACACACACACACACACACACACACACACACACACACACACACACACACACACACACAGTTCTCAGGGCTCTTAGGTCCTAGTGTCGTAATTGAATGACTCCCCTCCATCTGGATGTCATTGAACATCTGATTAGAGGGGTGAAAAGCTGGCTGGCCGAGGTGACAGAGGGGGATAGGTTAGCACCTTAGCTCCAAGAAGGCACACCAGAGAGCCATTTACCTCAGTCAAAAGCAGGAAGTGCTGATTAGAAGCGCGGCCCAGTGGGAGATGGAGTTGAGGCTCTCTGTGACCCAGAGCTGGTTTAGTGTGGAGGGGCCCAGCTGGGAAGGGCACAGGCCAGAAACCAGACCTGTGTTTATTCTGGAACACAGTAAGCCACAGCACAGTGGGAGTCTCTCTCTCGCTCACTCTCTCTCTTTCTCGCTCTCTCTCTCTCTCTCTCTTTCTCGCTTGCTAGCTCTCTCCCTCTCTTTCTCGCTTGCTCGCTCTCTCTCTCTCTTTCTCGCTTGCTCTCTCTCTTTCTCTCTTTCTCGCTTGCTCTCTCTCTTTCTCTCTTTCTCGCTTGCTCTTTCTCTCTTTCTCTCTCTTTCTCGCTTGCTCTCTCTCTCTTTCTCGCTTGTTCTTTCTCGCTTGCTCTCTTTCTCGCTTGCTCTCTTTCTCGCTTGCTCTCTTTCTCTCTTTCTCTCTTTCTCGCTTGCTCTTTCTCTCTTTTTCTCGCTTGCTCTTTCTCTCTTTTTCTCGCTTGCTCTCTTTCTCGCTTGCTCTCTTTCTCGCTTGCTCTCTTTCTCGCTTGCTCTCTTTCTTTCTCGCTTGCTCTCTTTCTTTCTCGCTTGCTCTCTTTCTTTCTCGCTTGCTCTCTCTCTCGCTCTCGCTCTCACTCTCTCTCTCTCTCTCGCGCTCTCTCTCTCTCTCTCGCGCTCTCTCTCTCGCTCTCGCGCTCTCTCTCGCTCTCTATTCCCTTCATCTATCCTCATTCTCAGACTTTCTGCTGTAAATTGTTTCCAGGGATGGTCCTTTGGGAAGTCAACATTTCCTGAGTCCAGCTGTTCCTGTACTGGCTCATGGAATGTTCACTTCTCTCCCTCTCTCTCTCTCCTCATCCAAATATTCTTTATAGGTTTCCACACCCTCTTTCCCTATTTGTACATAATTTCTTCATCGGTGCATCTGTTGATGTATCATATTCCATAGAGAATGACATCCTAGAACACTGTGTGATCTTTCACACATCTGTGTGTGTGTGTGTTTGTGTGTGCAGTATGTGTGTGTGTGTTTATGTCTGCAGTATGTGTGTGTGTGTTTATGTGTGTGTGTGTGTGTGTGTGTGTGTGTGTGTGTGTTTGTGTGTGCAGTGTGTGTGTGTGTGCAGTATGTTTCTGTGTGTGTGTGTGTGTGTGTGTGTGTGTGTGTGTGTTTGTGTGTGTGTGTGTGTTTATGTGTGCAGTATGTGTGCAGTGTGTGTGTGTTTATGTGTGCAGTATGTTTATCTGTGTGCAGTATGTTTATGTGTGTGTGTGTGTGTGTGTGTGTGTGTGTGTGTGTGTGTGTGTGTGTGTGTGTGTGTGTGTGTGTGTGTGTGTGTGTGTGTGCAGTATATGTGTGTGTAGTGTTTCTGAGGTGTTTTGGCCTTAGGCTATCTTACACTCCTGAGTCCCAGAGGAAGTGGATGGGGATGGGACAGGAAGCTGAATGTGCTGAACAGGAGTGATGGTGCTGACAGATGGACAACAGAGCGACTAAAAGAGCCAAAATTGCCGACATGAAGTGGCCCTTAGTGGAGAGGGGCCCTTTGGAATCCTCCTTATCTCCGTAATGGAGGGCTTTTATGGGAGAGTTGCTTCTAGATATGCTTCAATAACAAAACGTTTGCCAAGAAAAACATTATTATGCTAGGGGGGCGGCAGGTAGCCCAGTGGTTAGAGTGTTGGGCCCGTAACTGAAAGGTTGCTGGATCAAATCCCTGAGCTGACAAGGTAAACATCTCTTGTTCTGCCCCTGAACAAGGCAGTTAACCCACTGTTCCTAGGCTGTCATTGAAAATAAGAATTTGTTCTTAACTGACTTGCCTAGTAAAATAAAGGTAAAAAAAAAAATGCTGATATTTTGCGTTGTGTGTGTGTGTGTTCAACACACCTGAGAATAGTCTGTAGCATCAGATGTTATTTTAAGACTTTATTTATTAAATTACATTTAGCTATTGTTGGCTGGTGGGCAGTGACATTACTGTGCTTTAGCCACTTGGCATATGATAATCACAATACAATATTAACTTAATATACTGTATACTTAATATATACTTCACATATACTGGCCTTTTGGTCAGACCACACAGGCCGTTTGTGAGGATGTGCTTGAGTCTGTGTGGTTTTAAATGCCATTCATGAGGATGCTCTAACTTTCTCTTGCATAATGAGACTCATGGAATTAACCTCATCTGATTGACCTAATGGTTTGGTTCACAGTAGTACTGATTTGGCCAGTGAATTGGTCATGGCTGGTTAACAGTACTGTACTAGGACATCAAGGTGTAGGTCACATTCCTGACTTCATTTAAGAGACTTCACAGAAATCACTGAAACTTAGTTGCGTGAAAGAAACGTCACTCCCATTGATTTCTACATTATTGTTCACACACCTAGATAAAACATGTCTTGTAGTTCTACCTGGTAAAGTGATATATGATATGTGAATAGATTACATGTTTTATCATTGGATTATTTCTAACAGATTGATCAATGTCTGCAATGTCTACAGATGTAGGGGATATATATATATATATATATATATATATATATATGTCACACAACTCACAGATACAGACACACACAGTCACACAACTCACAGATACAGACACGCACAGTCACACAACTCACAGATACAGACACACACAGTCACACAACTCACAGATACAGACACGCACAGTCACACAACTCACAGATACAGACACGCACAGTCACACAACTCACAGATACAGACACGCACAGTCACACAACTCACAGATACAGACACGCACAGTCACACAACTCACAGATACAGACACTCACAGTCACACAACTCACAGATACAGACACGCACAGTCACACAACTCACAGATACAGACACGCACAGTCACACAACTCACAGATACAGACACGCACAGTCACACAACTCACAGGCACAGACACACACAGTCACACAACTCACAGATACAGACACGCACAGTCACACAACTCACAGATACAGACACGCACAGTCACACAACTCACAGATACAGACACGCACAGTCACACAACTCACAGGCACAGGCACACACACAATCTAACACACGTGTATTCACTGACAGAGAAAGCTAATTGAGAACTCACACATTTAGAAATGCACACACACACACACACACACACACACAAAGTACTTGTCTATGTTTCCAATGATAGATGTCTAAGGCCAGATGTGATTCTGTGAAGGATTTTTACCTCATCTTTAATGTCAAGCTTTTCTACATGTATTAGAGTGAGTTACCGCAGCTGCCATGGTATATGCTGACATGCACGCACAAACACAAACCCACCCCCACACACACACAGTCACATTCCAGCTTATTAAAAACATACTCTTCTTCTCTCTGCGCTGACTCAAACCTTCCTTCCCACCTCCCCTGTCTGGGACAGAACAGACCCTGAGCAAACTAACACACACACACACATACACACACAGTGAAATTGTAACATAAAGGAGAGACTGGAGGAGAAATATTCTAGAACACAGGGAAACTCCATGTCAATTAAATGTCAATTTGATAAATTATATCTGTTGCATAATGTATATCTAATTGTTCTGATTTACTGTAGGTTCAGTAGAATGTTTATTGATAAGATGCTACCTTTTACAGTTGATTTTAAGGAGCACAATCTGATGGGACATTGAAACTTTCTCCATCCCCTTGGGGGCTTATGCAACTATGACAACGACCTTCTCACCCCAACCTCCGTGTCCCCCTGCCAGGGGTCAACAGTAGACTGGAGTAGGAACAGAAATTCCGGTGGGCCAGGGTCAGGGAGTAAAGGTCAAAGTTCAGTACCCTATAGAGCAGGAGCAACTACCTTCACCAAACGGTCTGACCGCGAGGTCCACGGGCAACTAAAGCTTGGTCATGTTTCCTGTAGTTTAAAGTCAGGCGATTCAGTTACCTTAAACACCAAAGGCACTTAGACTGGGATTGGTGTAGTTAGAAAAGTTGTATTTTACCTCCATCTGACCTCTGATTGATGTATTTCCTCTATGTTGTACTGATAATGAAATACCAATAGTTATTACTGAAGCAGTATTTTACTGTTGTTTAGTTTAGTGTTTCCATTGAACGTGGTTTTCACAGTGAATATACTGTCAGGCGTGATCAACCAATCACAGATAAAACAGTGATCCTGACCTCTCGGCCAGCGTCGTCCGGGTTTGGCCGGGTTAGGCCGTCATTGTAAATAAGAATTTGTTCTTAACTGACTTGCCTAGATAAACAAAGGTTAAATAAAAAAAATCGAATATATACAAAAAGCTATCTTTGAAGAAAGATTGTCCATATCCATCACTTGAGATTGATGACTGTTTTGACATGGCGCTCATGATCTGTGAATGTACATATCTACCACATTGCGAGACTAATGGTAGAGTTAACCACAGATACAGGGTCAGTTTTTTCATCTTCTATAATGGTTAACAATAGAATAGAAGGTAAGGTAATCTGATATTTGATCGCTGTTAAGCTTATGGTCTCCACTCACGTGATTGCCATACTAAAAAGGCACAGAGAACCACACATACCGTACCTTTTATGTAGACAATCTCAACTCCAAACATGTAAGAGAGTCACAAGGTAAATGAAGTACAGGCGGACACAGGAGAGCCAATGAGTCCATTAGAAATGACGTCATTGTTCTCTCCCCAAAGCCCTGCTGTCATTCCCTCAGTGATATGCCTATCTTGGTGTTTCCTCTCCATACGTCTCTATCTGAATAACTCTATTTGTCCGGGACAGATGAATGACATGTTAGGGATAACGAGATGTCACAGGAAATGATGTGCCAAGAGAGATCTGGAATGTACACAGGCAGGTCACCCGTGATACAAGTCAGTATTCGACGTCCATCCATGTCTGAGGAGATGACGTGGAAACCGGCCACTAGGGGCAATAGTGAACGCTGTTACCTTCAAGCCTCTGGTTCCAAAAAGGCTGCATGTTGGAATCCAGGGATAAAAAGTTTTTTTTAACCTATGCCAAATTTGGTATCATCTGTCCTCCTGTCCTAGTCTTGTTCTGTCTGGTTCTGGATCTGTCTTTAGCTCTGTCGCCATGTGTGTTTACCCTGGCTGGGCTGACACAGAGGACGTGGTGGGATGTGGTTAGGAAGTGGTTATGTCTATCAGGTGAACCACAACCACCGTGAGTCAGATTGACCACAGGTTAACCACACTAACCAACAACAGTGTTAGTTTGTTATGTCTAAGTAAAATGTGGTACAGCTGCATTTTAAGACACCAGACACACCACAAAGACAAACACATTACTTTATAACTAGTACTTTAACAATTACATCATAATACAAGTTTCACTGCATGTAGAGGTTGACCAGCCAAATATTGAAACTAGGTCAGTGACATGTACAGCAAGACTATGCAGGGGTGTCATGCACCCCACAAATCTGAGGGGGCACAAAGTACGAGAGGATGTCTGAGGGGTGGTCAGGAGGTGGGCTACATGATCATCTATGTAATACCTTTTGAGCTGTCTGTATTCTCCTGACGGGTGGTTCTGTTTTTAAACAAACTAAATATGCTTCTCTGCATTGCTGATCAAATCTGGGTAAAAGATTGAAAGGAATGTGAGTCTTATTCAGTACATCAACTATTGCTTGCTTTTCTAAAGTCAACCAACAAGGCACGCCAGCTAAGATAGTTAAACAAGCTAGCTTCTCTAACTTGATTGATAGCCTGAAATGCCTTCTTGGTAGCCAGTTGTGTGACTGGGAGACTGGGAAGCTATCTGGGCTAGCTAAAGCCAACTTTTTTTTAAAGGGCAAATCTGATGGGGCATGTGCACCTGTGCCCCATATGGGCATGACACCTCTGAGGCTATGTACAGTAAATCTGCCTTAGGGGAGGGATGGCTCAGTCTGCACTAATGGTATTAATAGCGCAGTGATAGAGATGGTGTGTGTGTGTGTGTGTGTGTGTGTGCGTGTGTGTGTGCGTGTGCTATCTGCACAGTGGGACATTCTATAGGAGTGTAGTCATGAAGACGAGGGAGGCAACATCCTACTAACTCACAGCTTTCTTCATTAAGGTAGACATTCGTCTCACAGCAACCGCCCACTGAACTGCCCAGAGACACACACATTTGTACTTTATTTAACTAGGCAGTTAAGAAGTCAGTTAAGAACAAATTATTATTTACAATGACAGCCTACCTACAGTGTCAGCCGTAGTAGTAGGCGCCCCTGGAGCAAATTAGGGTTAAGTGCCTTGCTCAAGGACACATCGGCAGGTTTTCACCTTGTCGGCTCGGGTATTTCGAATCAGCGACCTTTCGGTTACTGGCCCAACGCTCTAACCGCTAGGCTACCTGCCGCCCACATACACACCTACACACACACACACACACACCGAAACAGACACTCAGACACTTAAACAGCCGTAACCTCTCTAACCTTTCATTGAGGCAGAATGACGCTGTCATGAGGATAAGGGGCATTATGTTATCATGTTGATGTTTATTGCCTAAGCAGCAGCAGACGTCTGCTAGCTCAAACTCTGTCATTAGTGTCATCAGGGTCCTGATGTAAACAGGCTGTCTCAGTCTCCTCACTGCAACAAGCCAGGGACAAAATCCTCTGGGGGGTCTGTGGGGTTTGTGCAATCCTTAGTGAGTCAACATCTAGAAATACAACTGGATGTACACAGACAGAGGGGTCTCCATTCTGGGTTAGGGAGTTCTGTCTTGGTGGTATAGAATTAGCAATTCTCTGGTCCCAAGACAGACACACTAACCCCAGTTCCAAAACAGTATTCACCTCTCCTGGAAGGGTTTGCAGTATGCTTACCAGGGGTAGCTTAGCTACAATACTTCAAAATGTCACAGTAATAATTAGGAAGTGAATAATAATTTGACCTGGATGCAGTATGAGACCTGGATAAACTAAGGGAATTTCCTCCTGACCTCTCTCCCACTCTTTGGGACAGTGTTTCCTGTCAAAGTAGACTTCATGGTAAGAGATAGCAAAGGGCCAATATCATTGGTGCCTGTTGGTGCCTGTTTCAGGGGAAGTTAGACAGGAAACAAAGATGTTAACTTTGGAAGAATCCCTCCTGTGACGCGGCTCCTAACGGTGAGTTACGATGAGCGCCACCTCCACCGCTAGACATGTTTACATCCAAGAGGTCGTACGCATGTCACAGGAAAAAAATACGTTACAGTTTGGGAAGATGGGAACAATGTGTGTGTGTGTTTGTGTCACAGAGGAAAGTAATGTTTCAAACAGAAACAGATTATACAGTCTGGTTTATTGGAGTCTATGTGGTGCTTGTCATGTTGGGTTTCCTAGAAACAAACAGGATATGCACTGAAACTATAGCTCAGCCTTTCACTATAGCAGTCCCAGGCTGTCCAATGCATTTAGATTAGGGTAGGAAGTATATAACATCCCCTCTCAATTCAGCATGTGAACATTTCCATGAGAATTACTGTACATTAACATTGTAGGTCTGGAGTCTTCTCTTATACACTCCACAGACATAGAGTCTAACATATTAGCATTCTGTCCTCCCATAAAGCTCATCACTAAGCTAAGGATCCTGGGACTAAACACCTCCCTCTGCAACTGGATCCTAGACTTCCTGACGGGCCGCCCACAGGTGGTGAGGGTAGGCAATAACACATCTGCCACGCTGATCCTCAGGGGTGCGTGCTCAGTCCCCTCCTGTACTCCCTGTTCACCCATGACTGCGTGGCCGAGCACGACTCCAACACCATCATTAAGTTTGCTGACGACACAACAGTGGTAGGCCTGATCACCAACAACGATGAGACTCTAGGGAGGAGGTCAGAGATCTAGCCGTGTGGTGCCAGGACAACAACCTCTCCCTCAACATGAGCAAGACAAAGGAGCTGATCTTGGACTACAGGAAAAGGAGGGCTGAACACACCCCCATTCACAAAAGACAGAGCTGTAGTGGATCGGGTCGAGGGTTTCAAGTTCCTTGGTGTCCACATCACCAACAAACTATCGTGGTCCAAACACACCAAGACAGTTGTGAAGGGGGCACGACAACACCTTTTCTTCCTCAGGAGACTGAAAAGATTTGGCATGGGTCCTCAGATCCTCAAAAAGTTCTACAGCTGCACCATCGAGAGCATCCTGACCAGTTGCATCACCACCTGGTATGGCAACTGCTCGGCGTCAAACCGTAAGGTGCTACAGAGGGTAGTGCGTACGGCCCAGCATATCACTGGGGCCAAGCTTCCTGCCATCCAGGACCTCTATACCAGGCGGTGTCAGAGGAAGGCCCAAAAAATTGTCAAAGACTCCAGCCACCCAAGTCATAGACTGTTCTCTCTGCTACCGCATTGCAAGCGGTACCGGAGCGCCAAGTCTAGGTCCAAAAGGCTCCTTAACAGCTTCTACCCCCAAGCCATAAGACTGTTGAACAATTAATCAAATGGCCACCCCGACTATATACATTACTACACTGCTGCTACTCGCTGTTTATGATCTATGCATAGTCACTTTACCCCTATCTACAGTACATGTACAAATTACCTCGACTAACCTGTACCCCCACACATTGACTCGGTACCGGTACCCCTGTATATAGCCTCGTTATTGTTATTTTATTGTGTTACTATTTATTTTATTTCTTACTTTAGCTTAATGCATTGTTGGTTAAGGTCTTGAAAGTAAGTATTTCACGGTAAAGTCTACACCTGTTGTATTCAGCGCATGTGACAGATCTTCAAGTGTGGCTGTTTCTGTAGCTCTCCTCTGTCACCCTGGCTGTCCCTAACACTGTGCTGAAGTGTTGAGCCTGGTTCCAGTGTTCACAATGTCACTGTTGAGACTGGGACTAGGTCCTCTGGCACAACAGCTTTGTTTGCTGTAGGTGTCAGATAATTGTTAATATACCAAATGCTTGTTGCTGAACCAAAAGCCTCAGCTGTGGTGTTGGGTACATGGGTGGTCTGGTCTGGTGTGATCAACTGTTCAGAAAGATTCATTCTAGAAGTGTGTCTGGCTTTGTGTCTGGGACCGCATAGAGCAGTGTCCTACATACCTGGTTCTGGACAGCTGCAGTGTGTGCTGACCTTTGTCCCAACCCAATCAACTAATCCTCAAGACTGTCATTAACTAGCTGAATCAAGAGTGTTAATGCTGGGCAGGGACTAAAGCTTTCACACGCTGTATTTCCCACAGGACCAGGAGCGAGGAAGTGAGGGTAGAGAGAATGAATGGAGAGGAAATTAAATACCTCTGTCGTGTGTGTTAATGCATTGTCTTGGTTCTCCTGAAGTCATTAATTCAGTTGACCTTTGACCTCATCTGGTTGACCTCGTAGCAAATGTCCAAATAGGAAAAACAACAAACCAGGGTTCTGTTTCTTCAGATGATGTGAATAGTTCTAATAACTTAACTAATCTCATGGACAGGGCCATGTTATAAGCCATCAAGCTGCCACCTAAGCGGACATCAATCCCCCACTTTCTCTATGTGATGAAGGATGTTAAGGTGATTAGTGTAGCAGACCTGGAAAAGGTGATGTTGGAAAGAGCTTGTGATGATGGTGGGTGGGGGCAGGATATAATGTAACACAATACCATTGTCTTCAGCTGAAATAGTCATCAACTATTTTAGGCCAAACTGCAAAAGCAAATGGAGGGGAACGTCTTTGTCATTTGTGTCTGTCCGGAGGTGATGCGTCCTATTGTGGTTTCCAGTCCACTGTCCAGGCGATGCCTCTGTGATGTCACACCTCAGCAGGGGTGCATCCCAATAGTCTGACATGGCTTCCTCTCCTTATCCTATCCTGTACGGTGCTAGTACACAGGCTGGGTGGAAGCAAAATACAGTATAGGACACCTGTTGACTACCAGATTCACTTTCACCTGTCCAGTTCTGTAATATTCAGGAAAATTGGTTATTGTGATGCCAAAAGCAGGTGGAATTTAGACTTGAATGACACTGTCTCAAGTAAAGTCTTTGCTATACCCTTCAGCAGTATGTCAGTCTGGGCTATCCCTCCTCACAGCATGCCTGTACTGAAGATCTACAGTCTGCTAAAGATGGGTCGCCTTTCGATTCAGAGATCCCCAGATAGCTACAGGCAGTTAGGGAGGAAGTTGAGCCCCATGCATTCCAAATTGGAAGGGAAGAAGGTCCTTTGTGGTGGGGAAGATAGGGGATCATGAAAGGACATCGTCTGCAGGGTGAAAGACTCTCTTTGTGAGCCTGGGGAGGGTCTCAATGTGCTCTTTGTCAGATCTGTGCCCAACGCGTTGTGTAAGGAGGGAGAATTCCTAGGATTCCTAATCCGCCACTTTGGAACGTTTTGGGAGTTTTTTGCAGGCGGAGTAGTATGATTGTGTAGATGGGGGGTTAGGAGGACACAGTCCAATGACGATACACCAGCCTTGGAGACTCCTTGCATGTCAACTATGGACTGACTGTCTCAGATATACAGTGTCAACAAAAAGTGAACCCTTTGGAAATACTTGGATTTCTGCATAAATTGGTCATAACATTTAATCTGATCTTCATCTAAGTTACAACAATAGACAAACACAGTCTGCTTAAACTAGTAACACACAAACATTTCCTTATTGAACACACCGTGTAAACATTCACGGTGCAGAGTTGGGAAAGTATGTGAACCCTTGGATTTAATAAATGGTTGACCCTCCTTTGGCAGCAATAACCTTAGCCAAATGTTTTCTCTAGTTGCGGATCAGACCTGCACAAAGGTCAGGAGGAATTTTGGACCATTCCTCTTTACAATGTTTCAGTTCAGCAATATTCTTGGGACTGTCTGGTGTGAACCACTCTCTTGAGGTCATGCCACAGCATCTCAATTGGGTTAAGGTCAGGACTCTGACTGGGCCACTCCAGAAGGCATATTTTCTTCTGTTGAAACCATTCTCTTGTTGATTTACTTCTGTGTTTTGTGTGGTTGTCCTGTTGCATCACCCAACTTCTGTTGAGCTTCAATTGCCGGAAAGATAGCCTTGCATTCTAGTGAAAAATGTCTTGATAAACTTGGGAAATTATTTTTCTGTAGATGATAGCAAGCTGTCCAGGCCCTGAGGCAGCAAAGCAGTCCCAAACCATGATGCTCCCTCCACCATACTTTACAGTTGAGATGAGGTTTTGATGTTGGTGTGTTGTGCCTTTTTTGCTCCATACATAGTGTTGTGTGTTCCTTCCAAACAACTCAACTTTAGTTGATATTCTGTCCACAGATTATTTTGCCAGTAGCACTGTGGAACAGCAAGGTGCTCTTTTGCGAACTTCAGACGTGCAGCAATGATTTTTTTGGACAGAAGTGGCTTCTTCCGTGGTGTCCTCTCATGAACACCGTTTTTGTTTAGTGTTTTACGTATCATAGACTCGTCAACAGAGATGTTAGCATGTTCTAGAGATTTCTAGAAGTCTTTAGCTGACAATCTAGGATTCTT
Organism: Thymallus thymallus; assembly: GCA_023634145.1. Lineage (NCBI taxonomy): Eukaryota > Metazoa > Chordata > Actinopteri > Salmoniformes > Salmonidae > Thymallus > Thymallus thymallus. The sequence continues at coordinate 7,212,151 of CM042408.1, forward strand.
CTTAACCTCATTGAGCATTCTGCACTGTGCTCTTGCAGTCATTTTTGCAGGACTGCACTCCTAGGGAGAGTAGCAACAGTGCTGAACTTTCTCCATTTATAGACAACTTACCTTGGACCGATTAACATTAAGGCTTTTAGATATACTTTTGTAACTCTTTCCAGCTTTATGCAAGTCAACAATTCGTAATCTTAGGTCTTCTGAGATCTCTTTTGTTCGAGGCATGGTTCACATCAGGCAATGCTTCTTGTGAATAGCAAACTCAAATTTTGTCAATGTTTTTTATAAGGCAGGGCAGCTCTAACCAACATCTCCAATCTCGTCTCATTGATTGGACTCCAGCTTAGCTGATTTCTAACTCCAATTAGCTTTTGGAGAAGTCAATAGCCTAGGGGTTCACATACCTTTTCCAACCTACACTGTGAATGTTTAAATTATGTATTCAATACAGACAAGAAAAATGTGTTTGTCTATTGTTGTGACTTAGATGAAGATCAGATAACATTTTATGACCATTTTAAGCAGAAATCCGGGTAATTCCAAAGGGTTCACATACTTTTTCTTGCCACTGTATAGGCTGAGTCGATCGTTCTCTGCATTGAATTGTTCTCTGATAGGGAAACAGTTTGGGCAGGTTTTCCTGGAAGTGTTTGCTTTCCTTTCAGTGTTATTCACTGTCAGGCTCAGCTGTGGAAACTCTGGTCGAACATTAAGCATGCAAATATCTCCTATAGGTCTTATAATAATAATAATCATGTATTACGTTTGTAAGGCATATTATACAAGAATAATCTCAAAGTGTAAATAAGTCATTTGCATTCATGTACGGCCTTATAGAAGTAGTAGTGTTTTGTGACATAGTGACCACAGTGGCCTCTGGTAATCATGATTATTTGTCCAATGTCCATGCTACATGTTACAAACATATTGCTTTGTGTTCCTGTTGGTATGCAGCCTAGGGTCTCCATGGGAAGCCTAGGGCAGAGGTTCCAGACATTTTTCAGTAGTGCCCCACTTCCAGCCTGGCAATGTTCCGTGTGACCCACCAAGTAAACAGAACCATGTCTCAGACCACAACCCAGTCTTTAGTCACAACCATAGCAGAACTGGCCACTGGACTTCTGTCTTTGATCATGTCTTGTCCACACTGAATTCTAGTCATGGTTGGTTCATGTTTGTGTCCAGTCCTGTGCAGACTTACTTGTGGTATTAGCACTGGTATGTAGCCTAACGTCTCTGTGGTGAGTCTGTGGGATTGTTCACAGGCTAATTCTCACTGTCAGAATAAGGATCTCAGTCTACGACTCTGATGAATGGGAGGGTGTCATATAAAAGGAACATGTGCTGTATGTCTGTCCAGTCTGTCTGTCTGTCTGTATGTATGTCTGTCTATCCAGTCTGTCTGGATGTCCAGGGGTGTTAATGGCTGAAATGAGTCAGACGAACCCCATCAAAACAACCATTTAGCACACAGACCACCATGCAGATCATATCCTCAGGCAGCTATGACCCCAATGACAGTCATAAACAACTACTATACACACACCAGTCTGTTATTTATATATACAGTGGGGAGAACAAGTATTTGATACTTTTTTTTTATTTTTTTATTTTACCTTTAGTTGCCTTCTCACCAAGCTGCTTGCCTATTGTCCTGTAGCCCATCCCAGCCTTGTGCAGGTCTACAATTTTATCCCTGATGTCCTTACACAGCTCTCTGGTCTTGGCCATTGTGGAGAGGTTGGAGTCTGTTTGATTGAGTGTGTGGACAGGTGTCTTTTATACAGGTAACGAGTTCAAACAGGTGCAGTTAATACAGGTAATGAGTGGAGAACAGGAGGGCTTCTTAAAGAAAAACTAACAGGTCTGTGAGAGCCGGAATTCTTACTGGTTGGTAGGTGATCAAATGCTTATGTCATGCAATAAAATGCAAATTAATTATTTAAAAATCATACAATGTGATTTTCTGGATTTTTGTTTTAGATTCCGTCTCTCACAGTTGAAGTGTACCTATGATAAAAATTACAGACCTCTACATGCTTTGTAAGTAGGAAAACCTGCAAAATCGGCAGTGTATCAAATACTTGTTCTCCCCACTGTATATATATATATATTCACAGACTACTGTGTACAATGAAGCTACATGGATGTTCAACTATACACAGGCATATCCCATGTTCCCATGCAACACCATATGCCAGACAAAACCTGTAAGCTACACATTAACATATTACAGTATGTTTGGGGGTTATTACTGTCTATCCACGCATGTGGTGAGTTATCATGATATTGTTTTGTTGTCTCTAACCCAGTTCTCTGTGATGTGTTCTCCAGGGTGGTAAGAAGCACAGTGGACCATGTGGAGGGAGAGACTGCAGTGGAGGTTGTAAATGCTTCCCTGAGAAAGGTGCCAGGGTAAGTGATATTTAATTCATTGTTCTGCTCTCTAACCCCTACACAACACTATGTGCCCCCAGCTCTATATCCATCGCTACATAACCCTCCATAACTATATACCACAGGTGGCTGGTGGCACCTTAATTGGGGAGGAGGGACTCATAGTAACGGAATAAATGGAATGATACCGAACACATCAAACACATGGTTTCCATGTGTTTGATCAGTTCCATTCACTCCATTCCAGCCATTATTTTGAGCCGTCCTCCCCTCACCAGCCTCCTGTGCTCTACACCTCTAATTAAGTAATTAAATGTCCCTCTGTAAGAGTAAAATTAACACTCAGTGGTGTAAAATAACCCCCAGTGTAGAGAGTGTAACACTGTAGAGTCATGTGATAAGTCCAGTTTACTCTAAATCAAGTGTAATGTTTTACACTGTAGGTAAACACCACAATGGAGTTCCTATGAACACTTTAATAGTTAAATGGGGAACATAGTTATATTTTTAACACCAGTACAGTGGGACTCATACTGTATGTTCAATGAGAATAAAGTTAAATGGCGAACACTGCAACAGATTCACACTCCCTAGTCTCACTCCCTCATATTCACACTCCCTAGTCTCACTCCCTCATATTCACACTCCCCAGTCTCACTCCCTCATATTCACACTCCCTAGTCTCACTCCCTCATATTCACACTCCCTAGTCTCACTCCCTCATATTCACACTCCCTAGTCTCACTCCCTCATATTCACACTCCCCAGTCTCACTCCCTCATATTCACACTCCCTAGTCTCACTCCCTCATATTCACACTCCCTAGTCTCACTCCCTCATATTCACACCCCCCAGTCTCACTCCCTCAAATTCACACTCCCAAGTCTCACTCTCTCATATTCACACTCCCTAGTCTCACTCCCTCAAATTCACACTCCCTAGTCTCACTCCCTCATATTCACACTCCCTAGTCTCACTCCCTCATATTCACACTCCCTAGTCTCACTCCCTCATATTCACACTCCCTAGTCTCACTCCCTCATATTCACACTCTCTAGTCTCACTCCCTCATATTCACACTCCCCAGTCTCACTCCCTCATATTCACACTCCCCAGTCTCACTCCCTCATATTCATACTCCCCAGTCTCACTCCCTCATATTCACACTCCCCAGTCTCACTCCCTCATATTCACACTCCCTAGTCTCACTTCCTCACATTCACACTCCCCAGTCTCACTCCCTCATATTCACACTCCCCAGTCTCACTCCCTCATATTCACACTCCCTAGTCTCACTTCCTCACATTCACACTCCCCAGTCTCACTCCCTCACATTCTCACTCCCTCACATTCACACTCCCTATTTTCACTTCCTCACATTCACACTCACCATTCTCACTCCCTCACATTCACACTCCCTATTTTCACTTCCTCACATTCACACTCCACATTCTCACTCCCTCACATTCACACTCCCTATTTTCACTCCCTCACATTCACACATCCACTGGGCCTAGTTGTAAAATCATTCATTTGAGTTTGACATCATAAACACTTGTGCTATCCCAAAAGGCAAAAGGCTGTTTTCACTTTAGACTAATTGACCATGAATCAAACTGAAGATGTCTGTCCCATCTCCCTCCCTCTCCCTCTCTCTCTCTCTCTCTCTCTCTCTATCTCTCTCTCTCTCTCTCTCTCTCTCTCTCCCACCCTCTTCCTCTCTCTCTCTCGCTCTCTCTCGCTCTCACTCTCTCTTTCTCTCTCTCTCTCTCTCTCTGTCTCTCTCTGTCTCTCTCTCTCTCTCTCTCTGTCTCTTTCTCTCTCTATGTCTCTCTTTCTCCTCTTTGTAAGAGTGGACTCATCACATTGTCCTGTTGATCATTCACAGGCCCCTGGATTGGAAAAGGTTGAACTACAGCTGTTTTGCAGTTGAACTGGCGACCGCACAAATATCTTCCACTCCTTGCGGTCGATCACGGCCATACATTGTTAAATATTTACAGCTTCTCAACAGAATATGGATGTGGCAATGTAGTTGTAGAAGGGCATCGACCAACACTGTCACTCTCCCATATTCATTAGTCTGGCATCTGTGTTAGAATATGTCTCCTAACTCCATTATGAATACAATGAGGAACAACAAAAACTCCTGAAACTCCTGGACCTTCCTGGACCTTCAGCTTGTTGACATTCTCCCACAGAACTCATTATTGTAGGAAAAAGAAAAAGGAGAGAGAGGGAACAGAGGCAGTGGTTTCTGGGAAGGGAGGAATGACAGAGTAGAGAGAGGAGTTGATTGTGTGAGAGAAAGTTGTGTTCCAGAGATGGTAATTTCATGGGTATTTAGCGTTGGCAGTGATATGGCATGGTTGTTCTCTATCCTTACCAACACCCACTCCCCCTGGCAGACTGCGGAGGGCCTGGCAGACTGCGGAGGGTTTTATTCATAGAGAGCGTTCAAGAAAATATCACGCTCATATCACGCTCATAGTCTCATCAAACTCATAGTCTCATTGCCTCATAGTTGCTTCATAGTCAAAGTTATTGTGGGTTGTAGCTCGTAACGCCAGTCCAATAGAACTGGGAAATAAATAAAGTGTTTGTGTCCATAAGACTGTAAAGTGTTGACAAATGCATTTAAAGTGTTTGACGAGTCCTCAAAAGCTGGTTGGTGATTGTAAGGTAAGGATATTTGAGAGGTATTTTGCGGCTTCAATCAAATGTATATATAAAGCCCTTTTACATCAGCCAATGTCACAAAGTGCTATACAGAAACCCAGCATAAAACAGCAAGCAATGCAGAAGCACGAAGCACGGTGGCTCGGGAAAACTCCCTAGATAGGCAAAGTCTTGTTCAGTCCAGCACCCGTATGAACAGCCTGTTGTCCTAGACAATGATTGGCCTGGCCCAGGATAGGGCAGCATGAGGACTTGGGACACAAGGCTTCCTCCACAGAAAACATGTTCAGCAGATCCATGCTCTCCTTTGTACTGGGAATCTTCCTCCTGCTCCTCCTACTCCTCCTCCTGCAGGGAAGGGGCTGGAATATCACAGGGAGGAATTACAGTGAGAGAGTGAGAGAGTGAGAGAGAGAGAGAGAGAGAGAGAGTTCTGTCCCAGTTTGAAAGAAATTTGTCCCAGTTTGGTCCCCCATCCCTTCATGGGAAAAGCTGATGGCCGATGTGGAACAGGAAATGACACACGGCACAGGAAGCTGAGCACAATAACTAGCAACTGATCTACAGTATTTTATATAGACAACAACTCTGTGTTGGTGGGAAGAAGATTGTGTGTGTGTGTGTGTGTGTGTGTGTGCATCCGTGCGTGTCTATAAATGACATGATTTCCTTGTTCAATGAAAACAAGGCCATGTATACATCCCGAAATCCCTCGCCCGTCATCAACTTCCCTGTCTCCAAAGGGACGGAATAATGCCATGGCCTTCGGAGGGAAGATCTGAGAGGCCACTTGTTCTATTTACAGTGTGTGTGTGCGTGCATGTGCAAGAGAGAGATGACTTGGTGAACTCTCCATCAACTCTTTAAAGCTCTTTTTGTACTGTAGTGTAGACCTTTTGATTTCAATTTCAATCAGGGGAGAATGTCTGCATAGAACATCATCAAAAACTCTGATAGACCCTCTTTGATTACTGTTTGATTGACACAGTGTATTGAGCCTCAGACAGTGAGCAGAACCCCTAACCAGAGCCAGGGCAAGATCAGGAAGGATGGGATCTGGACTGATTTTCTGACAGGTTGGACATCTGTTCTATTGACCTGTAGGAAGCGTACCAGCCTAACAACCATGATGTCAGCCTGGCTGCAAGCCTCTCAACCAAACATATAATCCTCAACCACATCCAAGTGTGTAAGCCCTGACCTTAACAACCCCATACCTCAACCCTGACCTGAACCCCATAAATCAGTGCTGCCTGTCAGGTATGAACTAGCCGCAGAGGAACAGTGATGAGAAAGAACAGGGCGTAGTGTGGGCGAGGGAACGGGAGGGGAGAGAGGGGAGAGAGAGGGGAGAGATGAGAGAGAGATGAGAGAAGGGAGAGAGGGGAGAGAGAGGGGAGAGATAAGAGAGGGGAGAGAGGTGAGAGATGAGAGAAGGGAGAGAGATGAGAGAGGGGAGAGAGATGAGAGAGGGGAGAGAGGGGAGAGAGAGGGGAGAGATGAGAGATGAGAGAAGGGAGAGAGAACAGAGAGGGGAGAGAGGGGAGAGAGAGGGGAGAGATGAGAGAGGGGAGAGAGATGAGAGAAGGGAGAGAGAGGGGAGAGAGAGGGGAGAGATGAGAGAGGGGAGAGAGGGGAGGTTGCTGTTTTCTTCTCTCATGGCTCTGATTCCTTCAGAGAGAATTAGTGTGGATCATAGGCTCTTGTCTTGGGCCACAGTAAAAGACGATGTAAAGAGTGGAGTTAGACAGACAGCAAACAGCTTTGTGTGATTGTGTGTGTGAGGATGTGTGTCTGTCTGTCCAAAAGCTACACGTGTCCTATTAGTGTGTCAGCTCGCCAAAACCTCAACATTTCATCCATGACAACCGAGATGGAAATATCTCCACAAACTGTTGCTGAGGACGAAGAGCTTTAATGATAGAGAAGAGAGAGTGACCCTGTTAATAACACTGGCCAGCCCTAGACTTGGAAAGGTCCTAGAAGAAGCATACACTCCTAACAGTCTTGTTAAATCCTCAGACATAACAGTGTTTGTCTTGTCTCCTCTCCAGTCACGGTGCAGTTTTTCAGATCCTCTGTTGCCATCTACAACAGAGAATTGTGTGACGGAGAGTGTGCGTGTGTGTGTGTGTGTGTGTGTGTGTGTGTGTGTGTGTGTGTGTGTGTGTGTGTGTGTGCGTGTGCGTGTGCGTGTGCGTGTGCGTGTGCGTGTGCGTGTGTGTGTGTGTGTATGGATGAGTTTGTTGAGACATTTTTCCAGTAGATAAATGTTTATGGCACATGGACTGTAGATGACACAAGGGTATACTGTTGGACATTTTGTTTGTATGTGTGTTGTCTAGTTTCAGGACATCAGTTAGATGGTTAGGGTGGGGTGGGGTGGGGTGGGGAAGGAGGCAGGGGCAGACTCTAACATTGTGAAAGAGAAGTGAAGCCCTACTGTCAAGGACAGAGGACACAGACTCTTCTTACGGTTCCCTCTATAAGTATTAGTACAGTGAAGTCTAAATCATATTCAATTTGAGGTGATTTTTTTTTTTTTATCTGGGGACGTTTATGTTTTGCATTTTTTTTTTGCAAATCAACTTCTTAGGGCACACTTACAGTGTTACAGTCATGGACAGACATACAGTCTTTCTCCCAGACACACACACACACCATCCCCGCACACACACTCTTCATAAATCATCATTCAGAAAATGGACGTCACAAGATCATATTTCCCTCATGACATCTTTATCCTCTGGCTCATCTTCTCATTTTTCTTGTTTATCACCTTCTGAAAGAAAGAGATGTTTGACCCGTCCATCCTGCTGTGGCCTGTCCCAGCTGTGGTCCAGCTTTACGGGCCTGGCTGTGGTCCAGCTTTACGGGCCTGGCTGTGGTCCAGCTTTACGGGCTGTGTTATAGGGACAAGAGGTGTATTGTGTGTGACGGACAGAGGAGTGTCTCTTTTAAGGAACAGAACACACACACAAACATGCACGCACACACACACAGAGAGAGAGAGAGAGAGAAAGAGAGAGAGAGTGATTAAGAGATTGAGGGAAGGTTGCAGACATGTATATTTATAGCAAAACAGAGGAGGCCAGATTAACATGCTAGAACAAATAAGAAAGAGGGTCTTTTTAGTCTACTGATTAATATCATTATAGGGTTTAGCAGAAGTCAGAGATAGAGTTCACTAAGGTCAGAGGTCACCAAGCCTCCACTACTAGGCTACATAAAGAGGGTATAGTCATTGTGGAATGCTGCCTAGCTACAGATAAAGCCAACCAACAACAGTCCTCTCCATAACTTAGTATTTAACACAGAATCTCTCAAGCTGTGGAAAGTTATGGTTCATTTGGAATTATGGCTGTAGTTAGTTTACCCATGCAGCATGCCTCCCACTGACTGTACGCTTCAGTAGGCCCTCCTTAAAAACTAATTTTTTCACCACTACTAACGGGTAATAAGAGTTAAAGGTCATCTCTGAGGAGGTCTGAGACAATGTGTTTATCTGTCCTCTCAGGCATAAATAGTTACAGGACACAATATGACACTGACATAGTTTGACTGACTGGTCATTCAGATGACATGCAGTGTTGAGATGCTGTTGTCGTGACAACACTATTAAGACCTTCACACACCTATCCTTTAGCATACCCCAGTCGATACATACAGTCGGCTAATGGTCGAGTGTGTACTGTACACCGTACAGTATGTGCTGGAGACTGGTATAATTAGCCCGTCAGACTCCAGACCACACATACCCCTGGTGACATGGGTACGAATCCCGTCTCCGCTGGAGTCTGGTGTAGTTAGCCCGTCAGACTCCAGACCACACATACCCCTGGTGACATGGGTACGAATCCCGTCTCCGCTGGAGTCTGGTGTAGTTAGCCCATCAGACTCCAGACCACACATACCCCTGGTGACATGGGTACGAATCCCGTCTCTGCTGGAGTCTGGTGTAGTTAGCCCGTCAGACTCCAGACCACACATACCCCTGGTGACATGGGTATGAATCCCGTCTCCGCTCTTCCTCTCTCTGATCTGTCCTCTACATTTAGACTATACAAAATAAATACTGTCAGATACGTTTGACCTTGTTTGGCTTTAGATGGAGTAGATATTGTCCTGACCTGACGTCACCTGAGCTGTAGACTTCTGTGCTATCATCAACCAGTGTCCGTGTGGGAGGGGAGTGGAGGACAAATTCTGAGGTTTAGGATTGCAAGGTCATGGGGATGTGGTTTACTGTACTCTACGTTGCTTTGTGTGACTTTGACACTTAGAAACGCTTGTGAGTGTCACTGAATCGTATTTTTGTATCAAAATCTCCTCTTTTGTATATCGCCCTCTAGTGCTCCTATCAATTGGCATACCTCTCTATTCTCCCCAGGCCAGTGCTGTACGTAATCTCATTGTTACTCTCCCATGGACTTGAATGACCTAAAGCTGAACAGGAAGAGGGGGATACCCACCCTCTCTCTCTTTCTTTTCTCTCTCCCATGACATCATACCTCTCCAGTCAGTACATATCCTTCTATTTTTCTCCTCAGAACCTCAGAACGTGCACACACTGCAGATGGGTCCTGTTCTCACAAAAACGTGTCTGGGCCTCAGACCACAGACGTCTTATTCCAGCAGCATAAGGCAATCACACAGGTGTCAGGCCCTCAAAAAGACCCCTGGGATACTGGAGGGCCAAGCCTGTTCTGAGCCTGAGTTTCCCCCCAGCCTTGAGCTTCAGCACACACACATATACACACACACACACACACACACAACAAACATACACACACACACACACACACACACACACACACACACACACACACACACACACACACACACACACACACACACACACACACACACACAAACATACACACACACAAACATACACACAAACACAAATACACACAAACATACACACACACAGACCCATAGACACACACACATTCACACACACAAATACAAAATGAGTCCAGAGTTTGTCTGAGAAAGAGTATCTCCACATTGCGCAAAGACTAGATCTCTCCATCCCTCTCTATCTCCCTTTCTCAATTACTCTCTAGGGCCTCTCCCTCTGGGCCCTCTTAGTCGTGTGTGTGTTTGTGTGGACGTGTTTAACTATTCTTGTGGGGACCAGGATGTGTATCATGTATCGTGTATCTGTCTTTTGTGTATTTTCGTTCTGGCATTTTGCACCTCCCCTGTGTTTTGTTGTAGCTGGGGTTAGAGAAAATAGGCGTTTGAATGGAAATTAATTGAACAGTTTAACACCACTGAGGATACAGTTACACAAAGGCCACTAACAAAACTCAATGATGCTATCAACCATGATGAACTTTAATACTGCGTCATGCATAATGATGAGAGACTGGCATGGACCACAAGGTGGGATTAACCACCATTTCCAAATGATTGACATGGACAACAGCCAATCATAATGATGAGAGACTGGCATGGACCACAAAGTGGGATTAACCACCATTTCCAGATGATTGACATGGACAACAGCTCACTCCAGCTAGAGATTTCTCTATAATCCACCAGTTTGAAGAGCTTTTGTACCCTCCCCTGTTGCCAGATGGCCTGTTCAGAATGTCTGTATCGGTCAAATGTTCCGATTTTGGAAAACTCGTCCTTTTCCCACGCTGGGGTACAGCCTCCTTTCTCTTCCCAGCTGTGACGGGCATTCCTAGACTGTTGCACACCGAACACCGAAGCCAATCAGGGCTCCAACCAGCTCCAACAGGTCTCACTGATGGAGAACACATGGGGCTGCCGTGGTGATCACATTCCACAGCAGACCCCAACGACTGTCTCTAGCTGGAGGACATTCTACTGCCTCATCAACACCACAGGAATGACCTTTCACATTTAACACACACGTACTGTACGTATAAATACCAGAGGATTAGGAGGAAATCGGGTCAACCCCTTGACCTGTGTTGTAGGAACTGTGTGTGTGTGCTTGTGGATTTACTCCTGTAGTTAATGTCTGTGTGTGTGTGTGTGTGTGTGTGTGTGTGTGTGTGTGTGTGTGTGTGTGTGTGTGTGTGTGTGTGTGTGTGTGTGTGTGCGTGTGTGTGCGTGTGTGTGTGTGTGTGTGTGTGTGTGTGTGTGTGTGTGTGTGTGTGTGTGTGTGTGTGTGTGTGTGTGTGTGTGTGTGTGTGTGTTGTGGATTTATTCCTGTAGTTAATGTCTGTCTGTGTGTGTGTGTGTGTGTGTGTGTGTGTGTGTGTGTGTGTGTGTGTGTGTGTGTGTGTGTGTGTGTGTGTGTGTGTGTGTGTGTGTGTGGTGTGTGTGTGTGTGTGTGTGTGTGTGTGTGTGCGCGTGCGCGTGCGCGTGCGTGTGTGTGTGCGCGCCACAGGGATAACAGATGACGCGTCTGTAGAAATTAGCTCTCAGTCTAAACACATTAAGGCTAATGTAAACAGGCCCCCATCAGCCCGACTGACGGACGGACCCTGTGTTAAACAACGAGGCTTCACCACTTCACTCCTCCATGAGAAACAGAGAGAGTGACGACAAGTGACACACATCTGTCTGTTCATCGTCTTTTCTCCACCCCTCCTCTTCTCATCCCCCTCTCTTTTTCCTGGAGGGAGAGACGTGGGACAATGAGTCAGAAGAACTGTGTGTTTTAGCAGGAGGTGACAGCAGGAGGTGAGAGCAGGAGGTGAGAGCAGGAGCAGCGGGTGTTGACATACAAATGCTCTTACTGGTCCCCCTTCTCTCCTTCTCTGGATGCAGGGGTTTTCAAGTATTTTTGCAGACTATTTCATTTTCAGCAGCCAAACATACAGTATCCATATAATATACTGGATCATATCCCTCTTTGTTTGTTCATATTGCATGTGATCCTTTTACAAGCGTTTTAATATAAACAGGTCCTGGTAGGGTTTTCAGAACTAGGCCATGTAATCATGGGGACAGAGAGAGAGAGACGGGAAGCTGATTGGCTGACCTCTCGCTAGCTGGATCACATCTAAATACCATCTCCACGTTTATTTATTCTGTTTGATTCATCCTCAGGCCAGCCAGTCACTTTATTCCCCTCAAGGGGACACGGAGACCCTTTGCCCCCCTGGGAACAGTGGAGAAGGGCGGGGGATGCTGATTTTCAGGAAGTGGGTCCAAGAGAAACATGGGGGCCAGGACAGGGTGGAGAAGGGGCAGAACTCCCCCATAACCCGTCTGGGTCTGAGCTCTGTGGGAGGCAGAGGGACACAACACAGGGTCCTGGCTCTTATGTAATACATCCTTCCTCCCTCACTCCTACGTCCTTGATGTAATTCTGAAAAGGATCTGAACCCTGAGAGGGTTGGAACGGTGAAAGCAGTGTAGGGTGGAAACCTTATCCCATCACAAACAGATCCGTTTTTAGAAGTATTCAGAGAGGCCGCAAAGGGTCAGGCAAGAGACGGCGCCCACAGCTTCAGTTTACAGAACCATTAGAGCCTTTAGGGTGTCTACTGCACCATCAGTCACCCCATAGATGCCCACACTTGAATCTCCACATTGGAGGAGCAAGATATGATGTATTTGGGATTGATTGTTTTGAATGGACCTAGAGGAATTTAGATTATTTTAGGGTCTTTTAATGGCCATATTTCAAGGGCCAAACTCTTCAGTGTGAGGCATTGGCTGTCAGCATCAGAGGACAGTACACCCACACTGTACAGAATCATTCCTTCCTCCCCACATCTCAGCCATCCTGTTTAGATTGCTGTGTGGCTCCTACGGATATACAGTGTCTCCTACTGTGGGAGGGGGAGCAGGAAGGGACTTTTAGTGACATTGTAAATGATGACAGCGCGGGCTCATGGTAATGACTGGAGCGGAATCAGTGGAATGGTATCAAACACATGGACTCTATGTGTTTGATGCCATTCCATTTGCTCCGTTCCAGACATTATTATGAGCCGTCCTCCCCTCAGCAGTCTCCACTGGTATAAGCTTATGCTTTGTCTGTCTGTTGTAGATCCTAGTATACCCACTACGTATTTCCATGGTTGTACATATCTTCGTAGATATCTTCATACAAAGATATTCACAGACTCACACACATGCCTGCATAGACTCTTCCTATCTGTTAAGTTGTATTACCTTCATCAATGACCCTTTCCATTTTGGGCTCCCGAGTGGCGCAGCGGTCTAAGGTACTGTATCTCAGTGCAAGAGGCGTCACTACAGTACCTGGTTTGAATCCAGGCTGTATCACATGCGGCCGTGATTGGGAGTCCCATAGGGCGGCGCACAATTGGCCCAGCGTCGTCCAGGTTGGGCCGGGGTAGGCCGTCATTGTAATAAAGAATTTGTTCTTAACTGACTTGCCTAGTTAAATAAAGGTACAAAAATAAATAATTAAAAAGCCTTTCACCTCCCCTTTCATACATCAGGCATCAAAGCCAAGGGTTTATTCTGTTGTTCCTCATCCTCAGACAGAGACAGAAAGACAGACAAACACAAAGACAGACAGACATGCTGTTGTTCCCCAACCTCAGACAGACAGACAGACAGACAAAAAATACATTCTGTTGTTCCCCACCCTCAGACAGACAGACAGACAGACAGACAGACATTCTGTTGTTCCCCACCCTCAGACAGACAGACAGACAGACAGACAGACAGACAGACAGACAGACAGACAGAAAGACAGAAAGACAGAAAGAAAGAAAGAAAGAAAGAAAGAAAGAAAGAAAGAAAGAAAGAAAGAAAGAAGCTTCCGGCCACTTGTTTGTTTGTTGATTCTTCTCCAGGGGTCAGAGGTCAGGCTTTGAGTCTGTGTTTTCCCATCCTGCTCTTCCTGGGTAATTCCAGAACCTTCTGTTTCTGGGGAGATGGTCCAGAATAGATTTCTACTCTTTCTACGCTTCCAAAATTACAGACATGCACACGCACGCACACACACACACACACACAAACACAAGATAGAATGAACTGGGTAGAATGAACTGGGATAATGCACACTGGTTTATCCCCTGTCTTGTCCTTGTGCTGAAGCAGGCCTGTGGCCATGAAGAGGCAGAGTGTAGATGAGTGATAGTCTGGGAGTTTGTCCAGAGCTGGATTGGCGTCACTGGGCCCTGGGCAGCTACGCACAGAGCCGCACTCTGGTGAGGGCATCATGCTGGATGATCATGCTGGATGATAAACTGCACTTACAGAAGAGTGTGTGACTTCAATTACATCTCTGTCTAAAGTAGGACAAACACACACACACACACACACACACTAGAATGTAAGCAATTAGGCATGTACTGAGGCTGCTGGTCTTTGTCTTTAAAAGGTCAACGTGAGTTTTGGCTCCTCAATGGTTGCCAATAAACACTATGAGAGAGAGAGAGAGAGCTGCTGAGAGACTCACACACACATAAGCAGGTCTGCTGAGAGCCACTGTACTGTTCCGTGTGTGTGTGTGTGTGTGTGTGTGTGTGTGTGTGTGTGTGTGTGTGTGTGTGTGTGTGTGTGTGTGTGTGTGTGTGTGTGTGTGTGTGTGTGTGTGTGTGCGCGTGTGTGCGTGCGTGTGCGTGTGTATGTGGGTGTGTTTCTCACACCTGTGCCTCTGGTTCTCATTACTGAGTGGTACAGTGGACTTTCTCACATTAGAGCAGCTTAGACCAGACCTTTGATTAGTTGTGGGGTTCATTTCTAACAGGGATCTGATCCCTCCTGATCTCGACTCACACAGCACAGCAAGAGTCCTGACGGAATGTTGCGATCCCAATGACGCTGTCCAAAAATGAGAGAGGTGAGACAGTAGCCCCTATTTATGCATTTCAAAACCCCGGGGGATTACCCATCATACCCCCCCCCCAACCTTTCCGTCTGTCCTGGCGTAATTAACCCCTGCTAACACCCATGAGAATGTGTATATGTGTCCTGATCTAGGTGCTGCTGTAGGCCTCCTTGGGAGTAGACATTTGACTTTATTTCTCTCTATCTCTCTCTCTCTCTCACACACACACTCTCTCTCCCACCTGTTTATTTATTTCTTCTCTCTATCCGTCAGTCTGTCTGTCTCTCTCCCTGTCCGTGTATCTGGTAATGAGATACTCCTGTCGCCACGGCAACCTTGGCCTGTGTTTCTGGGTAGGGCTACAGAGAGACTAAAGACTTTAGTGTGTGTGTGTGTGGGGGGGAACCATGGCATGTTTCACTGCTGTGGGCTTACAGAGTTACACACTAATCACAGCCAGGCCTGGTTTCCTCTCTACACTACTAGGCTCTCTCTAAACATGGACCAGGGAAGCCTGCCACTCAATAAAGTACATAAAGGGCTTGGAATCTGTTCTTGAATATACCATTTTGTTCTAGAATATCTGTGTTCTCACCGTTCTAGAACGTCTGAGTTTCCTAGAATGTCTGTGGTTCAGAGTGTTTACGTTGCAGTGCATTTCTAGAATATGTGTGTGTGTGTGTGTGTGTGTGTGTGTGTGTGTGTGTGTGTGTGTCATGGATGTGCTGCACTGGGTTGTGTAAGTAGAGAATGGATTGTGTTGCGGAATGTGGTGTGTCGTTGACCCTTGGGCGTGGTCCTTGGCTTCCTGTGTTGCCGTGGTGACTGCAAGCGTTTCCTACTTTGGGAACATCACAGCGGATTGGGGCCATGTTTTTGACTCAGCAGGAATATTAGACGATGAGAAGTGCTGAATCATGCCTACCATGCTGGTTTGGAAATGGCAGTGATGGCGTATTCTTTCACATTAGCCTCTTGCTTCATGCTTAATGCTAGATCCCTTGGTGGTGGGTCTCTGTCCCTCTCTCTCTCTCTCTCTCTCTCTCTGTACTGCTCACTCTAGAACTTTCCTCTAGTGTTTAAAATGCCGTCCAGATGGCTCTTTCTCTCTCTCTACGTAACACACACACACACACAGCTTTCTCCTCTGCTGGAGGAGTATCTGCTACAGTATGTATTTTGGCTTTTATTGTTTGGTATTAGTTCTCTCCTGCTGTGCTCATTGTATTTCTTGAAGAAGTCGGACCAGGACTGATAGCCATATCCATCCTCTCTCTATTTGTGGAGGAGCTGTGTGCCAGAGAGCTGGGCCTTTGATAAAACAGATGACAGAAATAGGTCAGAAGATCAGGGGGTGGGAGAGGAGAGGAGAGGAGAGGAGAGGAGAGGAGAGGAGAGGAGAGGAGAGGAGAGGAGAGGAGAGGAGAGGAGAGGAGAGGAGAGGAGAGGAGAGGAGAGGAGAGGAGAGGAGAGGAGAGGAGAGGAGAGGAGAGTTACAGGTCATATTGGTGTTAGAGTAAGGAGGAGAATTGAGAAAGAAAGAGAAGATTTGTTAGATACCCACTGTTGTTTCCACGTCATTTCAACACAAAAAAATCAATGTGATGACGTTGAATCAACGTGGAAAACTCATTGGATTTGCAAAAACTCATTAAGGGCATTTCATATTTTTTTCACCCAACTTTTAAACCTAAATCCAATGTCATGGTGAAATGTGTTGTTAATTTCACATTGAATTCACATTAGTGTACAACAACCAAATGTAAATCAAAACTAGACGTTGAACTGACGTCTTTGCCCAGTGTCTGATAGGCAAACAGATATGTAGGGAAAGAAAGAAAGAAAGAAAGGAAGGAAGGAAGGAAGGAAGGAAGGAAGGAAGGAAGGAAGGAAGAAAGGAAGAAAGGAAGAAAGGAAGAAAGGAAGGAAGGAAGGAAGGAAGGAAGGAAGGAAGGAAGGAAGGAAGGAAGGAAGGAAGGAAGGAAGAAAGGAAGAAAGGAAGAAAGGAAGAAAGGAAGGAAGGAAGGAAGGAAGGAAGGAAGAAAGGAAGAAAGGAAGAAAGGAAGAAAGGAAGAAAGGAAGAAAGGAAGAAAGAAAGAAAGAAAGAAAGAAAGAAAGAAAGAAAGAAGTGGAGAAGAATGAGAGAGATTACATTTAGGGGAGGGTGGACAACAGTATAGGAGTGAGTTGAAGGGGTTAATTTGATTCAGATATTGTGGTGTTTGTTCAGGTCCCCTGTGATTTACTGTTGTTTTGATTAAGGTGTTCTCCCATGATTCTTAAATACACACACAAATACACACAGCCTGTACACATATCTCCCCTCCTTTATCAGCTTCACATGAAGAATGGCATTTAT
The DNA here is from genome assembly GCA_023634145.1 of Thymallus thymallus. Taxonomy (NCBI): domain Eukaryota; kingdom Metazoa; phylum Chordata; class Actinopteri; order Salmoniformes; family Salmonidae; genus Thymallus; species Thymallus thymallus. Next base: position 7,229,328 of record CM042408.1, read on the forward strand.
CAGCTCTGTGTTTTACCCATGCAGAAAGATACAGCCCAGTGCACATACCATAGCACTGCACTAGACAGTACACACACACATACACACACACACACACACTAGACATGTACTGTAGGTCCTTGGGTACTTACAGGTCCTTCAGAAAGTATTCACACCCCTTGACTTTTTCCACATTTTGTTATGTTACAGCCTGAATTGAAAAAACTAAATAAACCTAAATAAGTTCAGGAGTCAAAATTAACAAGTAAAATACTAAATTGCATGAACTCACTCTGTGTGCAATAATAGTGTTTAGCATGATTTTTGAATGACTACCTCATCTCTGTACCCCACACATACAATTATTTGTAAGGTCTCTCAGTCGAGCAGTGAATTTCAAACACAGATTCAACCACAAAGACCAGGGAGGTTTTCCAATGCCTTGCAAAGAAGGGCACCTATTGGTAGATGGGTGAAGTTATTAATTACACTTTGGATGGTGTATCAATACACAGAGTCACTACAAAGATACAGGCGTCCTTCCTAACTCAGTTGCCGGAGAGGAAGGAAACCCCTCAGGGATTTCACCATGAGGCCAATGATGACTTTAAAACAGTTTAAACTTTGTAACTGGCTGTGATAGGAGAAAACTGAGGATGGATCAACAACATTGTAGTTACTCCACAATACTAGTCTAAATGTCAGCGTGAAAAGAAGGAAGCATGTACATAATACAAATATTCCAAAACATGCATCCTGTTTGCAATAAGGTACAAATGTAAAACTGCAAAAAAATGTGGCAACGAAATGAACTTTGTGTCCTGAAATCAAAGCGTTATGTTTGAGGAAAATCCATCACATCACTGAGTGCCACTCTTCATATTTTCTAGCATGATGGTGGCTGCATCATGTTATGGGTATACTTATCATCGGCAAGGACTAAGGAGTTTTTTAGGATTACAAGAAATGGAATAGAGCTAAGCACAGGCAAAATCCTAGAGGAAAACATGGTTCAGTCTGTTTTCCACCAGATACTGGTATTCAAATTCAGCTTTCAGCAGGACAATAACCTAAAACACAAATATACACTGGAGTTACTTACCAAGACGACATTGAATGTTCTTGAATGGCTGAGTTACAGTTTTGGCTTGAAAATCTATGGCAAGACTAACAATGATCAACAACCAACTTGACAGAGCTTGAAGAATTTTTTAAAAGAATAATGTGCAGATATTGTACAATCCAGGTGTGCAAAGCTCTTAGAGACTCACCTAGAAAGACTCACAGCTGTAATCACTGCCAAAGGTGATTCTAACATGCATTGCCTCAGGGATGTGAATACTTATGTAATTGAGATATTTCTGTATTTCATATTCAGTACAATGTCATTATGGGAGTATTGTGTGTGTAGATGGGTGACAAAAATAATATATATAATAAATGTTGAATTCAGGCAGGGATATGAATACTTTTTGAAGGCACTGTAGAGTTCCCCACATGCTATCCCATCCATCTTATTCTGGTCTTATCCTCTCATTGGGCAGTGTAGATTTTCTCACTCATCTATCATTGAGAAAAATAACAGATTCAATAGATTACAATTATAGACTTCATATATGTGATAGGGTATTTCATGTGTCTGTCTGTGTGTGTGGGTGCAAGTAAAATGTTCCCTCAGACGTAACATTCCAGGGATTTCTGTGCGTCAACTAATGATGATGTAAGACATCTGTGTTCATCCCCTTGGAGAGGGGTCGGAATGATGATGTAATGGGATGAGCCCAACAGGTGCCGGGGGGTCCTACGCCCCCCCCCCAAACTTGTCTCAATAAAAACCAATTAGTCTAGTGAAGACTGGACAAGACTGAGGGTTTAATGGATGAGATGAGCTGTACGAGCTGCCTCACGCTACAGAAACAGGAGATAGGCTCCTGCCCTGTGGGCCGTTCTGGCTCGGACAAGGCTGCTTTTCTTTACTACCATGAAACTACACAAGAATACCATCACCATACTGAACCAGAATACACTCACCCCATTGGTGTATGGTTTTGAAATCCTTCTCTACTTTGTTTGAAAGAAGTTGTTTGCAGCAGTTGTGTAACACTCCTGTTTTGGTGTTGTTTTCTAAAGTTTTCAAATTCCTCCTCCGACCGCTGATGGCTGCACCCCAAGCAACCATGGTTTACATCCTGTGTTTTGCAGTATAAATGACAACCATGGTTTACATCCTGTGTTTTGCAGTATAAATGACAACCATGGTTTACATCCTGTGTGTTGCAGTATAAATGACAACCATGGTTTACATCCTGTGTTTTGCAGTATAAATGACAACCATGGTTTACATCCTGTGTTTTGCAGTATAAATGACAACCATGGTTTACATCCTGTGTTTTGCAGTATAAATGACAACCATGGTTTACATCCTGTGTGTTGCAGTATAAATGACAACCATGGTTTACATCCTGTGTTTTGCAGTATAAATGACAACCATGGTTTACATCCTGTGTTTTGCAGTATAAATGACAACCATGGTTTACATCCTGTGTTTTGCAGTATAAATGACAACCATGGTTTACATCCTGTGTGTTGCAGTATAAATGATAACCACGGTTTACATCCTGTGTGTTGCAGTATAAATGACAAGAGGGATCACCAGCAGTGGAGGCTGGAATGAATTAAACTGAGTCAAATGTGTGGTTTCCATATGTTTGATGTGTTTGATACCATTCCATTAATTCCATTCCAGACATTACAATTAGCCGATCCTCCTATAGCTCATCCCACCAGCCTCCTCTGATCACAAGTCCTGTTCCTGGGAAGAGCAGCCATGTTGTTTTGACAGTACGGGCTCTCTGTCTCGGCACTCATTGAGAACAGCTGTTGATGTTGGGACAGGACCAAAACCTCCCTGTTTAAAACAACTGTTCTACACTAAAACCTACTCAACCCAAACACACGACCTCCCACCCCAGAAATCATGCCAAGCATTATAGTGCCCTTGACTAGGGCTCAAATCAAATCAAATGTTGTCACATGCTTCAGGTGTAGACTAAAAGTGAAATGCTTTCTTAAGGGCCCTTCCCAACAATGCAAAGAGAAAAATAGACAAATATAATATCACAAGGAATAAATCAAATCAAATTGTATTTGTCACATGCGCAGAAGACAACAGGTGTAGACCTTACAGTGAAATGCTTACTTACAAGCCCTTAACCAACAATACAGTTAAGAAAAATAAGTAAAAAATAGAAATAACAGATGATTGAGTGGCAGTAAAATAACAGTAAAATAAAAGTAGCAAGGCTATATACAGGGAGTACCGGTACAGAGTCAATATGCGGGGGTACAGGTTAGTCAAGGTAATTGAGGTAATATGTACATGTAGGTAGGGTTAAAGTGACTATGCATTGATAATAAACAGTGAGTAGCAGCAGTGTAAAAGAGGGGTTGGGGGGACAATGCAAATAGTCCGGGTAGCCAATTTGATTAGCTGTTCAGGAGTCTTATGGCTTGGGGGTAAAAGCTGTTAAGAAGCCTTTTTGACCTAGACTTGGCGCTCCGGTACCGCTTGCCGTGCAGTAGCAGAGAGAACAGTCTATGACTTGGCTGGCTGGAGTCTTTGACAATTTTTAGGGCCTTCCGCCTGGTATAGAGGACCTGGATGGCAGGAAGCTTGGCCCCAGTGATGTACTGGGCCGTATGCACTACCCTCTGTAGTGCCTTGTGGTCGGAGGCTGAGCAGTTGCCATACCAGGCAGTGATGCCACCAGTCAGGATGCTCTAGATGGTTCAGCTGTAGACCTTTTTGAGGATCTGAGGACCCATGACAAATCTTTTCAGTCTCCTGAGGGGGAATAGGGTTTGTCGTGCCCTCTTCACGACTGTGTTGAAGGCTGAACTGTAGTCAATGAATAGCATTGTCACGTAGGTGTTCCTTTTGTCCAAGTGGGAAAGGGCAGTGTGGAGTGCCCTAACCCTAACCTGTTAATAGGATAGTCTCAAACAGAGCTCATCCAGTTTGTTCTCTAGTGACCATACATTCGCCAAAAGAACGGAGGGTAGAGGCGGTTTATTTGCATACCCCATCGCTTCCTCTTTCGAATCCAGGGGATTAAGGCCTGGTCCGGAGTAAGCATAACTTTCAGAACTTCCAACTCGTTAAAGTAGAAATTGTCATCCAGATCGAGGTTAGTGATCACTGTTCTACATCCAGAAGCTGTTTTCAGTCATAGGAAATGATGACAGAGACATTATGTACAGTACAAAGAAAATTAAGATCACCGTGAAAAAACACACAAAATAGCAGAATTGGTCAGGAGCCTGTGTAACTCACATTGGTAAGGCGTTGCCAAAAGCCATTGCCAAAGTGCATACACCTGCATCGATGGCGCAACAGACATGGCAGCTCTGCTTCTAGCTCCTAAGCAACTGTGCAGTATTTAGTTTTTTTGTGTGTTATTTATTACATTATTAGCCCTGAATATTTTTTGTGTTATTACACAGAGCCGGAAATAACTTTTGGATATCAGAGCTGCGATAACTCACCAGCATTACGACCAGGAACGGACCGCCCCCCCCCCCCCCCCCCAGGTGGTGAATGTAGGAAACAACACCTCCACTTCACTGATCCTCAACACAGGGGCCAAACAATGGGTGCATGCTCAGTCCCCTCCTGTACTCCCAGTTCACCCAAACAACACAGCATTGGTAAGCCTGGCTGACAACAATGACGAGACAGCCTACCGGGAGGAGGTGAGGGCCCTGGCGGAGTGGTGCCAGGAAAATAACCTCTCCCTCAACGTCAACGAAACAAATGAGATGATTGTGGACTTCAGGAAACAGCAGAAGCAACCCCCCTATCCACACCGAGGGGACCGCAGTGGAGAAGGTGGAAAACGTCAAGTTCCTCGGCGTACACATCACCGATAAACTGAAATGGTCCACCCACACAGACAGTGTGGTGAAGAAGGCGCAACAGAGCCTCTTAAACCTCAGGAGGCTGAAGAAATGTGGCTTAGTCCCTAAGACCCTCACAACCTTTTACAGATGCACAATTGAGAGCATCCTGTCGGGCTGTATCGCCGCCTGGTACGGCAACTGCAGGGCTCTCCAGAGAGTTGTGCGGTCTGCTCAACGCATCACCGGGGGCACACTGCCTGCTCTCCAGGACACCTACAGCACCCGATGTCACAGGAAGATCATCAAGGACATCAACCACCCGAGCCACGGCCTGTTCACCCCGCTATCATCCAGAAGGAGAGGTCAGTACAGGTGCATCAAAGCTGGGACCAAGAGACTGAAAAACAGCTTCTATCTCAAGGTCATCAGGCTGTTAAATAGCCATCACTAACCGGTTACTCAACCCTGCACCTTAGAGGCTGCTGCCCTATGTACATAGACATGGAATCACTGTTCACATTAAATGGAACACTAGTCACTTTAATAATGTTTACATACTGTTTTACTCATTCCATATGTATATAATGTACTCTACTGTATTTTAGTCAATGCCACGCCGACATTGCTCGTCCTAATATTTATATATTTCTTAATTCCATTATTTAACTTTTAGATGAGTGTGTATTGTTGTGAATTGTTAGATATTACTACACTGTTGGAGTTAGGAACACAAGCATTTCACTTCACCCACAATAACATCTGATAAATATATGTATATGACCAATAACATTTGATTTTATTAAATTGTATTTTCATTTGATGGCACACACACACACACACACTTGGTGGTCAGATACAGGACTGACTCTGATCTACAATAAGTTAAAGTGAACCACTCTATCACTCTGTATAATAGGGTTTGTCTAACTTGGTTTATTATTTCCTCTTGTTACTTTGGGTCCACCACCTCCAGCCCTAAACACATTTGTGCACAACATTTGAGAGAAATACACTTTTTGTGCGTATGAAAACTTTCGGGGATCTTTTATTTCAGCTCATGAGACATGGGACCAACACTTTACATGTTGCGTTGTTCAGTATACTGTATTTCAATCATCATCGTCTTAAAAGAGGTGTGTTTTCTGTTGTCCTTTGAAAAAGCTTGAATCGTTTGCTGTGTGCGGTTGGCTCCCGAGTGAGTGTTTGAGACTTAGTGTTTGTCGTTACTTAGTATTTTTATCCTTGAACACCGATCCTCCGTCTGGTCTCTTCTCTGCTCCCGGGTCCAACCTCACCACGTCACATCATCACTACACATACAGGTCTTCTCTATCCATCCCTGAGTTCTTTCTCTCTTTCTACACACAGAGCTGTAATTTAACTTAATTACACCATTATATGTAGTTGGTAGATTAGACTTTGTGAAGTCAACAACCACAACATGCTGGCCTGAATAATGCTCTGAATGGCCTTTTAACTCTGATATGACACGGGGTCACATTTTGAACACTTCATTGTTGTTCTGATTTAAACAGGCATCAGACAAGACGCCCTGGTTTCTCTCTTCCTGCCCCAAGCCAAGCCACTCTCTTATCGGACTGCATGCTCTGTGTATATGATGGAGAGATTAAAGGCTTAAGTGTGTGCGTGTGTCTGTAAGTCAGAACAGAGCATATATGCAGGATTTGACATGTTCCCAGGCAGCGTTACCGGATACAAAAGACAGTATGCCATCATTCAGAGGCATACTAATAGCCAGTCTGAAATAATAAAACTCATTTTCTTTTACAGTAAAATATATTCTCCCATAAACACTGGATGGCAGATGAGAGGAGATGTTGAAGAAAGACATGTTTATGGGTGTTTCCAGTTCTCTCTGAAGTTATGCTTGGCAGTTTAAATTAGACTGCTGGCATAGGCCAGAATATGTAGCAGAGGAGGCTGGTGGGAGGAGCTCATTGTAAGGACTGGAATGGAATCAATGAAACGGAGTCAAACTCAATGGTACCATTCCATTGATTCCATTCCAGCCATTACAATGAGCCGTCCTCCTATAGCTCCTCCCACCAGCCTCCTGTGATATGTAGTCTATGCATCTATCTATATATTTGTGCTTAATGCAAGGTTCTACAAAATAATAATAATAATAATAATAATAATAATAGTGATGACTGTATATATTTATGGTAATTGAGAAACTGGGAGGCTAGAAAAGTCATTTCTGTCTAGGCCATACAGGGGCAACGTTGCCGTACTGATGTTCTGTCAGGCATTATTATTCAGAGCTGTGTTAGTTATTGATTACTTTCAGTTCATCCGAGTTTATGCTAGTCACGTATCTATGTCCTGTTGTAAGTAGATTTACAGTTGAAGTCGGAAGTTTACATAAACCTTAGCCAAATACATTTAAACTCAGTTTTTCACAATACCTGACATTTAATCCTAGTGAAACTTCCCTGTCTTAGGTCAGTTAGGATCACCACTTTTATTTTAAGAATGTGAAATGTCAGAATAATAGTAGAGAGAATGATTTATTTCAGCTTTTATTTCTTTCATCGTATTCCCAGTGAGTCAGAAGTTAACATACACTCAATTAGTATTTGGTAGCATTTCCTTTAAATTGTTTAACTTGGGTCAAACATTTTGTGTAGCCTTCCACAAGCTTCCCACAATAAGTTGGGTGAATTGGATGACCACTCCAATACCTTGACTTTGTTGTCCTTAAGCCATTTTGCCACAACTTTGGAAGTATGCTTGGGGTCATTTTCGACCAAGCTTTAACTTCCTGACTGATGTCTTGAGATGTTGCTTCAATATATCCACATAATTTTCCTTCCTCATGATGCCATCTATTTTGTGAAGTAAACCAGTCCCTGCTGCAGCAAAGCACCCCCCACAACATGATGCTGCCACCCCCGTGCTTCACGGTTGGGATAGTGTTCTTCGGCTTGCAAGCGTCCTCCTTTTTCCTCCAAACATAACGATGGTCATTATGGCCAAACAGTTATATTTTTGTTTCATCAGACCAGAGGACATTTCTCCAAAAAGTACGGAGTAACTTTCACCATGTGCAGTTGCAAACCGTAGTCTGACTTTTTTATGGCGGTTTTGGAGCAGTGGCTTTCTTCCGGCAGCGGCCTTTCAGGTTATGTCGATATAGGACAGTTTTACTGTGGATATAGATACTTTTGTACCTGTTTCCTCCAGCATCTTCACAAGGTCCTTTGCTGTTGTTCAGGGATTGATTTTCACTTTTCGCTCCAGGGTACGGTCCCATGGTATTATTACCTGCGTACTATTGTTTGTTACAGATGAACGTGGTACCTTCAGGCGTTTGGAAATTGCTCCCAAGGATGAACCAGGCTTGTGGAGGTCTACAATTTTTTTCTGAGGTCTTGGCTGATTTCTTTTGATTTTCTCATGATGTCGAGCAAAGAGGCACTGAGTTTGAAGGTAGGCCTTGAAATACATCCACAGGTCCACCTCCAATTGATTCAAATGATGTTCAGAAGCTTCTAAAGCCATGACAGAATTTTCTGGAATTTTCCAAGCTGTTTAAAGGCACAGTCAACTTAGTGTATGTAAACTTCTGACCCACTGGAATTGTGATATAGTGAATTATAAGTGAAATAATCTGTCTGTAAACAATTGTTGAAATAATTACTTGTGTCATGCACAAAGTAGATGTCCTAACCGACTTGCCAAAACTATAGTTTGTTAACAGGAAATCTGTGGAGTGGTTGAAAAATGAGTTTTAATGACTTCAACCTAAGTGTATGTAAACTTCTGACTTTAACTGCATGGTTTATGACTTTGTGGCTGTGGTAACTAGTGACAAGACTACCTTGGCTATTGCACAGAATCCACCTCTCTGCTTCCTCACTGTTCCCCAGTCAAAATACTGTTTCTCCACTAGGGTTGTAGTAATGCCACAAAACCACCACTGGGTGGAGTCTCATCCCCACTGCAACATGTTTAGCTGCTGTAGTTGTTCATGTCATTTGACAACCAACTCATTATGTGGAAGTGGTTGCATTGTTGTGGTGCTTTAACCTCTAGTCAATACTAAACCCCCAGTTACCTGCCTGTAAGAGGAGTGAATGGCATATCTATGTTCTTTTTACAGCATCAACAGGTGAGGTGCTTATAATCCCCTCGGGGATCAATAAAGTACCTATCTCTCTATCTATCTATCTATCTATCTCTCTATCTCTCTATCTATCTATCTATCTATCTATCTATCTATCTATCTATCTATCTATCTATCTATCTATCTATCTATCTATCTATCTATCTATCTATCTATCTATCTATCTATCTATCTATCTATCTATCTATCTACCTACCTACCTACCTACCTACCTACCTACCTACCTACCTACCTACCTACCTACCTACCTACCTACCTACCTACCTACCTACCTACCTACCTACCTACCTACCTATCTATCTATCTAAGCACTCTTTTCATCACATATACATTTGTATATTTATCATTCTCCATCCCCCAATGTGTTTCTTGTCTCTCATCTGTCTGTTGATTTACATGTCTCTCTCCTTCTCAGGGCCAGCCTGGTCTTCTTGGTTCTCAGGGCCCCCAGGGGCCTCCAGGACATCTAGGGGACCCAGGAGTCCAGGGAGTCCAGGGAGAGAAGGGCGACCGGGGCAGAGGAGGCTTCATCGGCCCCAAGGGTGCTGTGGTGAGGAACACTGACTGGATAATTATTCTCTAGAGATCTCAGCCACTGGCCTAGTAATGTGTCCACACATCAAGTGTTGGTATGGACTTCTATACAGTAAGTGTTTTTTCCTTTCTCCGCAGGGGATGACTGGTGTTCCTGGGTTTTCCGGATCGGACGGTATTCCTGTAAGTGGGATTGAGATGTTGCTCTCCAAAACCACATAAATAACAGACACACACATGACAAACAAAACATGTCTGGTTGTTTTGTTTATATTTTAAGTAGTCTTTATACAACGTGTACTGTTGTTAAGGGTATGACATTAGCTCCTTCATGTCATCATCCAGGGCCACCCAGGACAGGCTGGGCCTCGTGGGAAACCTGGAGCAGACGGGTGCAATGGAACACATGGAGACTCAGGGTCGGCAGGGCAACCAGGCTACGATGGCCAGCCCGGGTATAAGGTACGTATGATCCCAGTTGATGTCACCAGAGATGTTTGTGGAGACAGAATCAAGGTTTCCACCTTGTAGCCTGAGACATTTAATAACTTCCTTTCTTCCTTTTTTCTATTTGAATTGTCAACCCATTCCCCCCTCTCTTGCTCTCTTTCTCTCTCTCTCTCTCTCTCTCCGTCTCTCCACAGGGTCAGGCGGGCAGGAAGGGACAGAAGGGAGACACTCTGGAGCTGAGTGTGTTCATGGAGCGCTTCAGGGTGAGAGGAGAGTTCTGGAGGACTGTGGATAGACCTGATATAGTAATACATACAGTAGTATCACCTCCGAAGGCTATCAGAGCGCTGTATGATATAGTATTACATACAGTAGTATCACCTCCAAGGCTATCAGAGCGCTGTATGACCTCTGTGTCCATAGTGCAGGCTGTTTTAAATGGTACATCATGTCAGTTGGGCCAGTAACCGAAAGATCGCTGGTTAAAATACCCAAGCCGATAAAGTGAAAAATCTGTCAATGTGCACTTGAGCAAGGCACTTAACCCTAATTTGCTCCGGGGGTGCCGTACTACTATGGCTAACCCTGTAAAACATCACATTTCACTGCACCTATCCGGTGTATGTGACAGCTTTTCGCGTGGCGCTGACTGGTAAAACGCTTCAGGAGGGTGGTCACATGTGCTAGCAAGGCAGAGGTCCCGGGAGGAAATGGTACTCATTAAGCAAGGAGTGTTACGCCCTTTACAGTGGTGCCGTGACCCGGATCTACAGTTGCGCTCAGCTCAATGCTGGGGTCGCTGTTGAGTAAGTTTGAGGGGTGATTGTAGCACATGGGGATGTATGCAACTTACTCCTCAGTCTAAAGTGTCCCCACATTCTCCAGAGAATATCTAGCTTCTCGCCGACTGGTAAGACGCCTCAGAAGGGCGATCACGTGAGCTAGCAAGGCAGAGGTCCTGGTTTTGCGCCAGGTATGGGCCGAATCAGGAGGAAGTGGAACTCGCTAAGCAAGCGGCCTGACGTCGTTTACAAACAATCAACCTCTCTGTGTGACTTTTCTACAGGGAGATTCAGGACAGCCCGGATATCCTGGATTAGTTGTGAGTATGGCACCACCGCCATTCCCTGTCACTTAAAACATATGCTACAAGATAGACAGCATATTATACTATTGATATACTACATATTATAAATTGCATTGCACTCTGTCATTCTCTGGTTGTGCATCCTCCCTTCTCTCTCTCAGGGTCCTCAGGGTAACCCAGGTCGGTCTGGCTACAGAGGACTCCCAGGACCACAGGTTAGTGTGTGTGTGTGTGTGTGTGTGTGTGTGTGTGTGTGTGTGTGTGTGTGTGTGTGTGTGTGTGTGTGTGTGTGTGTGTGTGTGTGTGTGTGTGTGTGTGTGTGTGTGTGTGCGTTGCTGTACTTTCTACCGTATACACCCTCAGTACTAGATACCTAATCATTGTTCTGGTTTGTCTCAGGGCCCACCAGGGTTTCCTGGCTCTCCTGGGCCAAAGGTAAGGTCCTAACATGCACCACCTAATTGGGAATATGTTTCATCTCTCGTATAAGATACATGGTTAGTGAATTAGATAAACGTAATTCTAAGGATGTGTTTTAAGTTGGTGTGTTTTCTGCTCAGGGCACCATGACCAAAGTGTTGAAGGGGGTCAAAGGAGAAACTGTGAGTGGCTACAGACACTTTTATTCGATTTTTCTATAGATTGAACTGCCTAGCACTTCATGTGTTTGACTACAAAATAATAATGATTTGTCAATGCTGTCCTCATCTCTGCTTTCATTTTCTCACTGCACTTCCCTCTCTGGCCACAGGGTGAGGCTGGAGAGCCTGGTCCCCAAGGGAACTCCACCCATTCCCAGAACCGCCCATTTACCGGGCCCAATGTCAGTACAGCTCCACACTCCACTTTAATATGTTAAAAAATAAACAATTAATATGCATGTTTTCCCAGTGATTTTGATTGTGTGTTGACTGAATCACTCTAATGCTGTTCTGCTCTGACTCCTCCAGGGCAGAAAGGGTGAGAAAGGGTTGAAAGGTGATACTGGTCCTGAGGTAAGTGACCTCTCGTCTTTTGTGGTCTTTATAACACCATGTTCCATCCTAACATGTGTAGTCATAATGGGACGCACTGTGGATTATTGTTGACTAACTCATCTATTTTACCTGTTTCTTATCAGGCTGACAACAAAGGAGAGACTGGTGTTATGGGGATGCCTGGGCAACGGGTTAGTATCATACAAACATTATACATACATTATACTGCATGCATTACACATATAAATCTGTATTTACACTATTATAAATACAGATTAACCTGCCCTGTTGATCCTGTCATTGCTTGCGACACACTGACCTGTTGAATGTTTATGTGTGTTCTTTCAGGGAGTCCCTGGTCGGGATGGAGAGCAAGGACTGAGGGTAAGTGTGTGTAGTCAAACAATGCCAAGACCTCTATGTAATTCAGTGGAGGCCGCTGAGTGGAGGACGGCTCATAATAATGACTGGAATGGGGTAAATTTAATGGTATCAAACACATAATGTGTTTGATGCCGTTCCATTCACTCCATTCCAGCCATAACACATCGTCCTCCCCTCAGCAGCCTCCACTGATATAATTACACTAGAATGTTTTGGTTTTTGCATTGGACGCTGTGGACCAATAGAGGTGTTGCAGTTGCATCTTCTGTCCTCTTGGTGGTGCTTTTGAACACTTTGTCTAACTAGCCCCCTTTACTCTCCCTCTCCCTCTCCCTCTCCCTCTCCCTCTCCCTCTCCCTCTCCCTCTCCCTCTCCCTCCAGGGTGACCTGGGAGAACCAGGACTGAGGGGCAGAGATGGTCAAAAGGTGATCCCAAAGTTAATACCCACATCAAAACACTGTGATTCTATCAGAGCTTTGAGACACACTAGTCTATTCTAAACTTTCATTCAAATCCTTACACACAGAAACTATATAGTAGGTTTTAACAGATGGGTGTTGTGGCTTTTAGGGTGCCAGAGGAGAACCAGGGGAGCTGACCTATTATGATGGTCCCTCAGGAGGGCGGGACAGAGGTTTGATTAACCAATCAACTTATCAATCACTTTTCTATCAGAGTGTCAATTTTCATTCAAGCCAATCAGCTACACTTATATAGATATTGATTGGTGTCCATTTTGGGGTTGGGGTGGGTGGTGTAGTTGGTCCTCCTGGTCCTCCTGGACAGCTGGGTCCCCAGGGCCAGCGCGGTCTGCAGGGGGAGAAAGGTCTTCCAGGCCGCGCTGGACCTCCTGCTAGGAAGGATTATGATCAACAACAAGGTCAGTACCAAACCCTCACTTATCCAGTCAGTGGTCTGTAGTGTTGCTTAACTAGTAGTTTTCTCTACTGTACTTAATATAATGTTATAATAAAAAAATGTAAAACTCTATTGTTAACAAGTCTTAAAACAAGATGATGTATGGCATAGTTTTGTTTTTGTGTTTTTCAAACGTTTGGTTTCCTCAGTAATCATTCATCCTCTCCGATCACCTTCATCCTCTATGTTCCAACAGTGGTGGATCTGTGGGGCCCGTTCGGAGAGCCGGGCGTAAAGGGAGAGATGGGTGCTCCTGGAGAGCTAGGTATCCCTGCCCTCAGCCCCGGACCCCCAGGTATCAACGGCCTGCCTGGGCTCAGGGGCCCACCCGGACCACCAGGTTCATGTGAGTGTGGACATGAAAGAGATTAATTTTATATTTTATTAAAATGTTGTATAGAATGATTTAAAGTAATAGTCCAGTGTTTACAGATTTCTATGAATGATGACATATCATTAATCACAATATGAGTGAAATAGTTTTCCTTACAACATTTTGTATTAAGTCTTTTAAAAAGTAGCTTTCCTGTGTTTGAATGGTGTGGGCGTACCCCAACAACATAATGATGTGGGTGTATACCAGTCAATAAAATTATTAATGCGAGTAGACCGCTGATTGGCTAGCTCAGCCAATGAGCCGACATAGTGTTCTATGAGGAAATAGCAAGCATTTTTTTAACAGTCTGTTTGAGATACATGTTTGAAATTGCGTTTCAAAGCGTTTTTTTTTTTCTTCTCCAATTTATGCTTTGGCCATAAACATAAATTGGGAGTTTTTTTAATGAATTTTTAAAAGTAAGATTTTTACTGGACAGTTACTTTATGGATTGTTGTGAGTGTATCTCTCAATATGTGTTTGTGTGCTTCTCTGTATCTAAATATCTGCAGGGGCGGACTTCTACAAGGGAATTGCAGGGCAGAGAGGGCGGCCAGGCTCTGCTGGAAAAAAAGGACTGAAAGGTGCTTGCACACCGTAATGTACATTTTTACACTATGATCACATGTTATGTGTTACAGTATAACTGATCGGAATGTGTGTGTTTTAGGTGATCACGGGTTGTGCATGTGCAACATTGTCCACTCCCCTCCGGGCTTGCCTGGCCCTGCTGGTAGCCAAGGCGACCCCGGAATGAGTGGCGAGGTTGGTCAGCAGGGAGAGTCAGGAGAGCCAGGACCCCCAGGTGTCATCGGACTGCCTGTAAGAACAACTAACACCACCTTAGCTTGACAACATCTACCTCACAACAAACATGCACTCACTCACACACACACCCACACAGACAGACAAACACACACACACACACATATACAGTGCCTTGCAAAAGTATTCATCCTCCTTGGCATTTTTCCTATTTTGTTGCATTACAACCTGTAATTTAAATGGATTTTTATTTTGGATTTCATGTAATGGACATTCACACAAAATAGTCCAAATTGGTGAAAGAAATAACTTTTTCGAAAAATTCTAAAAAAAATACAAAACTGAAAAGTGGTGTGTGCATATGTATTCACCCCCTTTGCTATTAATAAGATCTGGTGCAACCAATTACCTTCAGAAGTCACATAATTAGTTAAATAAAGTCTACCTGTGTGCAATCTAAGTGTCACGTGATCTGTCACATGATCCCAGTATAAATACACCTGGGCTGCGGTCCAAACACTTAAAAGACACACCCTCGTCCACTTACCCTCGCCATATGCCCTTGGGGGAATCCCTGTCGCCATCTTGGAGGGCGGTCCAAATGATTAGCCAAGCAAGGGAAGTTTGCAATGTAAGCCCCTCAGCCCTCGTTTTTAGTTGAGTTTACGAGTGTACAATTATGTTCACTCCGGGACCTGAAACTCAAAAAGGACCACTTTAAGCCGTACACTCCACAGAGCTGGGCTTTACGGAAGAGTGGCCAGAAAAAAGCCATTGCTTAAGGAATGTGGGAGACTTCCCAACATATGGTAGAAGGTACTCTGGTCAGATGAGACTAAAATTTAGCTTTTTGGCCATCAAGGAAAACACTATGTCTGGCGCAAACCAAACACCTCTCATCACCCCGAGAACACCATCCCCACAGTGAAGCATGGTGTCACGGTGTGTGGTAAGAAGGAGACCAGGCGCAGGATGAACGATGAACAAAGGTTTTACTAAAGCAGACTGCGCGTCCGACAGAATGAATACAATACACTGAAACGGCATTAGGCCGGTGCAAACATAATAGCACTAGTAGTCAGAGGAAACCGCATGGAAAAACACACTGACGTACACAAGGCAATACTCCACGCAGACACTGACAAACACAAGAACAGATATAGGCTGTGGAGATGAGAACCAGGTGTGCGTAATCATGGACAATCCGGGGTGTTTGATTCAATGGATGCTGACAGTCGGAAGAATGGACGGTGGTGGCTAATAGGCCTGCGACAGGGAGTGACGTAGTCGGGATTCCCTGGAGGGAGGCGTGATCACGGGAAGCACCGTGACTCATGGTGGTGGTAGCATCATGCTGTGGGGATGTTTTTCATCGGCAGGGACTGGGAAACTGGTCAGACTTGAAGGATTGATGGATGGCGCTAAATACAGGGAAATTCTTAAGGGAAACCTGTTTCAGTCTTCCAGAGATTCGAGACTGGGTGTCAGGCTCTGATCATAGGAAAGCCGTTGGCTCCACTGATTGTCTATGGTCAGAGCCTGACATCTAGCTATTTTGTTTCTATGTTGATTTTGTGTTGGTCCCCAATTAGAGGCAGCTGCTTTGCATTGTCTCTAATTGGGGGCCATATTTAAGTTCAGGTGTTTCACCTGTCTGGTGTGGATCGTTGGTTTTGTTTAGTGCTAGTTGCCGACCTTTGTTACGTTAGTGTTTATTCTTGTTTATTATTTTGTGCCTGATGATTTTAATAAATAATCATGTCGCACTACTTCAGCGCTGCGTCTTGGCCTGCCAATCACCACGATCGTGACACTGGGACGGAGGTTCACCTTCCAGCAGGACAATGACCCTAAGCATACTGCTAAAGCAACACTCGAGTGGTTTAAGGGGAAACATTTAAATGTCTTGGAATGGCCTAGTCAAAGCCCAGACCTCAATCCAATTGAGAATCTGTGGTATGACTTAAAGATTGCTGTACACCAGCGGAACCCATCCAACTTGAAGGAACTAGAGCAGTTTTGCCTTGAAAACTGGGCAAAAATCCCAGTGGCTAGATGTGCCAAGCTTATAGAGACATACCCCAAGAGACTAATTGCTGCACAAGGTGGCTCTACAAAGTATTGACTTTGGGGGGGAGGGGGGGGGGGGGATGGTGAATAGTTATGCACGCCCAAGTTTAGTTTTTTTGTCTTATTTCTTGTTTGTTTCACAATGAAAAATATTTTGCATCTTCAAAGTTGTAGGCATGTTGTCTAAATCAAATGATACCAAAAATAAAATTTAATTCCAGGTTGTAAGGCAACAAAATAGGGAAAATGCCAAGGGGGTGAATACTTTCGCAAGCCACTGTACGTTACACACACATCACAACTGCTGCTACCAGACTATTATTATTGCTAAATAGAGCACCAATTAAACACTTGGCCCTCAATCCACCCTTTCCCAAAACATGTGTAAATATTGAACTATAAATTGTGTATTTTTGTTATTATACTTTTGCTAAAATGTTTAATCTATTCTACTGATTCATCTACTTTATGTTCATATTCTTATATTTTATTATTTCTTATTTTTGTTGCATTTCGAGAAGGAACCTGCAAGTAAGTTGGACGGTGTATACCATGTGTTTCCCGTACATACGACTAATAAAACTTGAAACTTGGAATAGGGAAACATTCATCATAAACACCCTTGTCTCTCTCACTGGCTTCCTAATCCCTTACTCTATGCCCCCCTCTCTCTCCCTCCATCCTCAGGGGTTCCCTGGTGCCACAGGACAACCGGGTCCAAAGGGTAGGAAGGGCGAGTTCATTCAGGCCAAAGAGAAAGGTAGTGTGGTCTTTCTTTCACACATTTATACTCCATTTATACACCATTATGCATGTGAGTCACAGGAGGTTGGTGGCACCTTAACTGGGGAGGACTGGCTCGTGGTAATGACTGGAGGTGGAATGGTATCAAATACATCAAACACATGGTTTCCATGTGTTTGTTGCCATTCCATTCGCTCCATTACAGCCAATATTATGAGCTGTCCTCCCCTCAGCAGCCTCCACTGGTGTGAGTGTATGTGTAAACTAATGTGTTTGTGTGTGAACTCTACAGGATATGCCGGTGACCCAGGAGACCCAGGTATGACGGGTGACCCAGGATTACAGGGACTCCCTGGGCCCAGTGGGATCAGTGGATTCCCTGGGAATCGTGGTCCTTCAGTAAGAACCCCCTACACTCATCGAAAGAAACGCGCTATCTAGAACCTAAAAAGGTTCTTCGGCTGTCCCCATAGGAGAACCCTTTGAGGAATAATTTTTGGTTCCAGGTAGAACATTTTTGGTTCCAGTTAGAACCTTTTGGGGTTCCATGTAGAAACCTCTATGCAAAGGCTTCTACCTGGAACCAAAAAGGGTTCTACCTGGAACCAAAAAGGGTTCTCCTATGGGGACAGCCGAAGAACCCTTTTAGAACCCTTTTTTCTAAGACTGTAGAATCTCTCTTTCCAACCTCATAGTGTCACCACTTACATTCAGATGGACTGTATATAACAACTCATAGTGTCACCACTTACATTCAGATAGACTGTATATAACACCTCATAGTGTCACCACTTACATTCAGATAGACTGTATATAACACCTCATAGTGTCACCACTTACATTCAGATAGACTGTATAGACTGTATATAACACCTCATAGTGTCACCACTTACATTCAGATAGAATGTATATAACACCTCATAGTGTCACCACTTACATTCAGATAGACTGTATATAACACCTCATAGTGTCACCACTTACATTCAGATAGACTGTATAGACTGTATATAACACCTCATAGCGTCACCACTTACATTCAGATAGACTGTATAGACTGCATATAACACCTCATAGTGTCACCACTTACATTCAGGTAGGCTGTATAGACTGTATATAACACCTCATAGTGTCACCACTTACATTCAGATAGACTGTATATAACACCTCATAGTGTCACCACTTACATTCAGATAGACTGTATATAACACCTCATAGTGTCACCACTTACATTCAGATAGACTGTATAGACTGTATATAACACCTCATAGTGTCACCACTTACATTCAGGTAGGCTGTATAGACTGTATATAACACCTCATAGTGTCACCACTTACATTCAGATAGACTGTATATAACACCTCATAGTGTCACCACTTAAATTCAGATAGACTGTATATAACACCTAATAGTGTCACCACTTACATTCAGATAGGCTGTATAGACTGTATATAACACCTCATAGTGTCATTACTTACATTCAGATAGACTGTGAGAGTGATATGTTCTGAGTTTATATATCCTGTGTTCTCTGTTCTAGGGTGATGCACCTGCTGGGCTCACTGGAGACAAAGGTTATCCGGGCCGACCTGGTCTGCCTGGGTTGTTGGGACAGATTGGAGAACCAGGACGGGTTCTAGGTGCCACTAAAGGGGTTCGAGGGTTGCAAGGCAATGATGGGGAGCGGGGTCACGCTGGTATCGAAGGTCGAGCTGGAGAGCCAGGTGTGTTACCCTCTCTCTCTCTCTCTCTCTCTCTCTCTCTCTCTCTCTCTCTCCTCTCTCTCTCTCTCTCTCTCTCCCTCTCTCTCTCTCTCTCTCTCTCCTCTCTCTCTCTCTCTCTCTCTCTCTCCTCTCTCTCTCTCTCTCTCTCTCTCTCTCCCCTCTCTCTCTCTCTCCTCCTCTCTCTCTCTCTCTCTCTCTCTCTCAAATTCAAATTCGGCTTTATTGGCATGAAAGTTACAACTTAACAATATTGCCAAAGCACTTTACAATGTAACAATAAAAAGAACGTTCATATTATTATTAACAACAACAAAAATATAGATTCATTACATATTAATTATCACATACACAACCAAACATATTCAAAATTAATGAATGTGTGTGTTTTGTGTGTGTGTAAGTTTGTTGGGAGGTTATTGGTTGTAGTTGGGTCAACTGGTTGTCCTTATGGTATTTTTGGTTGCAGTTGGGTCAACTGGTTGTCCCTACGGGTGTGGCATAATGCAACATATTTTGCACCATAAATGGCACACTCTCTCTCTCTCTCTCTCTCTCTCTCTCTCATTCTCTTTTCCAATCACTTTGACTTCTTCTGTCTCTCTCTCTCTCTCTCTCTCTCTCTCTCTCTCTCTCTCTCTCTCCCTCTATCTTTCTCTCTCTCTCCCTCTATCTATCTCTCACTCGCTCTATCTTTCTCTCTCTCTCTCTCTCTCTCTCTCTCTCTTCTCTCTCTCTCTCTCTCTCTCTCTCTCTCTCTCTCTCTCTCTCTCTCTCTCTCTCTCTCTCTCTCTCTCTCTCTCTCTCTCTCTCCTCTCTCTCTCTCTCTCTCTCTCTCTCTCTCTCTCTTTCCCTCTCCTTTTGTCTCTCCTCCACGTCCGCTATTTGTGGGGACAACAGAAAGACTTGATGCTTTCACCTTTTCTCACCTCTTCTCTCCAGATGAGCCCCTGGTGCAGCTTGTCTGCATCCCTCAAACCAGCCAGCACTTGTTTGAGATCATGCTTGAACTTTTTCTAAACCTTATTTATCTTCTCTCCATCTCTCTCTCATTGCCATTGAAAGGAGAGTCTGGCTGTAGTCCAAGAGGAGATGGAGAACAGAATGACATCACAGGTAGCTGGACTAACAGCATTTTGATCAAGTCACTTCACGACTGGTGCTTTGCTTCCATAGCGTTTGTGTCTTGGGTTAGGATACAGTCACTGTGTATAGAGTTAGAGTGAAATGAGTCTCATCTTCGGTTAGTTGGCTAATATGTATGTCCTTTTATTTTTGCAATGCTCTGATTCACAATCCACACTGGGCAACTGTATTGTCGAACCAACGCAAAAAGCAGGCAAAAACCACTCAAGTTTCCACTGATAGTACCCCATATAGCTCAGTCAGTAGAGCATGGTGCTTGAAACGCCAAGGTTGTGGGTTTCGATTCCCACGGGGTACCAGTATGAAAATGTATGCTCTCACTACTGTAAGTCGCTCTGGATAAGAGGGTCTGCTAAATGACTAAAATGTAAATATGTGGAGTCGAGCAGCGAAACATCAGATCCAAACTGTCTGCCGTGAGGACCATTCTTATAGTAATTGTTGATACAATCTCTGTGTTCCTTTTTTTACTCAGGCGATTGCTTTGCCATACCCGGACCACCCGGTATGCCAGGACCATCAGGACTCCACGGGTTAGAGGGTTTCCCAGGTAAAGTTTCCTTTAAAGTTTTTAGAATGCAAAACAGAAAATGTGTCATATGCCTGTCTTTTCCTTTCAAGATCCAAATTGATGTCTAGCTTCCTGTATGTCCTTTTGTCTGTGCTTCAGGTCTCCCAGGTCAAAAAGGATCAACAGGTCCACTTGGAGATGAGGGGGCCAAAGGAGAAATAGGAGAGCAAGGCAGAGGAGGGTCACCTGGAAATCCAGGTGTTCATTTTACCGCTTTAACTGTTATACTAGTCTATGGCGAAAGAGCTGATCTGATTGGTGAAAAGACCAATTACAGGAAAAAAGATCAGAATTGGGCTTCCTGTGTGAACACAGCCTTTTTGCGCTAGTTACAGACACTTATACCATGGCATTACTGAATACTTGTTTCTGATTGGCTTGAAGGGCATTCTAGAGCGTGCATTATACACATAGCATGACAGCAGATCACAGGTACATTTACTCCCACAAGACATTGCTCGCCCATATATTTATATATTCTTAATGCCATTCCTTTGCTTAGATTTGTGTGTATTGGGTATATATAGTGAAATTGTTAGATATTACTTGCTAGAAACACAAGCATATCGCTACACCCACAATAACATCTCCTAAACACGTGTATGTGACCAGTAATATTTTATTTTATTTTATTTAATGGATGCACTTAGCCCTAGGGACCGATTCAGACTTAGAACATTTACGCCTTTCCTACGCACTTCTCAGTATTTGGTATTCAGACATACATTTTTCAGTCACGTAACGGGCTGAATACATTTCATTCAACTGCTGAAAACCCTTGCCATTTGCTGGCTAACAGATTTTCTCAAGGAGTGTTCATTCAATAAGGTTTTCAGTAAATGTATCTTAAGCCATCCCTTTAAATACCTTTTAGTTTGAATTTTGTCGACAGATTCACGAATATATCGAAAGAACGGGTTCAGAATATGAGGGATCAATGAAAGAAAGCCATCTCCGTTTCAGCACTAATTGGTAGATTTAAAATACTCTGATCTTGTAGATTATTTAGGTTTAGGAAAGTATATATGAATCATAAAAAAATGGTTTGGAGAGACTTTATGCACAAAATAAATTGATGAATCAAATATACAGTGGTTTGGTTCATCCTGAAAGTTGCCATATTCAGTTCTTCAACCCATGGTAATGTTGGGAGAATAGTGTACATCAAATTATAATAGGGAGAACAGTGTAAATTAGTAGGCTATACCCCTCTTGCCTGCATTAACCACAGGTTCAAACTGTTACAGCTTGGTCTGCGCTCCGCTCAATAATGATTTAATTTGCCTATTTAATTAGTCTTTAAAAAATATATATTATCAACTGTTACTAATGATTCTTAGCAACAACCACACAGCCATGACGGCATTTACAGAGGAAGCAAATGAAGGTAAACGAAACAATGGAATTAAATGGAATGATAATGTTGGCTATACCAACTGAAGGGAACTAACAGTAAATTGGCAGTTGAGTATTTGTGGTTATTATGCCTACTGATGGTCGATAATGATAGTGGCTAACATTTAATAGGAAACAGAGAAAGTCGGGGTAGCCTATAACTAAGACATTCGAGAGTGGCAATCCCTGCAAGTTAAAGGGCCGTACAATTTAAATTCTGCATAATGGCACAGCATTTGATAAACTTTACTGTGGGAAAGTTGATGTGTTGATATGCTTCAGTTTGCTGCCATATGACTGGTTTCACATTTGTCTACAACAAGTGTCACACTTAACTCCGGTCGGAATCCCCCCTAGTGCTTTAATACTGATGCTGATAGTTCTGATGGTCTGGTCCTCTCTCCCAGGTTTTATCGGCCCCCGTGGAGACTTGGGTCAGCCCGGCTCAAAGGGTAATCCTGGAATCCAAGGTCTGCCAGGTCAACAGGGTCGGAACGGGGAGCCAGGAGAGATGGGACCTCACGGGGAGATCTGGGGAGCGTCTACTGGACAACCTGGAGAAGTGGGTCTTCCTGGAGAGCAGGGACCTAAAGGATTCAGCGGAGAGCCTGGAAACGAGGGCTACCCAGGTGGGTACTAATACTAATACTAATACTATACCAGCGGACTGCAGGATGAAAATGACAATTTCTCCACCTTTTCAAGAGTGGTTATGTACAGTACTTTTTTTTTCATCATCAATCTACACACAATAAATCTTTTGCAAATGTATTAAAAATTAAAAAGAGAAATACCTTGTTTACATAAGAATTCAGACCTTTTGCTAAGAGACTCGGAATTGAGCTCAGGTGCATCCGGTTTACATTGATCATCCTTGAGATGTTTCTACAACTTGATTGGAGTCCACCTGTGGTAAATTCAATTGATTGGACATGATTTATATACGGTCCCACAGTTGACAGTGCATGTCAGAGCAAAAACCAAGCCATGAGGTCGAAGGAATTGTCCGTAGAGCTCCGAGACTGAATTGTTTCGAGGCACAGATTTGGGAAGGGTACCAAAAACTTTCTGCAGCATTGAAGATCTCCAAGAACACAGTGGCCTCCATCATTCTTAAATGGAAGAATATGGAACCACCAAGACTCTTCCTTGAGCTGGCCGCCCAGCCAAACTGAGCAATCGGGGGAGAAAGGCCTTGGTCAGGGGTGATTGGGTGTCCCATAGGGTGGCGCACAATTGGCCCATCTCTGGAGAGACCTGAAAATAGCTGTGCAGCGACGCTCCCCATCCAACCTGACAGAGCTTGAGAGAATCAGCAGAGAAGAATGGGAGAAACTCCCCAAATACAGGTGTGCCAAGCTTGTAGCGTCATACTTAAGAAGACTCAAGGCTTTAATCGCTGCCAAAGGTGCTTCAACAAATTTCTGAGTAAAGGATCTGCATACTTATGTAAATGTAATATCTCCAATTGTTGTTGTTTTTTAAATGTGCACAAAAAAAAAATGTTTTTGCTTTGTCATTATGGGGTATTGTGTGTGTGTAGTTTGATGAGAAAAAAAAAACATTTAATCGATTTTAGAATAAGGCTGTAACGTAATAAAATGTGGAAGAATTCAAGGGGTCTGATTACTTTCCGAATGCACTGTATAGTTATTGTACTGGCCTCTCTCTGCCCCTCTCTCTCAGGGATGGGTGGCATGCCTGGGATGATTGGGTTCAAGGGCGACGTGGGTCCTTCAGGTCTGCAGGGGGAGCAAGGAAGACCGGGAGCTGCTGGGAAGTACGGCTGGCCAGGTGTACCCGGACCGGCTGGTGTCCCTGGACCAACAGGAAGCACCGGACAACCAGGTCAGACACACGACTGACTAACTTCTCTTTCTTAACTTTTTTCTGTTTGCTTTGAAGAGGAAGAACCTAATACACTGTGTATGTGTCTCTTACAGGTTTGAGCGGAGACAGGGGCAATCAGGGGGACCCTGGCACCCCAGGACCCATAGGCCTGAAGGGGACACCTGGGGAGTTTGGTAGTGTGGGCGCTGAGGGAAACATTGGAAACCAGGGTGACCCCGGAGTGCCAGGACCTACAGGACACTCTGGCATGCCAGGGTTCAAGGGTAAGTTATTATACACAGTCAAGTCATGTTCTGTCCAATGTTCTACTTATAGAGTTAGTGGTCATATATGGTCATACTCTGATCAGTCCACATGTCATTGTCTGATGAATAGTTGATATGATGATGCAATGTCACACTAGAGTTTTTCAGTGAGTAATTATGAAAAACACTGAGAATACAAAACACTTTGCATGACATAGACTGACCAGGTGAATCCAGGTGAAAGCTATGATCCCTTATTGATCAGTGTAGATGAAGGGGAGGAGACAAGTTAAATAAGGATTTTGTATGTGTGCCATTCAGAGAGTGAATGGGCAAAACAAAATATTTAAGTGCCTTTGAATGGAGTATGGTACTAGGTGCCAGTAGTAGGTACCAGGGGCACCGGTTTGAGTGTGTCAAGAACTGCAACGCTGCTGCGTTTTTCAAGTTCAACAGTTTCCTGTGTGTATCAAGAATGTGCCAACATCCAACCAACTTGACACAACTGTGGGCCAGAATTGTAGAGTCTATGCCCCGACGAATTTAGGCTGTTCTGAGGTCAAAGGGGGGTGCAACTCAATATTATATCATAACCAGATGCTGCTGTGAGCACTTTCCTTCTGACCTGTGATGTCACTTCCTGTTCCAGGTATCAAAGGTTCTCGTGGCATGTCAGGGTTTAGAGGAATGCCCGGTGAGTCGGGCCTGAAGGGATTCTCTGGACAGAAAGGAGAGACTGGCATTTCCGGCGAAATTGGACAGAAAGGAAACATGGGCGACTATGGTTCAAAGGGTGAGACTGCCATTAGAATTGTGTGTGTTTCTGTGCTCCACTGCTCTCTTTCCCTGTCCCTCTCTTTCTCTTTAGATCCTTCTATCTGATTTGCCACTCACTCTCACCCCCGTTGTCTCCTAGGTGACCGTGGTCTGATGGGTCCAGTTGGCGAGAAGCCCCACATCTCTCGTCAGATCATCAAAGACATGAAGGGGACCAAGGGAGAAGATGGAACCCCAGGACAGATCGGTTTCACTGGAGCCAGAGGTCAGTAGGGATATTCAGGCTTCAAGCTCTCCCTATCCCCTCTTCTTTATCCACACACTCTCCCCCTCTCCTCCTTTTAATTTCACTAGTCTCATTCGGATCCCCTCTTCACCTTCCCTCTCTCTCTTCCACAGGTCCTAAAGGTTTTCCCGGTGTTCCGGGAATGGAGGGCTACCACGGCGTTCCTGGAGACCCCAGCGATGAGAAGGGTTTCCCAGGCAACCCAGGGGCGCAGGGACTTCCAGGGCCAAAAGGAATGCCGGGTCTGACCGGATCAAATGGAATAAGTGGCTTTCCCGGGATGTCTGGTCACCGGGTGAGACCATGTTGTCTGGTTTCCAATTTGTGTCTGCTGCAGCCAGCCCCTGTAGTTTTGATGCTAAACATGTTCAATAACCAGGTTAGAACAGACACACATCTCTGGCCGATCTAATGCTGTATCGCTGTGTGTTTTTCAGGGGGATAAAGGTAACCCCGGTGCCTACGGATCCTCAGGAGATCCAGGAGTGAAGGGTGTCAAAGGTATGACGCCAGTAGTCATACAAACTCCACTTTCCAGCAGTTTCAACTCAGTTAAATCTTGTCTTTGTTAAGCACTTGGACTCAAAGCAAAAGTCCCAGGCCTGTTTAACAGTTCCACAGAAGAAAGAATGAGTAAAAGGTACTTGCTGAAATACGTGCCATTGTTATCTTTCCAGGTGATGGGGGTGCCGTAATCAACATGCCCGGATCCACAGGACTGAGGGGGGAGGATGGTTTCCCTGGGATTCCAGGTGAGTCACTCATTGAGGCTGGCTTTCATCATTTGCACTAGAAACTACAGATGTTGTATCTTAATTTGATCACTCTGTTGTTACAGGAAATTCAAATGAGCCTCTTGATTTACACAAATTCACTTAAGACCTGCAGTTCTCTTTCTCTCACTAGATATCACACCTAACTATAGCCTAATGTAGCCTATCAAATCTAATTTCCTGTTATGTCAGTGTAACTGAGTCAGGTTTGTTGGCCTCCTTGCTCGCACACGCTTTTTCAGTTCTGCCCACACATTTTTTATAGGATTGAGGTCAGGGCTTTGTAATGGCCACAACAATACCTTGACTTTGTTGTCCTTAAGCCATTTTGCCGCAACTTTGGAAGTATGCTTGGTGTCATTGTCCATTTGCGACCAAGCTTTAACTTCCTGACTGATGTCTTGAGATGTTGCTTCAATATATCCACATAATTTTCCTTCCTCATGATGCCATCTATTTTGTGAATTGCACCAGTCCATCCTGAAGCAAAGCACCCCCACAACATGATGCTGCCACCCCCGTGCTTCACGGTTGGGATGGTGTTCTTCGGCTTGCAAGCGTCCCCCTTTTTCCTCCAAACATAACGATGGTCATTATGGCCAAACTGTTCTATTTTTGTTTCATCAGACCATTTCTCCAAAAAGTACGGTCTTTGTCCCCATGTGCAGTTGCAAACCGTAGTCTGGCTTTTTTATGGCGGTTTTGGAGCAGTGGCTTATTCCTTGCTGAGCGGCCTTTCAGGTTATGTTAGATAGATAGGTACTTTATTGATCCCCCGGGGGGGAAATTTCTTTGTCAAGCAGCTACAACAAAACACAGGGCAGGTGCAAAATACCTGTTTCTCCAGCATCTTCACAAGTTCCTTTGCTGTTGTTCTGGGATTGATTTGCACTTTTCGCACCAAAGTACGTTCCTCTCTAGGAGACAGAACACTTCTCCTTCCTGAGTGGTATGACGGCTGTGTGGTCCCATGGTGTTTATACTTGCGTACTATTGTTTGTACAGATGAACATGGTACCTTCAGGCATGTGGACATTTCTCCCAAGAATGAACCAGACTTGTGGAGGTCTACAATTTATTTTCTGAGGTCTTGGCTGATTTCTTTAGATTTTCCCATGATGTTGAGCACTGATTTTGAATGTAGGCCTTGAAATACATCCACAGGTACACCTCCAATTGACTCAAATGATGTAAATTAGCCTATCAGAAGCTTCTAAAGCCATGACAGAATTTTCTGGAATTTTCCAAGCTGATTAAAGGCACTGTCAACTTAGTGTATGTAAACTTCTGACCCACTGGAATTGTGATATAGTGAATTATAAGTGAAATAATCTGTCTGTAAACAATTGTTGGAAGAATTACTTGTGTCATGCACAAAGTAGATGTCCTAACCGACTTGCGAAAACTATAGTTTGTTAACATGAAATCTGTGGAGTGGTTTAATGAGTTTTAATGACTTCAACCTAAGTGTATGTAAACTTCCGACTTCAACTGTGTATATATATATATATATATATATATATATATATATATATATATATATAGGGTATATAATCCTGATTCATTTTACTCCTGCTACAAAATTGGTCAAATTAAGATCCTACATCTGCATGGACTGGTGAGAGCAAATACCTGGTAGGCCTCCACCATATTGCTTATACCTATGTTCTCTATGTTCTCAGATCAGTGCAGATGAAGAAAATGAGTCTACTTAAGATGCTCTCTGAGAAATGTTACCATGGTAACAGTGTTCCTGATGCTCTCTGTCTCTCCCTACAGGTCAGAAGGGCTACATTGGTAATCCGGGAGACAGGGGCGGTGGAGGTTTCCATGGTATCGAGGGCATGAAGGGTGGGGCAGGTGAACCTGGCACAGAAGGACCTATAGGTAAGAGACTTGACTTCCTGCCCTGTTGCTCACATTATTAGAATGAGTGTCATTCATTGCCTGTGTCTGACTGTTACCTGTCTGACTGTTACCTGTCTGACTCTCTGTGGTTGTTGTCTCCAGGATCTGATGGTCAACAAGGGTTTCCAGGCAACCAGGGTACGAAGGGATGGCCTGGGGTCCCCGGAGAATCAGGCACACATGGACAACCAGGCTTCTCCGGACAGAGAGGTACACACACACACACATACACACACACACAGGTGTTCACACACACAAAGCTTTTGCCTTACCACTGTGTTTGATCTGTTCCTCTCTGCAGGTTTCCCTGGACTAAAGGGTATATTCGGACTGGATGGGCTGAAGGGTCAGAAGGGCATCCCTGGACTTCCAGGTCAGAATAGCTTTGGAACCCCAGGTGACCCCGGTGCTAAGGGAGTGAGTGGAGAGACAGGTATACCCAACTCTGAGGTCGGGACACCAGGATCGCTGGGTTTGAAGGGAGTTCAAGGACAACCAGGTTAGTCACTGTTCCTAAAGAAACATTGCATCTTTTTGTTATGAAGTTTGGGGGACATTTTGTGTTTTATAGTGTCTAAGACCTCCCTCTTCTATTCTTGTCCTCAGGTGACCAGGGCCAGGTGGGACCCCCAGGGTTTCAGGGCCCCCAAGGGCCACAGGGCACCTCAGACAGACCCGGACCATCAGGAGACCCTGGCTTCCCTGGACCCAAAGGACTGCCAGGTGGAGTAGACAATGATGGAGTGGAATGTGTAGATTTAAATTAGATTAACTGACTGAGTATTTATCCTCTGGGATCTGTTGTGTGTGAAGTGTTTTGTTTGTGTATTTGGTGTGCTAATAATGCTTGTTCTGTTTTGCAGGTTTCCCTGGGCCACGTGGTTTCCCTGGTGAGTCCACTCCGTACGGAGAGAAGGGTTTAGCTGGCCAGTATGGCCTCCCTGGATTCCCTGGTCTGAAAGGAAAGCAGGGGGATCAGGGACCATCAGGATACAAAGGACAGAGCGGAGTGCCTGGGAAGAAAGGTACGGATCATACACTCTTAGAACGGAAGGTACTATCTAGAACCTAAAAGGCTTCTTTGGCTGTCCCCATAGGCTAATAAAACATAATTCTGGATTGTGTTTTGGAATTCCTACCTTTTGGTATTCCTACAATTTGGAATTCCTACATGGAACCAAAAAGGGTTATCCTATGGGGACAGCCGAAAAAACCTTTTGGAACCCTTTTTCATAAAAGTGTAGGATTATATTAAAGTATAGTATAGAGGAGAAATTCCAAAATACAATCCAGAATGATGTTTTGTTATATACTTTATATGGCTGTCTGTTTCACTTTTGACAGGCAGGGAATATTGAGCTATTTAACTTAGCACTGAAACCGTAAAAGTAACAGCCATGGCTTTTGTCTCAAAGGTGTGAAGGGAGATCAAGGGATGATGGGAATTCCTGGTAGGTCTGGTTTCCAAGGAGACCGAGGTCCTTCCGGCCCAAAAGGAAATACTGGACTCACAGGTAATGATGTCATCTCCCTCTGTTTGATATCCCGCTAAACATCACTATAATTCACCTGAAAAGCCCCTTCAATATCATGAGTTGCCTGTTTCGCACATACAAACTGTGTGTGGCCTGGTCTGGTTCTGCAGGTTATCCAGGAGCCCCAGGTAACCAGGGCCCAGCCCCACTACCCATCAGGATGCCAGGAGAGAGGGGGGCTCCAGGTCCTCAGGGCGTCCGAGGACCAGAGGGGGTACGAGGGGAGACCGGCCCGAAAGGACCCCCTGGAGATCCAGGTAGGAGAATCTTAATTGTTACTGTGTTACAGTGTTTTTATATACTTGTCAATATAAAATACTGTTCTTTATACAGTTGCTTCTGTGGGACTGGCTGACCTTTCTTTCCCCATGCTTTTTTTGCACTCCAGACTTCTTGTATTTTTATACTTTTTCATACTGCCGCTCTATGTATCATGTATTGTGTATCTGTCTTTTGTGTATTTTCGTTCTGGAATTTTGCACCTGCCCTGTGTTTTTTCGTAGCTGCTTGACAAAGAAATTTCCCCTCGGTGATCAGTAAAGTACCTACCTATCTATCTATCTATCAATCTATCTTTTCCTACTTCTTTACCCCCTACTCCCCATCTCCCCTCCACCATCCAGGCTACTTCGGACCCCAGGGGCAGAAGGGGATGCCAGGGGTGGGTGGCAGACCAGGTACCCCTGGGTACCGTGGGAATGTTGGTGGGAGGGGCCATCTTGGTCTGCAGGGCATGGAAGGTAGGTACAGTATGGCAGTGTGCCAGGGCGACAGTGCATATTGTTATTGTTCTGAATGAGCCACTAGTGTATTATGAGAGAAAAGACCCATGGCCTGTAGTGTAGAGATTTTAGGACGCTGATATGAAATTAATTAAATCCTGTATTCCATGTACAGTTTTCATGGTGGAGGGATTTATTAGACCCAAAAGTGTATTTAATGTAAATGTATTTTAACCACACAAACATTTAGAAAAAAGCACATATACAAAAACATTGCACATCATTTTATCTTACACACAGATGCATTTAAACCTCTCGCTCTCTCTGTGACCCCTAGGTCACCGTGGTAACCCAGGTACTACAGGGTTGCCTGGCATGCCGGGCCGCAGTGTGAGTGTGGGATACCTGCTGGTGAAGCACAGCCAATCAGAGCAAACCCCCATGTGCCCCGTGGGCATGTCGAAGCTGTGGGACGGCTACAGTCTGCTGTACTTTGAGGGCCAGGAGAAGGCCCACAACCAGGACCTAGGTGAGAAAGAGATAAGAAAAACTAAAAGACAGGAAATTCAAATATACACCAAACGATTATTGGGTTATACTTGATGGCTGCAGCTCAGTGTCAGCATTTTATATTAATACATTTATTGGTTAATTGATTCATTGTTTGATTGAATTGATCCCAGGTCTGGCGGGCTCCTGCCTCCCTCGTTTCAACACTATGCCCTTCCTGTACTGTAACCCTGGAGACGTCTGCTACTACGCCAGCCGCAACGACAAATCCTATTGGCTGTCCACCACCGCGCCCCTTCCAATGATGCCCGTGGAAGAAGGTGAGATCAAACCCTACATCAGCCGCTGCTCAGTGTGCGAAGCTCCGTCCGTCGCCATCGCCGTGCACAGCCAGGATATCACCATCCCACAATGCCCTGCTGGCTGGCGCAGCTTGTGGATTGGCTACTCCTTCCTCATGGTGAGTCTCTTTGCTTCCTGTTCTACACCATCTAAAGTGCCACCTATTCTTAATCTCCACTGATCTGAAAATGCAGGACAGGTGAAAGCAATATGATTGAAGCCTACTGGGAATTTGCTTTAATCTGATCAGCTTTCACGTCAGGGAATGTAAATACCAGATGTAGGAAGTTGAATAAGACGTTCATATTAGTGTTCATACAACCTCTCTTACCCCCCCTCTCATCCCAGCACACGGCAGCAGGTGACGAGGGTGGTGGTCAGTCTTTGTCATCCCCTGGTTCCTGTCTGGAGGACTTCCGTACCACTCCATTCATCGAGTGTAACGGGGCCAAGGGCACCTGCCACTACTTTGCCAACAAACACAGCTTCTGGCTCACCTCCATCGAACAGTCCTTCCATGCTGAGCCTGCCTCAGAGACCCTGAAAGCAGGCCAACTCCTCTCACGCATCAGCCGTTGTCAGGTCTGCATGAAGAACCTGTGACCTGGCTCCTCCTAAGTCTCTGTGATGTCATTTCCTGTGACCATACCCCCCCTGCCAAACACAATTCAGGTAGTAATTGCCTTTGGCACAGATCTAGGATTAGCTTACGCTCCCCAATTCCTAACTTTAGCCATTAAGGGGAAACAATAAACAAAGCATCTATGGGGCAGCTTCGTCCTACTCCCCCGAACCCTGGCTTGTGCAGACGCTTCAAGTGGAGAGCAAGTGTCCTGTGTTGAGAAGAAAAGAATGCCTGCAATAAAGTCAACAGCGATATGAAATATACATGTAAATGCTCTTTTTAAAATGGTTGTCCTATTCGATATGGTGCCTTCTCTCTAACTTATTACCTCAGCTATAATTATACACCAAACATGTTTAACTGACCATACCAAGAACATACAGCTGAAACAACCAAAGATGCCCGTGTGTGTACGCACTGCTTCGGTTATCAATCAAATGATTGATTAAATTGATTGCGCGCGTGTGTGTGTGTGTGTACTGCTTCAGTTATATATTTTTTTAAAGTGTGTTTGTTTTATTATTCAGGTATAAATGCCACTTCACTAATACTGACCCTCAACCAATTGTAAATTGAGGTTTGGTTGAGGTTTTTGCTGTTAACATTCAGTATTATTCTGCTTTACATTCAGTGTTAACACAGAACAGCCACTGTGCTAACTGTTGCTTATGTATCAATAGATTTTACAGCGCTTACCCTAATCTTACATTGCTTTGATCACAAAAAATGCACTGATTTACTTTATTTGTATCCGCTGAATTAACTTGATTCTTATTTTTCTCATAACTAAAAATATTTGTAGGCTTTTGTTGACTCCACAAATTTCACAGTATGCATTTCCACGGGCTACATAGTCAGCTCAGTCTCTGCTGGAATCAAGCCACCACAGAAATGCAAACAACTCTGTCCAAAGTCTGAGCCACGAGGACTGGTTGGACCAAATCTGGTCAGAGCATTTATTTGTTTATCACATTCTAGGAAGTAGTCAGTGTTGAATCAGCCATTAAAAGAATAACACCCGTTTTATATTGTACATTTCCAACTGCTTCTATTGACTTCAGATGAATTGATTCATTTAGCCATTTGTTCACTGTAATTATGTTGAATTAGGTGCTATGAATCCATAGAAATGTATTGTAATGGAGTCATAACAAAAATAAAAATGTTTTCTTTGTTATACTTCAGATTGATGTTCAAACCTCAGCTCAAACTACATCACACAATTTAAAAATTAGAAACTTTTATTTTATCATCTGGAAATATCAAGCACGTTTAAAAAGTGTCTTACATATAATGCACATTGTCATTTGCACCTAATCTACACTAGACAAACATAATTAATAAAAAATAAAAAAACATGCAACAGAACATTCAAATGCAAAGAAAGCTGATTGTTAAACATACATTTAAAACACAACAAGATTAAAGCTGATTGTTAAACATGCATTTAAAACAGACTTACAACAGGATTACATTTACATCACTCAGTTCTAAACAGTCCATTTACAAATTACACACATTTTGGCCTGAACTCAATTACCTGCCCATCAGAAATCCAAGAACTCCATCTCTCCAGAACAGTCCTCGGCATCTCATTGGAAGACTAATGAAACAACTTGTTTTGATTAGGAGTTTGATCGATTGCTTGATTGAAAGTGTGTGTGTATATATATATCAAATGTTCAACGCTGACAAATCTTAGAATCTCTTGGGAGACCAATATGGAGATGGCATAATAACTCCTCTTTACAATCAGTCAAACTCGGTAGTCCCTAGCAGCAGGCGGCCCTGGGCCGTTTCCCTGCCCCGCTGCACTCATCCAGGTCCACAGTGGGTGACCCCTCTATCCCAGTCCTCTTCCTGATGATGGAGGGCAGCACCATGTCAAACAGAGTCTCAAACAGAGGGTCCACGTTATAGCCCGTCTTGGCACTGGTCTCAAAGCACATCTTGTCAGCAGGCAGGCTGTTAGTCTCCTCTATGCCCTTGTATCTCAGGATCCTCCCATACAACGCCATTGCGTCCTGCCGGCTCACCTGCTTGTTGACAGACACCCCCGACAGGGAGACGGGAGAGGCTGGAGGGCTGGGGCAGGCATCCCCATCCCCCTCTCCCTGGTCCTCCGTCAGTCCGTCTTGGGTAGCTCCCAGCTGGGCCTGGAGGTCAGTGAGGTCGGCCTTGTTGCCCACGATGGCGTAGATGCAGTCGTGATTGGCAGTGTCGGTCAGGGACAGGAAGCGCTCCTCCAGCTCAGCCAGGCTCTGCCAGTTGGTCACATCGTAGGTGAGGATGACGGCAGCAGCGCCCCGGCAGTACATGGAGCCCAGCCCGTGGAACTGCTCCCGACCTGGGGGGGGACACACAGGGAAGGAAGATCAGAGAGTAGTTGCATACACAAGCATCCAAATATATTCATGATAGTGCTCTTAAAATAGACCAATAAACGCCAAGTAAAAGGCAAAACATCCACTGACAAAACATTTAATGGGCTTCCAAACTGGTTGAGAGAAAGAGAGCGAGACAGTCAATAGCTGAAAAACAAAAGCAACCATTGTTGTAGAAATATGCCAGTGCTCTTCAGTGTGTGTGTGCGTGTTTCAGTACCGCAATCTTATTTTGGAGCCTTTGTGTGAGTGTGGAGTGTTCAGAAGATCGGCCAAAATGTGCAAAAATTCAGGGAACCTTTGAACAAGGTGCAAATTAAATGTTTCACAGGTCATAAGATACAGTATCTAATTACAAACCTTAAGCCTGAGTATCCAGAATTTGCCTGACTGACACAAAAACCCAGCAAATAAGGAAAGCCGACAGAGCTTGTGTCCTATTCTGCCCAGAAACAGACAGTATGTAGCAGGGTAATAAACAGAAGATGATACATCTGCTGGGAGGAGGGCCAGTCAGGAAGTGCTGATCGGGGAGTTACTAAACCACACACCTCCCCCCTTGGTGTGTGTTCAGCATGACTCGACACTACAGGGTTATATTAGGTCCAGTGAGTGGGTTATGGGTGAGTGGGAGGTTGAAGCATGTGCAGTCACCCTGACCCCTTACCCGCTACACAGTCACCTCCCTGTCATGTGACAGAGCAGCCGCCAGCTACTGTCTGTGTAACTTCCACAGGAAGTTGAACTGTGTAAAGGGGTACATTTCAGCGATTGTAATTGGCGGTTGATTATAATGGCGTGTCTGTACTATTATAACCTAACGTAGCAGGCGTAAAAGAAAACGCCACATTCTGATCTCGACGAGAACAAAGAAATTATAATGAAAAAGGAGAAGATTCTCTTCTGCACTGTTCAACCAATCCAGTTAAGCTGGAGTGTTGCCTTGGTAAAAAAAAACAAAAAAAAACTGAAGTCGTGTCACAGGTTCCGTCTTCCATTTCCCCTGAAAACCGGAACATCCGGTTGTTTACGAGCCCACGGAGGCTACTGCCACCAACACATCCACCGCCTGCAGAAGTGACGTTGAATTGCATAGAAGTCTACAGGCAGAAATTAGCATTTGGATCAGGAAAGTTTCCTCTCACGACCTCTACTAGCCAGGATGCGTTTACATTTGGCTATTATTTACATCGCGTGCAATGCTTCAACAGATTGAAAATACAAGCGGCAGAACCTACCAGCTCAGCAAAAAGTCAGGTAAGCAACACGGAGTCTTTTTACATCGACTTCTTTCAGACTGATATCCATGGAGTAACCATGGTAACAGGCTCATGTTTAGGCAACCACATCCTTTGGTTGAAGTGAGACTGAATAGATAGATAGATAGGATAGGATACTTTATTGATCCCCCGGGGGGGAAATTTCATTGTCAAGCAGCTACAACAAAACACAGGGCAGGTGCAAAATGCCACAACGAAAGTACACAAATGACAGATACACGGTACATGGTACATAGAGCGGCAGTATGAAAAAGTATAGAAATACTTCAGTAGCTAAAAATGTGTGGGTACGTGTACGTGTGAGTAGTAGGTGATTGGGAGTATGCGTTTGTCATTTGTACTGTTGGCTATACTAAAAAGCTAACCCTCCCCAAGTGACATCACACAAGGCAGCTATAAACGTCATCACAGTAGGAACTCCCATGGAGTACACAGGGATGTCAAAGTGATGCTCTGTTCTTTCATTTGTTTGGTTTGTGATATCATAGACTTGGCTCACATTCATTCCTTGCATTCAATTGCAAAGTGGGAGAAAAAAAAAAAAAAAGAAAACACAACACACACCTCGGTTTTTGATGATTGCAGAATCATATCTGTTTCACCAGTCTGGGTATACCATGCTGTAGGGCGTTCACGCACTGAGTCAAATCAGTTGTGTTGTGACAAGGTAGGGTTGGTATACAGAAGATAGCCTTATTTGGTAAAAGTCCTAGTCCATATTACGGCAA
This sequence comes from Thymallus thymallus, assembly GCA_023634145.1. Lineage (NCBI taxonomy): Eukaryota > Metazoa > Chordata > Actinopteri > Salmoniformes > Salmonidae > Thymallus > Thymallus thymallus. The sequence continues at coordinate 7,265,458 of CM042408.1, forward strand.
GAACAGCTCAGTCAGTCAATATGGAAAATTTCTAAAACTAAACTAGAGTTACCTCTGCTGCAGAGAATAAGTTCATTAGTTACAAGCCTCAGAAATTAGAGCCCAAATAAATGCTTCACAGAGTTCAAGTAAAAAGACATCAACTGTTCAGAGGAGACTAAAATCAGCCCTTCATGGACCAATTGCTGCAAAGAAACCACTACTAAAGGACACCAATAATAAGAAGAGACTTGCTTGGGCCAAGAAACACGAGCAATGGACATTAGACCGGTGGAAATCTGTCCTTTGGTCTGATGAGTCTAAATTTGAGATTTTGGGTTCCAACCGCTGTGTCTTTGTGAGACGCAGAGTAGGTGAACAGATGATCTATACATGTGTAGTTCCCACTATGAAGCATGGAGGAGGTGTGATGGTGTGGGGGTGCTTTGCTGGTGAGAATTCTAGGCACACAAAATTGCCACTTTGAAGAATCTAAAATATATTTTGATTTGTTTAACACTTTTTTTGGTTACTACATGATTCCATATGAGTCATTTCATAGTTGTGATGTCTTCAGTATTATTCTACAATGTAGAAAATAGTTTTTAAAAAATCCTGCCTGATTGCGCAATCATTTTACTAGATCAACTTCCTTATTTAACCTCTGATGTGGACATAGCACTGTGACTGAGTCAGAAAGCTAAGCCCTTTACTGTAACCCTAACCCAGTGAGGGACTGAAGACAACAGCATCCTGCAGAGAGGTCATGGGGATATTCAGTGATGGCTCAGTGGGGTTTTTTCTCTTTCTAAACCAACATCAGACACTCAGTCACTGAAATAGTGTTTGTGGCTCAGTGGTTTTTCTCTTTCTAAACCAACATCAGACACTCAGTCACTGGACTGGAGTAAGGCCTAAGCCTCTTACAACTTTTGGCAATGCTGTGCAAAGTAAACACACACTAATTTGAGCATTTAGACCCCAGTTTCTTACGGTAGGTTGACCAAAATCATGTTGCTGTTGCTAATAGTCATAATATCCCCTTGTCGTGGCAGATGGCCAAGTCATCTTTCTTTTAGCTGCCGCGAATGATAAGAGCATAAGTCCACTTTTAGCGACATGATCCAATTTTTAAGAATTACCAACAGAGTGAATGGAATCAAAATGGTCACCTTCTGCTGGTGATTTGCAGAATGTGCAATGATGCAAGTAAAAAGAGGCCTGTGATTGGTTACATTGCCTACGTTGCCAATTTCTCTGTATAAAATGGGCCATAACTTTAAAAGTAGCAAAGATCCTACTCTCTCTTATGTTGAACAATATCATAATTTTTTTTATATTCATGTTTATATTTTTTCAATATTCATAACTTAATGTAAAAGCAATTGTTATTGAAATCAAAATCCTATTAATATTACAGAGCAAGCGGTTAAGGTTCATATGACAACAATTCGGGCTTTGTAGTACCTACAGATGAAACATTATGGAGTCTTAAAAGGAGGCCTGGGTAAAGCCAAAATGTCATAAATAGGCCAAATTTGATAAATCATTTCTACAATGCTGGTCAAACCAATGCTGGTCATTATTTCCAGGTTACAACCTATGATGAGGGCCTTGGGCCTTAGCCCCACAAGTGTGTTAATCAGGCTTTCAAAAATATTGAATGTAGAGTTTAGGCCCAAGTGTCTTTCAGGTCTAATAAAAAAAAAAAAAACTCATTCAATGAAACTCTGGTAAATTCAATATCGCAATGTTAGTCACCATTGCATCATGCATTACGTGCATCATATCTAGACTTGTGATTGGGTAACCCTGAGATGGCAGTCTAGGATTGGGTAAACCTGGAATAAACAGATTGTCATTTTATAAAATGTTGACTTGATTTGTTTGTTTTTTTTACAAATAAATCAGTGTTGGCTGTTGGACATTGTCCCCAGCCATGCCAGAATATGCCGACCCTACCATTACACTTGGTAAACCTACATTAAAGACACTGTGGAGCCAGCGCGAGATATGGGTCGGAAAACGTACCTCAATGCAGGGATGGGATATGCCACTGTACTCCAAATTTGACCTTAATCCACACTGCTCCATAGAAAATATTAAAATAGTACCAGTTTTCCCAGAAAACTGCCTTTTTCATCCTCATATTAGGTAGCAGTAGCCACATCAGTCATTAGCTTTGAACAACAAAGGAGCGGTTTGGCTGACACTGTCATTCCAAAATGGCTGCAGTGGCTACACAAAAATATTAAAAATAAAAAGATAAAAACACTACCGGGCAAAAGTTTTAGAACACCTACTCATTCAAGGGTTTTTCTTTATTCTTACTATTTTCTACATTGTAGAATAATAGTGAAGACATCAAAACTATGAAATAACACATGGAATCATGGACCCAAAGAATACTTCCAAAGTTGTTGCAAAATGGCTTAAGGACAACAAAGTCAAGGTATTGGAGTGGCCATCACAAAGCCCTGACCTCAATCCTATAGAAAATGTGTGGGCAGAACTGAAAAAGCGTATGCGAGCAAGGAGGCCTACAAACCTGACTCAGTTACACCAGTTCTTGCTTGTGGAAGGCTACCTTAAACTTTTGACCCAAGTTAAGCAATTTAAAGGCAACGCTACCAAATACTAATTGAGTGTATGTAAACTTCTGACCCACTGGGAATGTGATGAAAGAAATAAAAGCTGAAATAAATCATTCTCTCTACTATTATTCTGACATTTCACATTCTTAAAATAAAAGTGGTGATCCCATTGTGAAAAACTGAGTTTAAATGGATTTGGTTAAGGTGTATGTAAACTTCCGACTTCAACTGTATGTATGCATGAATGCACAGTGCCGTCGGAAAGTATTCAATCCCCTTGACTTTTTCCACACTTTGTTACGTTACAGCCTTACTCTAAAAATGATTAAATATTTTTTTCCCTCAGCTATCTACACACAATACCCCATAAAGAGGAAGTGAAAACCGGTTAGAAATGTTTGCAAATGTATTAAAAATAACACCTTTTTTACATAAGTATTCAGACCTTTTGACATGACTCGAAATTGAGCTCAGGTGCATCCTGTTTCCATTGATCATCTTGATTGGAGTCCACTTGTGGTAAATTAAATTGATTGGACAGGATTTGGAAAGGCACACATGTCTATATAAAAAAAGGTCCCAAGGTTGACAGTTGACACTTCCGTACATTTCTAAGTGACCCCAAACATTTGAACGGTAGTGTATGTCAGAGCAAAAACCAAGCCATGAGGTCCAAGATTGAACTCTTTGGCCTGAATGCCAAGCGTCACATCTGGAGGAAACCTGGCACCATCCCTACGGTGAAGCATGGTGGTGGCAGCATCATGCTGTGGGGATGTTTTTCAAGAGCAGGGACAGGGAGACTAGTCAGGATCGAGGCAAAGTTGAACGGAGAAAGGTACAGAGAGAGCCTTGATGAAAACCTGCTCCAGAGTGCTCAGGACCTCAGACTGGGGCGACGGTTCACCTTCCAACAGGACAACGACCCTAAGCACACAGCCAAGACAACGCAGGAGCGGCTTCAGGACGAGTCTCTGAATGTCCTTGAGTGGCTCAGCCAGAGCCCAGACTTGAACCCAATCGAACATCTCTGGAGAGACCTGAAAATAGCTGTTCAGCAACGCTCCTCATCCAATCTGACAGAGCTTGAGAAGATCTGCAAAGAAGAATGGGAGAAACTTCCCAAATACATGTGTGCCAAGCTTCATATACAAGATGACTCGATACTGTAATCGCTGCCAAAGGTGCGTCAAGAAAGTACTTAAGTAAATGTGATATTTTAGTTTTTTGTATGTTTAATAAATTAGCAAACATTTCATAAAATCTGTTTTTGCTTTGTCATTATGGGGTAGTGTGCGTAGATTAAATTATGTACAATTTAACCAATTTTAGAATAAGGCTGTAACGTTAACAAAATGTTGAAAAAGTCAAGGGGTCTAAATACTTTCCGAAGGCACTGTACATGCACTCAAAAGTATGTAAACACCCCTTCAAACTAGTGGATTCGGCTATTTCAGCCACACCCGTTGCTCACAGGTATATAAAATCAAGCACAAAAGCCATGCAATCTCCATGGACAAACATTGGCCTTACTGAAGAGCTCAGTAACTTTCAACGTGGCACTGTCAAAGGATGCCACCTTTTCAACAACTCCATATTAATGCCAATGATTTTGGAATGAGATGTTCGCCAAGCAGGTGTCCACATACTTTTGTTCATCTAGTGTAAAATGAGGACGAAAAGGGCAGTTCTCCGTGAAAACGAGCATTGTCTATGTATCAGTGTGGATAAAAGGTAACACTTGGAGTACAGTGGCATATCCCGTCGCTGCATTGAGGTGCGTTTTCCGACCCATATTGACTCTGCACAATATGATCTAGTCTAAACGTAATAGGCATTGACATGTCTGACATTGTGATTCTTGTCCAGTATCTTATTTAAACTGGTAAACCAGATCACTAATCTAACATTCAGTCATGAAAGGGACTGTCCATGCCAAGCAACCCTTAAGTTGTGGAGTCACGCGCTCTCCACAGAGCTGATCACTGTAAAGAGCCTATTCAGGCTACACTGATTTTAAAATGTGTAGAGCTCAAACATTGAGGAAAGTAAAGTCTAAGACCTACTAAACGCGCCCTTACTCATGACAGTCAATACTGAACACCTTACCAGCAGTGTCCCATATGGAGATATTGTAGGGTCCCCACTGTTTGAGGAAAAACGCCCCTCCGACGGTGCTGGTGGTGTCTTTAAATGTCTTCACCGTGTACCTGTGGAGCAGCGAGGTCTTCCCAACGTTCATGTCGCCCAGGATGACAACCTTGACGTCGGGCTTCCTCATCTTGGAAAGTCCGGGCATGGTTTTTGACCCGCGTCGCTTGGCAGCCCTTCTCAGCGGTCTAGCAGAGACGCACTCAATGCTGTACTTCACTTTCATTTAAAAGCACTTGTTTACAGATAAAGTGCAGGTTGTCATCTTGACATTGAAAACCCACCGAGATCGTGCTGGGTGTTCGATATTACTCAAGCGAAGTGATTATATAATCAACATCTCGATACAACAAGCACGATAGGTCAGACTACCACAGCAATTCCCTATTTATCGTCCACTTGTTGAAAGTGGACATTCAAAGTTGTGATGAAACCGGACGTAGATTTAAAAGCTTGGAGGGTCATGGCTAGAAGGGATCCAGCTTTAGTCAAATTAACATCAGATGTTACTTTTCATAGCAGGTTTGGAGAACTTAAAGGAAAACTCGACCCAAAAACTATATTTTGGTATTTGTTTCATTAGTCCATTGTTGACATAGTCCCAACATGTTTTGCTTGTCAGCGATCAAGTTTTCAAGTATGATGCATTTTGCATCATATGATGCTGTGTTTTGCTAAATACATCATACTGGGATGTTTAACACTTAGCTAACTAGATAATGAACTAATCATCTGCAATCATCATAAACCCTTATTATCTAGCTAGATACAGTAGTTAAATATCTGTCAGATGTAAAGCGAGCAGGATCATGGCATGTCAGAAGCAATGCATGTTGGCTAACTCACATATTAAGCAATAGAGTGGATACTTAATTAATAAGTCAAATAAGGAGGAGCATGTTGTCATGATGGAATAAATCACCCATGTGAAGCTAGCCACAATACGGATTAACCACAATAATGGAATTTGCTGTTCGCCTTAGCAATTGTTATTGAAAGGAGACCTGGTGCCATAAAATAAATATCTTTGCTAGTTATAAATTCGTATGCCATATAATTTGTCATAGCCGTTATCACAAAATGGCCTGCATGCATTATATTGGATTTATTATTGTAATTGTTGTCATGAATGTGAAATAGGCAAACTGATACATAAATCCTAAATACAGGTAACATTTTTTTTGTTAATCTCTGCAGGTTTGTCATTTGATTTCTTGGAGCCTGGTGGAGATAGATGCAACCATACTACAAGGCAGGACATTTTTCTGCTTCCAGGTTGAGGCTTGCTACCAGCAGGAACATGGAGCATTCTGTCAGTAAGTCATCATATTGTTTTCCTTTACATGGCATGATACTAGGCAGGAGGCCCTGGGCCAGTGGGAGGCCACAGGTGTGGGCTCTCTCTCTCTATTTCCAGCACTCACTACCTCTATCCATCTCTCTCCAGATGCTACAAAGACAGAAATGTCCAAGGACCTCCAGAGCCTTCTGACCAACTACCTGCAATCTCTCCAGAGCACAGAGAGGTAAGCTACACTTATAATAGTATACTTGATGTAAACCACCTTCATTGTGGCAGTATGCCTGTATAGCACATTATCCAGAGCCACTGGTTGGATTGGATTTACTGTACTCACACCAAAACTCATGCTCCCTGTAAAACTTTTACATAGCCCAGCAGACTTTTACATGTGTCCATCCCCCTATCTCCAAGCGATTCTGCTGGGTTATAGAACTGTATGACAGCACATAAAATAACCTACCACCCTGTTGTCAGCTATAGGCAAAGAGTTCCCAGAGGAAAGATGCAACTATCAAGGCTTTCAAAGGCCACATTTCGTGGATGACCAAATGCAATAGATTTGTATATATTGTTAGATTACAAAACAATAACTTATTCATAATGTGTTTGTCAAACTAACCTTTACGAACTCTTGTGGGAACATCAACGGCTCAGACACAAGACCTATGTGGCAGGGTCTACAGACAATTCCAAAGAGAAAACCAGCCACGTCGCGGACACCGACATCTTATCATGGACTTCAGGAGACAACAGAGAGAGCACACCCCTATTCACATCGACAGGACCGCATTGGAGAAGATGAAAAGCTTCGAGTTCCCTGACCTACAGATCACTGACAATCTGAAATGGTACACCCACACAGACAGTTTGGTGAAGAACAGCGCCTCTTCAACCTCAGGAGGCTGAAGAAATTAGTCTTGGCCCCTAAGACCCTCACAAACTTTTACAGATGTACAACTGAGCATCCTGTCGGGCTGTATCACCACCTGGTACGACAACTGCACTGCCAGCAACCACACTGCCCGCAACCGCAGGGCTCTCCAAAGGGTGGTGCGGTCTGCCCAACGCATCACCGGGGGCACACTGCCTGCTCTCCAGGACAACTACAGCACCCAATGTCACAGGAAGACCAAACAGATTATCAAGGACATCAACCACCTGAACCACAGCCTGTTCACCCCGCTATCATCCAGAAGTCGAGGTCAGTACAGGTGCATCAAAGCTGGGACCAAGAGACTGAAAAACAGCTTCTATCTCAAGGCCATCAGGCTGTTAAATAGCCGGTTACTCAACCCTGCACCTTAGAGGCTGCTGCCCTATGTACATAGACATGGAATCACTGCTCACATTAAATGGAACAATAGTCACTTTAATAATGTTTACATACTGTTTTACTCATTCCATATGTATATAATGTACTCTACTGTATTTTAGTCAATGCCACTCAGACATTGCTCATCCTAATATTTATATATTTCTTAATTTTATTGTTTAACTTTAAGATTTGTGTGTATTGTTAGATTATACTGCACTGTTGGAGCTAGGAACACATGCAGTTCGCTGCACCCACAATAACATTATTTTTTGTATTAACCTTTAACTACAGTCTGGATTCGAACCAGGTTGTCTGTAGTGACACCTCTAGCACTGAGAGATAGATAGATAGATAGATAGATAGATAGATAGATAGATAGATAGATAGATAGATAGATAGATAGATAGATAGATAGATAGATAGGTACTTTATTGATCCCCGGGGAGAGATTTCTTTGTCAAGCAGCTACGAAAAACACAGGGCAGGTGCAAAATGCCAGAACGAAATACACAAAAGACAGATACACGAGACCTGCTGTTTCGATCCTCTCTCTCTCCCTCTCTCTCACCTGCTGTCTCGACCTATGAATGCTCAGCTATGAAAAGCCAACTGACATTTACTTCTGAGGTGCTGACCTGTTGCCCCCTCTACAACCACTGTGATTATTATTTGACCCTGCTGGCCATATATGAACATTTGAACATCTTGAAGCACGATCTGGCCTTAATGGCCGTGTACTCTTACAATCTCCACCGGGCACAGCCAGAAAAGGACTGGCCACCGTCAGAGCCTGGTTGCTCTCTAGGTTTCTTCATAGGTTCCAGCCTTTCTAGGGAGTGTTTCCTACCCACCGTGCTTCTACAGTACATCTGCATTGCTTGCTCTATGGGGTTTTAGGCTGGGTTCTGTATAAGCACTTTGTGACATCTGCTGATGTAAAAATTGATTGATTCTTGAAGAATATAATTTATAAACGCCTCATGAGCTTAGTTTAATGTCTTACCCCATCAGAAGCCAAAATATAAGCTTGTTTTAGTCCAATGGTTGTAAACAAACACAGTATAGCCTCAAAACATGGTTAAAACTATAATTTTGATATCATGGATGGTCAGTCCTTCACAGGAGGTTGTTGGCACATTCATTGGGGAAAACGGGCTCTCGGTAATGGCTGGAGCGGAATAAGTAGAATGGTATCAAATACAAACACATGGCTTCTTAAAATGTCAGGATCCTGCTGGTGAAAGGCAACCGCTGCAGCCTGCAGTGAAGGCCTATCCACCAGCATGGACTCTTCAGTTGCACCATTCAAACCCTCAACCCTTTGGTGGCTGGTCTCAGACAATCATGCAGGTGAAGAAGCCGGATGTGGAGGTCCTGGGCTGGTGCGGTTATACTTGGTCTGCAGTTGTGAGGCCGGTTGGACCTACTGCCAAATTCTCTAAAAAGACGTTGGTAGAGAAATGAACATTAAATTCTCTGGCAACAGCTCTGGTGAACGTTCCTGCAGTCAGCATAACAATTGCACGCTCCCTCAAAACTTGACATCTGTGGCATTGTGTTGTGACACAAATTATAATTTTAGACAGTGGTGTAAAGTACTACTTAAGTAGTTTAATTTGGTATCTGTACTTTACTATTTATATTTTTGAAAACTTTTACTTTTCCTTCACTACCCTCCTAAAGAAAATAATGTACTTTTTACTCCATCCTTTTTTACCTAACAGCCAAAAGTACTTGTTACATTTTGAATGCTTAGCAGGACAGGAACATTTTTCAATTCATGCACTTATCAAGAGAACATCCCTGGTCATCCCTACTTCCTCTGATCTGGCCGACTCACCAAACATACATGCTTAGTTAGTAAATTATGTCTGATTATTGGAGTGGCCCCTGGCTATCCATGAATTTAAAAACAAGAAAATGGTGCCATCTGGTTTGCTTAACATAAGGAATTTTATATTATTTATACTTTTACTTTGACTTTTGATACTTAAGTATATTTAAAACCAAATACTTTTAGACTTTTACTCAAGTAGTATTTTACTGGTATCTTTACTTTTACTCAAGTATGACAATTGGATACTTTTTCCACCACTGATTTTAGTGGCCTTCTATTGTCCCCAGCACAAGGTGTACCTGTGTAATGATCATGCTGTTTAATCAGCTTCTTGACCACACCTGTCAGGTGGATGGATTATCTTGGCAAAGGATAAATGCTCACTAACAGGGATGTAAACAAATTTGTGCACACAATTTGCTATATTTTTGTGCGTATGGAACATTTTTGGGATCTTTTATTTCAGCTCATGAAACATGGGACCAACACTTTACATGTTGCATTTATATTTTTGTTCAGTATTGTTTGAAAATTCAAACATAGATTTTATGGAAAAGGGATTTCTGGACGATGCACTATGCTGACTTGTTGACAAAATGACCGAGCGGAGCAGATTACTGTTTTGATTTGAGAAGGGTGCTCCTCCTTCAACGCTTTTGCCCAAGTCACGGGCCATAGACCGGTGCCACGGGGCTCAGCATAATCAAATCCGCCCACTGTTTCAACAACTCCTGATTGGCCCTTTAACCAATCAGATTCCAGTGTCATATATCCTCTCCATAGAGAATAATAGAAGTCTCCAGAGCTATATATATAGCTCTGGAGACTTCTATTATTCTCTATGGAGAGGATATATATATAGCTCTGGAGGCCTTTACGGGCCTTCAGGCCATTTTAGCATGGACAGTGCCATTGAGGGCTTCCACCATTTTAATGTAGTCAACTGGGTGGAACTTCAGACTTTATTGCAAACATGGAACTTGGATATTTGGTTGTCTTTTGCCTCAGAACTGTTGTACTGGCGATTGCTGTAACCTTTTTATTTTACCTTTAATTAACTAGGCAAGTCAGTTAAGAACAAATTCTTATTTTCAATGACGGCCTAGGAACAGTGGGTTAACTGCCTTGTTCAGGGGCAGAACGACAGATTTTTACCTTGTCAGCTCGGGGATTCGATCCAGCAACCTTTTGGTTATATGAAGGTAAAGTGAAAACAACAACTACTGTACTACTTTTTGCTATTTTTTTTTTATACATCACAATCCCTGAAGCAATCTATTTATTTTAAGACCCAGTGGAGCTCCGCGAGCTGATCCCTGTGACGTAGTACACATGATGTCCCTGACGTTGGTGTTCTCTCAGTGCAATACGGGATCCGTGGGACGTCCCTACCTTAAACCCTAACCCTTACCTAACCTTAACCATTTTACATTTCAACCTCTGTGGGGGGGGGACGTCCCAAGGATCCCAGATACCAAGGACCGTCTGTATGGTGATACTCGAGTGTATGGTGGGGGCTCATAATCAGTTTTGCAGACTGTAGGCTACACTAATCTCCATTGCATGAAAGTGCATTGTCTGAAACACAACATCTGTCTGCTGAATGTGCTCCGTCCAGGTTAAATGTTACCTGGTCGTTATAGCCTTTCTTAATCAGGCTCTGAGTGTCTGTTTGATACAGGTTCCTGCTGCTAGCTAGCTAAGTTAGCTAGCTAGTCTTGTCCACCAGCTGACTTGCTAACATTTCTGGGTGTTCCGACTGTACTGCATGCTTTAAAATATAAATTACGCGTCAGTTGCACTCGCACCTGATAACTATGCTCGCCAATTCAACACGGGGTTTTCTGTGGTCGGATATCGAAACCAGAACCTTGCTGAATATCTGGGGGGAGCAGGACATCCAGACGGCGTTGGACGGAAACTTCCGAAACAGTCATGTCTACCGCGACGTCGCCCGAAGGTTGGGAGCGATGGGATTCGAAAGAACCCCAGAGCAGTGTAGGGTGCGAATCAAAAGCCTGAAAAGGCAGTTTATCCTGGCCAAGGAGGGCAACCTGAGGAACAATGGACAATACCACAAGATCTGCAAATTCTACGATGCCATGGAGAGGATACTAAGCAGCCGTCCCCAGATTGACCCCCAGGAATTGTTAGACTGTGGGGCCGCGGGGGATGAGACCGAGGAGGAAGCGGACACAGACCCTCCACAGGACCCATACTTGGAGAGCACAGGGGAATGCTCCTACCCAGAGACCCAAGTGAAGCTAGAATACCCTCCCGTCCCTATCCCTGTGACAGTGGGAATTAGTGAGTACCATTTATTATGGCATGTCGTTGCATTGTTATTATATGGGTGATATTGCAAATACAGGCCTTTTTGTGTCACAGGGTTAGATTTTTAAGATACAATGTTAATAGATTTATTTTTATTTCACATCCAATAAGTATAGGCTAAAATAACCTTCTTATTGTTTAGCTTTAAATGTTTTATTTTCTTTTCTTAAGCATTTCATGTCTGGATTTCACTATTGCACGGTTTTTATTCTCTCACTCCAACTTTTGACATTCTGCTTTGTATTACACTTACAAAAGTCTTGATAATTAGAAAATATGTAATGCACCTGATAAAAAATGTGATTGGAAAGTCAAATGGAAACTATATACATATTAGATGTGCATATGCCATTTGTTACACAAAATACAGTAGTCTCTAAGTATTGTCATTACCACCAGGACTAGCAAATTACATGGTTTTTACAAGTTTTTTGAAAAGTTTGTGTACTTGGTTACCATGGATATGAATAGTGACAGTGGAGCTCATGGAGGGAAATTTAAATTTTGATTCCGCGAAATGATAGAAACATTAAGGTAAATATGATTTGAGATATTGTACGTCATTACCAAATAGGCTATAATTTCATCAAATAGTGTTGGAATTATGTGTAATAATTTAGGATACATTGTATGCTGTTCAACTGAGGTTAGCATGCTAGAATCCCTGCTATTTATGACCAAATACTGTAAAAATGTCATTGCCATGACATAATGAACTGTGATGGTAAGGACAGAATGTGGTGGTAATGACAATTTATTAGTTAATACATTTTTACTTACCTTAAGACATGAAAAGACACAAATTACATATGATCATGGTTAAGTTGAAATTGAACACTTATTTGCCGGAAGCAACCGAGTGCAAAAGACCAACAAGTTATATCCAAGGTTTTGGCTGGCTAATACTGAAAAAGTATTGCATGGTGAAAATGGCACAAAGAGAATTTGGATTCACTGCGAAGACAATGGGTGCAAACAATGATAATTAATGTATTCTACCTGAGCACAGTTCCATTTAAACTGGGGTTTCAGAAGATCACCTGGAATTGTTTTGAAGTTTGGACATAGGGAAAGGTCCTGCGGATGGAATCAGTGCAGCTGTGATGAGAAAAGATGATTCCATGGTGGCAAAAGGAAAGGACGACCTTCAGAATGGAAAAGTGTTCTATGAGGAACTCTTTTACGTCACAGAGCAAGAGATTGAGAGATCTCCTGCTACCAGATCATATTGAGATCTGGTAGCAGGTAGCCCAGTGGTTAGAGTGTTGGGCCCATAACCGAAAGGTTGCTGGATCAAATCCCCGAGCTGACAAGGTAAAAATCTGTCGTTCTGCCCCTGAACAAGGCAGTTAACCCACTGTTCCTAGGCTGTCATTGAAAATAAGAATTTGTTCTTAACTGACTTGCCTAGTAAAATAAAAAATAAAAAAATATGTGGAACACCGGGTAATATTTATAATGTAAAACTATAGATTTGTAATGACAATGTAGATCAAATTGTAGATTTTCAAATCCCTCTGTCTTTTCATTCTGTTAACACTTTCAGTAAACACTTAAATGACTCAACAGAATGTGTTAGATTTCCTGTATGTTCATCAAATCTTCTATGTTGTTTACAGGTCATCACTGCCATTCCAGGACAAATCACATGGAGATTCTAAGTTGTTGCTGCTCAAATCTACATCTAAGTGATTGTTTTGGCCCACAAACAGAGGCAGACAAAGCACAACCTTCACTTCGACCAGCACAACACCACAGCCATCTCCTAAAATACCTTAGGCACAATTTTTGTAACTTCCTTTTCAACTAAAATAAATGTTATGACTTGGTGGTAATGACATTTCCCCTCAGGTATTTGGGGGGAAAAAAAAAAATCGTTATATTTTTAAATAGTATGGTCTCAGCCACTATTAGATCAAAGTGAAGAAAATATTCAGATATATAAAAAGTAGTTTCATGAGGTTTCATTTTCTAAATAATTGCCCTTATTTGCAAAATCAACCATATATAGTATGCCGTCACGACCACAGTGGCAGCGCTGAAAACCTCCATCCCCTCTCCTCCACAGGCACCACAGTCAGACAGTTCAGCAGCCAGTCAGCTGGTGGGCGATCCTCCAAGCGGCCCAAGAAGCGGCACGCCGACCTGCCCCTGGACAGTGTGATGGAGCGGTTCCTGGAGCAGAGTGCCGAGGCCGAGCAGAGCTTCTACCAGATGGAGGAGCAGCGTCTGCAGGCCGAGGACCGCCGGCGAGAAGCCGAACATGCCCGCGAGCTCCACATGCTCCAGGTGTTGGGACAGATGTTCTCCAGCATCGCCGCCAGGAACCCTGTCACCGCCAAGAACCCTGTCGCCACAGCTACCACAACCACAGCAATGCCGTCTGCTCGGAATACCATGGAGTCCACCATGCAGCCCGGTGTGCCCATGTCCGCCTCCGGCCATATGAGGCATGGTCGGTCGAGTCCCCTCCGAGTACGCTCGTCCCAGGCTGAGTGGCCCAGCTACCACAGTCAGCCACAGTCCAACGCAGGTTTAGGTATTAGCTTCTCTCACTCAGTTGGCCTTTGTTTGAGCAATGACCAGCTCTGGTGAGACTGCCTGTCGACAAGCAGGTCAAACAGAACTGAATAAGACTATAACAGACCCACAAAGACATCTAGGCTGAACTAAATGCACACACAAGCAGTTAGCGCAGGGAAGTGACAAGTTTTAAGTAGAACTCTGAATACTTCTCTCTCTCTTCTTTTTCAGTCCTCAAGCGCTCCTTCTCCCTTGGGACAGCAGCACGCAGAGGAATGGATGATATCCTTCCGCTGGTGAAGAATATAGTCCCTCCGCTGACGTCTAAAAAGCACAAAGGCCAAGATGGGCGGATTGGGATTATTGGGGGATGTCAAGAGTAAGTGACCCAACCCCACCTTAAACTCTGATTGGTAAATTAAGGTTTTCTGGAGTATACCCATATTGTGTGAGGTACCAAAGATATTCTAAAATGTTCCTTGTTTTATTTATGTTCTTCGTGGTAAGGTATACTGGAGCTCCTTACTTTGCTGCTATCTCTGCATTGAAAGTGGTAAGCACACTGTAGCTTTCGTGGTCTTGTGTTATTTTTTTTACTCTGGTGGAGACAACGATATGACGACAAAACCTCTGCTATATCACTTCCTAGGGGGCCGACCTGCCACACGTTTTCTGCACTAAAGATGCAGCGACAGTGATCAAATCCTACAGCCCGGAGCTCATAGTTCATCCTGTGCTGTAAGTTCTGTCTTCGAATGGAAGCCTATTTGTAAGCAGTGTGTATTTAATGGATGTCTTTGTTGATGATAACTGTGTAAATGTTATCTGTAGGGACAGCCCCAATGCAGTGGAGGAGATGGAGAAATGGCTCCCCAGACTCCACTGCCTGGTGGTGGGCCCAGGGCTCGGCAGAGACAAAATGCTGCTGGAAAACGCCAAGGCACGTGGGACACTGAATACAAACACACACTGTCAATTTTAGTTGACATTATATTACCAATGTTCTCGTGACTCTTTTTTTCTTTAGGCAGTAATTGAGAAGTCCAAAGCAAGCGATATCCCTATAGTTATTGATGCAGTGAGTACTGTACACACAATAGATTTTCACTTTGTTAATAGATTTAGATTTTTTGAACAGATGTGCAGTGATTTGTGTGTATTCCACCAATAGGATGGGCTGTGGCTGGTTGCTGAGCAACCATCAGTCATTCAAGGGTACCAGAAGGGCATCCTCACTCCCAACTACATGGAATTCACCCGGTTGTATGAGGCTATGGTGAGTCTGCCAGTTCAGCTCTGTGTGTGTGTGTGTGTTCATCATAATCCTACTGTCTGTCTGTTTTCAGCACCATGAGCCTCTGGATAGCAGTGACCATCAGAGGAGTGCCATGGAGCTCAGTGTTGCCATGGGAAACCTGACTGTGGTGCTCAAGGGGGAGGAAGACCTTATCACCGACGGCAACAAGGGTTAGTGTCTGTCACGCACAGCTACACACACAGACTAAGTGCTACATTCACGCATATTCCTGTAAAGCTCTGACTGTGTCTCTGGTGTCCAGTGATCTTGTGCAGACAGGAGGGCAGCGGGCGTAGGTGTGGGGGTCAAGGAGACGTCCTATCTGGCTTTCTGGGAGTGCTGGCACACTGGGCATATGCCTCCTCAGCAGACATGACCAAAAGGTACCATTTTCATCAACTGTGTGCTTACACACTGACATGACCAAAATGTATATAGTTCTATGATAACATTTGAGGGGGCTGCCTATGTTACTTAGTTAGCCTACTTTTACAGTGTATTTGTCATTGCTGTAACTGTAATGTGTTCTCCAATCTCTACCTCAGTGTGAACCCATCAGTGGTGGCAGCGTTTGGGGCCTGTTCTCTGACAAGACAGTGTAACAGACAGGCCTTCCACAAACATGGACGAGCCACCACCACCACAGACATGATCCAGGAGATCAGCTCCGCCTTCAAAAAACTATTTGAGAGCTGAGAACAGTCTACAGGGGTCCAAGATACATACACACACTTGCATACATATACTGTACATAGACATAACAACATGTTCTTTCATGGGAATCCTGAATCCATTCACTATAATCATTGACAGTGGGCCAAAGAGCCCAACTATCAAAGATGTTGTCAACACTTTTCAGATCCTCCAGACAGAAAAGCTAAGGCTGGATTAAATTTGTCATTTCCAATTGAGCCGACATCTGCAGTGTTTTACCACAAATGCAATTTCCGCGAACTTAGTAACATTGCCATAAAAAGCTGCACTGTTCGACAACCTGTGATCGTATTGAATCCCCACCTAATACTTTTCTGTATCAACAAGAAATAATACAAGAAATAGGGCTCCAACATATGAAATCACTTATTTTCTATTGGTGCTAAATAAGCTATAGACCTTCATTATTTTTAAATGGATAAATACTTTTTGGCTGTTTTCTTTCGCACACTGGACCCAATGAAACAAAAAAAAAAGTGCCTTGTTGGCTTTTTAAAATGTTGACAGACAGCACTTCAGAATTATAGGGGCACTAAAGGCTGAGCTGAGATTATGGAGCACATTTAACAAGACCTGATGATTTACAGCATATAATTCTCTGATTTCCTTCCAGACAGTTAATCCTATTCCATCATGACATTCCCATCTTTACTGTCAGAATAGAATCTTACAGTGACAGTGTGGCACCGGTGTGGTCTCGTTTTTGTCATAAACACCCTTTACATTGGAAATATTAAAATGTTGATTGAGTTTTCACTTCTTTGTTTTGTCTCTTAGTCGTCTGTTGCTTATTCTGTCGTCTACCTCCCTCACAGTGTTGCACAAAATTAGATTATCCAATGTATCAATGATAACTGTCTGCTCAAACAGTGCGAAATGTCTGATGGAGGGGAACTTTGTTTACATTTTAAATAATTTCCATTGTCATACTGCCACAAGAGGGCGCATATATTGTATTTCTGACGTGGCGGGTTATTTATTTAACTAGGCAAGTCAGTTAAGAACAAATTCTTATTTACAATGACGGCCGACCAAAAGGCAAAAAACCTCTTGCGGGGCTGGGATTAAAAATACAAACGAATAAAATATAAATATAGGACCAAACACAGAGACGAAACAACACTACCAAAAGAGATACCTAAGACAACAACATAGCAAGGCAGCAACACATGACAACACAGCATGGTAGCAACGTAACATGACAACAACATGGTACAAACATTGGGCACAGACAACATCACAAAGGACAAGAAAGTAGAGCTTACATCACGCAAAGCAATCAGTTATCGCCTTCATAACATCAGTGCAGAAATGTGGAACTGTAGATAGGTACTTTATTGATCCCCGAGGGGGAAATGTCTGCATCTAGCTAAATTGTAACATCAAGCATGTCAGGAATCGACCAATTACACAAGATCTACATCCTTGTAAACCAAATGCATTAAAACAATAGACATTAAAAAACAGATTTAAAACGTCGTTCACGAAAAAGTATCTTGACTAAAAAATAAATCGACCCATGCCATGTCAAGTTTGTTTCACATACGACGCGCATGCGCAACATATGCCGGTTTATTTGTTAAGTTTACCGTTCTTCACGCTGTAATCAATGCACCGTTACAACCTTCTCCAGTTGGGTTTAATACATTGTATGAACTTCAGTAAACGGCAAATATAACGTTTCTGGTGAGTAAAAATGGGTAGTTGTTTGCATAGCGTCATTATCGTGTTCAGACCGTAATTCTGAACACGACCACTTTACAATAATTCGTGTGAAGGCTGTAACGTTACTGCTAGCTAGCTAACGTTAGCTGGTTCGCTAACAGTACAGTAGGCTGTTAGCCTAGCTTCCTCCCGCTAAACGTTATAGCGGAGCTAGCTAACATGGATACAGTAAGGGGAAAAACTCAACCCAAACGTCAGAGAAATTGCAATATAGAAGAATAAAAAAATATTTTTTCAACGTGTACTGTATTTTCAGGATAATTATTTTTGGATGTTTTGTGTGCCATGTTAGAATAAGAAGGAAGTTCTGTGTAACAAATATCTTTTTTTTTGTGGACAGACGAACATGCTAAATCCGGCTAACGGCGACCTGGTCCACGTCGTTACAAATTATGTGGGAGAATATCTGGACTTGGTCGAATCACTGCCTTTCGATCTACAGAGGAGTGTGTCGCTAATGAAGGAAATTGATGCAAAATATCAAGGTACGTCGTTCACGTTTCATCCACTGACCAGTTAACTACCTGCTATGTAATCAATCTAGCTAGCTAGTTTACGAAACTGCTACTAGTCTGTTAGCCTAGTTAGCTGAAGTTCTACTGCTAGCTTCTAGCAGTAAGTTTGTTTGCTGCCTACTCAGTAACGTTACAGTACTGGCTTCCAGATACACAGGCTAGCTAGCTTGTATATCTTTTGATTAAGTTAGAATAGTAGACACCTTTTTATTCAAATTGTATGTCAAATTATAACAAGATTTGTTTCAAGCTATAATAAACGTTTGTGTTTATTTCCATAATAAAACTGCCACTCCATCCACTTTACGATATCTATTGCCCATGTATGTTACATCTCTTGCATCCTTTGTTTTTTTTCCCCCCCTGCCTCAGATGTCCTGCAAGAGCTGGATGATGCTTATGAGCGCTACCGTCGGGAGTCAGACCCTCTCCAGCGGCGTAGACTTCAGCTGGCCATCCAGAGAGCTCTTATCCGCAGCCAGGAGCTGGGAGATGAGAAGATCCAGATTGCTGGGCAGATGGTGCGCAAACATGTCTGGCTGCCTGTATGATTGTTTATGGATGATAAAGTGCCTTCCTTTTCATGTGAACTTTGCTTAATGATTGTCCAGCTTGAAAAACAATAATTTAGATGAGGCAGCAACAAAGGCCATATTGGTCACACTCCTTGACCAATTTATGTCACCCCACTGATCAAAACACACACAGGGTGTGTATTTATATATCTCTGTACTGTCCTGCTGTTCCAGGTGGAGTTGGTGGAGAACCGTAGCAGACAGGTGGACTGGCATTCTGAGCTCCTCCACACCTCCAAGGAGAACCCTGATACCCATGTACCCACATCAACTGCCATGACAACGACCGCAGCCTCCATAGTGTCGCCGTCGGCAGCAACAACCACTCAGGGTAAAACGGGACACCATGACAAGAGGCGTGACGAGATGACGCCCTGTTCAGTCGGAGGGGGGGACAAGTCTGGCGGGAAACGGGCACGGCGGCAGAAGAACGGAGAGAATCGGGAGAGCTATGGAAGCATGGATCATGGTGATGAGGCAGGCATGGGGGTGTCCAGAGAGAAGAGGGCCAAAACGTCTTCGTCCAAGAAGAAGAAGAGGTCAAAGGGCAAGTCTGAGAGGGAGGTGTCACCCCCAGACCTACCCATCGACCCAGACGAGCCCACCTACTGCCTGTGTGAACAAGTGTCCTACGGTGAGATGATTGGCTGTGATAACGACGAGTGTCCCATCGAGTGGTTCCACTTCTCCTGTGTGGGGCTGCATCACAAGCCCAAGGGCAAGTGGTTCTGCCCCAAATGCAGGGGTGAGAATGAGAAGACAATGGACAAGGCCCTGGAGAGGGCAAAGAAGGAGAGGGCCCACAACAGGTAGCTGCTCTACCTGGCCCAGTGGATGACCTTTGTGGTCATGTTAGTTTTGTTTTTGTTATTGTTTTTTATACTCCCATTCACTATCAATGCTGTTTGAAAATGAAGAATTAGAAAGAGGGACTTATTTTAGTAAGTGCTGTAGTTGAAGATTGACATCCTGGTTCACGACCACAGTATAATGTAATACAGATTCCTGTATCATATAGCCACACCAATGATTATTGTTGCTGCTGTATCATATAGCCACACCAATGATTATTGTTGCTGCTGTATCATGCATGAAACCATACTGCTCCAACAAGATTGCATGCTAAAAGTAATTTGACATGTATTGCACAGTGGGGCTTAGCTACATCTATGAATGCAATGGCCTTCCTCTGTTGAATAGTCTTTGCATCACCTGTGTATGTACTGAGACATGACTGCCCTTTTCTTGAAGTGCCATTACTGATAGGACTGCACTTGCTGCAAAAATGCATTGTAGACAGATTGTTAGGTTTGTAATACCCATGTTTGACTGAGTGCATGATGTCAAAGCCCCTTGGCAACAGACCTGTAGTTGTGAGGACTTTTTCACTTGTTGCATTTAAATGCATCATGGCACGGCAGCCCATTGAATGTGTCTTGTCCTTTGGTAGTATTAAAAGGTCTTGCTGTGTTAAATCCTTTGGTCCCTTACCAAGGGGTTCTGCAAATGACAACCATCTCCCTCTCTGCCAGTCTGTTCTCAAAAATAACAACTCACGTGTTATACCAGATGCCATTTGGTATTGTGTGTACACCATCACTCCATGCACATCTGCAATTGTGATTGGTTTATTTAATGTGAAGAGTTCCTTGCCAATAAACCATTAAGTTCAAGTTTTGCTTCAATAGTGTGCTGAATGAGGTTAAAAGTATGTGGTTAAATGCATGATCTGTGAAGCTAGTTTCTCAGTGATAGATCACTGATACAGTATTTGCCACAAAGCTAAATGTATAGTGGATTGATTATGGTAGGGAGCACAACCTGGTTTACTGTCAGCGTCCAAAAGAAACACTACTACGGTCATAAAGGTAGTTGCCTTTTATTTACAAGTGCTGGAAAAAAATGACATGGACAACCAGTGCAAAATCTGTACATAAATCCAGATGTATGTTTTCCTATATACATTGAGGGTACTGAACAGAACATGAATGCACTCACTGTCATGCATGTAACAGAGCTCACAACACAGCAAAGACATGGGTTAAGCATTTGGGTCTGGTTCTCAATCAGGGTGTTGAGGATGAACACGGGCTGCAATTGTCCAAAGAAAGGCAATGAGCTTCATCGCTCAGATGCTTTGTAAAATTGGTTTCTGATATAAAGAGAGTAAGGGGATCACACCAAAGAAAGAACCTACAAGCTAGGTTATGATATTTCTTCCAAACATTAAACAAAATCAGTCCAACTCATGTTTCAGTGAAGGGATGAGGCAAGGTAATTGACGTCCACAATTGAAGAGAGTGGCGGCAAAGGCAAGATTCAGCACATACGTCCCCTTATAGGCCAAAATGGGAGGGGGAAATGAAAACAACCACTCCAAGCATGTCAGAAAAAAAACCGGAGGTTCTACAAGGGAAGGGAGAGGTAAAGTGCATAGAAAAACAAAAAACTAAATGAAGATGTACTCCATGTATTACACGCAGCTCAGTGCTGGGGACAGAGGAGGACAGAAGGCAGAGGGTGTGGTCAACTGTCCCTCCAGCTCTGTTCTACAATGGCCGACACACGCTTCTCGTACTCCCTCTTGTTTTCCTGGTAAAGCTGGGCCGCCTGACTGTTGGCCGGACTGTTGGGGTTTGGTTCGTCTAGCAGGGACTGGAAGGAGGGAAGGGAGAGAGGTGATAGGCCAACAGAGCAGACAGGCATTCTACAGCACAGAGAGTGACATAAGTGGGCATATGCACCATGACACTTCAGGATGTTCAGTATGGGAAGTCTAAGGTCTGTTGTGGCTTATCTCTGCTCTGTCGCAGTAGGACTAAATGTTGACAGGAGGATGCATGGCATATATAATAATGTATTATGGAAAACAACAGGATACAGTTGCCTACCTGGATAGAGGTAAGAATGGATGATACATCATAGGTTGGACTCCATCGATTCTGTAGAATGTCCAGACATATACTCCCATCTGCATACACTGTAAATAAAACGGAAGGGAAAAAAGATTGTTAACCTTTGCAGGCAATACTAACCATTATAACAATGTTTTGCTACTGTTATTGTGACAACATACCATTTGGATGAAACATCTTTGACACAAATCGCACTGTGGGGGGTTTGTTGGGGTATTCTTCTGTGAACTCAACAGTGAGCTTAAATGTGCCTGGAACATATAAAAGATGTGGGGAAAATATGAATTAGAACCATGGCTAATATCACTCATACTATCATGCAACCAAGAATGTTAGAAAATCACATTTACAGGTGTTGCATTAGCAGCAATGATTGACTGCTCTACTCTACGTGGAATTTATAAAATCAACAATTATGCCACACAAACCTTAGCTGCACAGAATATGAAAATGCAAAGAATGGGGCCCATAGTGCTGTACTCACCATCTTCAAAAGGTGTCCCTTCTGGGCTGTAAAGGGAAATAAAGATGTTGAAAGTTTTTCCTCTGTGTCTGTAAATATTCATTGCGATGAGAAGATAAATCACTTGACATTTTTGTTATACATAGCCCTTTCTCATGACATTACACATAAGTCATTGGACGAAGGAGTCTTCTGTACAGGGGAGTTACTCAGTCTGAACATTAACATGCATCACTTGCGGTTTCGGAAGCATCTTTCATCTTATCTTTTATAAAATCGGCAAGAAACACTTCAATTGATACACACCTTTATAGGGTTAGTGTTCCCACACAGCCATATCTCCATGTTATAGCCTGTGTTTACGGAAGACAGAGCAACCACTTGTGCTTATTAGCTATTTAGCATGCGCCAAACACCTGTGTGTAACAAAAGAAGGCCGCCAGAAACGTGTTGTCACTGAAAAATACTGTCGGCTGCAACTGTGATATCAGTATGCGTGTATTTTGTGATAAAGCCAGTTACAAAAGTGTACTGTGTGTATTTTGTGATAAAGCTGGTTACAACAGTGTACATTATGTGTGTATTTTGCATTTGTGGAATTATTTGTGTGTGATATGAATGTAAAGGGCTTTATGTTTCTAGAACCGTATCACAATTGTGAATCGATTCACTTTTAAATAGAGTATTTGGCTGTTTTGTCTGGCATAGACAGTCCACTTCTGAAAATAACAAGGTCCTTGGATCTTAAGGAGCAAAGGTAACATTAGACTCTTTAAGAGTTCATCTTTGGCTAGGTGTTACAGTACTATTTGTACTGAACATCTGAGACATAGGGAACAGCACAGTCAATGTGCACATCGGATCAGTTGCTAGACAGGTTGTGCTTCACCATCTTACCCGAATATGACTGCATTCCACACCATGATGTTGTTTTCTGAAGGGGCACCACTGACGCCAGCCGGAGGGTCTTCTTGTAGCCTATGGGGGTCCGAGAAAAACAACTTCAGTTTCACGTTTCAAATTACTTCCTACCTAATTTAAGGACTTGTTAACCCTATTTTCAAACTGATAGCTAGATCACAAATCGACACATTACTGAACTCAGACGCTTACTTCCAATATAAGCAATCAATGCAGAAACATTAGATTCGTGTTTAGCTAAACGTAAGTCGTTTTTCATAAACCGTAACGTCACGCATGGTTTGATGTGATAAAGTTGAAGGATGTCGCAAAAATAATATCGAAATATTAAAACCAACCGGAGTTACGTTATGACGCCTAGTTAATCTAACCCAGTTTCGCTTGCGAGCTAACTATGGCGACTCGCCTTGGACTAGGGAGAGCGAGTTGTTTTCTTAGCTAGCTAGACAAATATTGGCTGTAAGCTAGCTTCCTGACGAAATGAGTCGCTTATGTTTTAGGGTAGATTTTAGCGGCAGACTGTCGTGTAAGGTATCCGCTATTTTTAAAGGCAACATTACACATTTGTTAAACTAGATAAAACCCCAAAATATCATCAAATACACGACTGGATGACTTGCTAGCGTTGGCTAGCTAGCCAAGTAACCTTAGCTGATTGGTTTAGCTAGCTAACTAGCTTCAGGCATATCAATAACACTACCCGTGAAAAAATGTAAAACTCACCGCTTAAAATCTCTCATCAGTCGTCTTCTTGCCGGAGTAGACATCGTAAACTAAATATATAAAGGTAACACAAATAAATGTACCGTTTTATTTACAGTAAATGTCTTTATAATACAGCTAACTGGGTGATGTTGCGTTTACAACAACATTCAGTTCCTTTTTCGCTATCGCCTCTGAAATGCTATCCTCTTACCCAACCGCTGGTACGTGGTTTATTAGGCGATACCACTTCAGCAAATAGGGGACGTATTTTGTGTATTCTTCTTAAGTAAAACGATACATAAGATAATTTAGGTTTTAATGTATTTTTCATTTAATGTATTACTTCTTCATAAAGTGTGTGAATTGAATGGCGTATGATGTATCAAAAAACAATCATTTGATTCGTGCCCAATTACATAGTGTCACCCTATTTCTATTTTTTTTCCCCTTTGGCTTTGAGATCCTGTTTGACTGGGGGCGTGGATATAATGACGTGGCGTTTGTATGGTGAAGTCAATAAATGTCCAGCG
This sequence comes from Thymallus thymallus, assembly GCA_023634145.1. Classification (NCBI taxonomy): domain Eukaryota; kingdom Metazoa; phylum Chordata; class Actinopteri; order Salmoniformes; family Salmonidae; genus Thymallus; species Thymallus thymallus. The sequence goes on from CM042408.1 coordinate 7,289,854, forward strand.
ATCAAGGTCGGCTGGGCCTTGGCGACAGGTGACAAACGGGTGTTCTCGCACGTGAATAGTAGGCAGTAAGTATATGGAGAGGTTAGTGTTTTGCAAAGGAGTAAATTACTGTATACCCGCAGCTGTTTAGTAGCAGTTCAGCACAACATATTGTAGCTGCTTGCATATTGTTGCATTCTGTTATGCAATCTCACCTGTATTCTGTTTTACCTGCGGTGTGTGATTCTAAGTTCTGAACATGTCAGGAGAATCATACCAGTTCCACCAAGGGAATTATACAGAACAAAAAAAAAACGCAACATGCAACAATATCCAAGGTTTTACCGAGTTACAGTTCATATAAGGAAATCAGTCAATTTAAATAAATTAATTAGTCCCTAATCTATGGATTTCACATGACTGGGAATACAGATATGCATCTGTTGGTCACAGATACCTAAAAAAAAAATTAAAAAAATAGGGGCGTGGGTCAGAAAACCAGTCAGTAGCTGGTGTGACCACCATTTGCCTCATGCAGCGCGAAACATCTCCTTTGCATCAAGGTGGTCAGGCTGTTGATTGTGGCCTGTGGAATGTTGTCCCACTCCTCTTCAATGGCTGTGCGAAGTTGCTGGATATTGGCTGAAACTGGAACACGCTGTCGTACACATCGATCCAGAACATCCCAAACATGCTCAATGGGTGACATGTCTGGTGAGTATGCAGGAAGAACTGGGACATTTTCAGCTTCTAGGAATTGTGTACAGATCCTTGCCACATGGGGCCTTGCATTATCATGCTGAAACATGAGGTGAATGCCGGTGGATGAATGGCACGACAATGGGCCTCAGGATCTCGTCACGGTATCTCTGCATTCAAATTGCCATCGATAAAATGCAATTGTGTTCATTGTCCGTAGCTTATGCCTGACCATACCATAAACCCACGCCACCATGGGGCACTCTGTTCACGTTGACATCAGCAAACTGTTCGCCCACACAACAACATACCCGTGGTCTGTGGTTGTGAGGCCGGTTGGACGTACTGCCAAATTCTCTACAACGTTGGAGGTGACTTATGGTAGAGAAATTAACATTACAGTCTCTGGCAAAAGATCTGGTGCACATTCCTGCAGTCAGCATGCCATTTGCACGCTCCCTCAAAACTTGAGAAATCTATTGTGTTGTGTGACAAAACTGCACATTTTAGTGGCCTTTTATTGTACCCAGTACAAGGTGCACCTGTGTAATGATCATGCCGTTTAATCTGCTTCTTGATATGCCACACCTGTCAGGTGGATGGATTATCTTGGCAAAGGAAAAATGCTCACTAGCAGGGATGTAAACAAATTTGTGCACAAAATCTGAGAGAAATTAGCTTTTATCGTGCTTATGGAACATTTCTGGGATCTTTTATTTAATCTACTGAAACATGGGACCAACACTTTACATGTTGCATTTATATTTTTGTTAAGTGTACATATAAAGACAAGTTGCAATGTTCCATTGCCCTTCTGTGTCCGTCAGCCAGGACACTGGCACAGGGACAGAGCATAAATCCATTGTCTGCAGTGTTCCTGTGCAGTTGCCAGGCGCCTGGGTGGTCGTATGGTCTTGAATATTCAACACTCATTATGCAAAAACAGAGACTTGTTGCAGTAAGTACTGGTACATTGAGTAAAACTCCAAACCATGATTTAAAAAAATGGGTCATGTCATGTGCAATCCAACAGAGGGCCCAGAGCACCCAGGGATGGGTCAGTTCACATTAAAATTCTAATTCCATGTGTACAATTGGAAGTGGAATTTCAGTTTACTTATTGAATAAACTACGGGAGGAAATATATCTTCAAATATTGAAGCTATTAAAGGATACAGGATAGTATTTAATCTAATATCCTTCATAGCATACTATATTACAATATACAGTATACTATATACTATATTGTTCCCCGTCCATTGGTGTAGAAAGTGACATTTTCAGACAATTAGAAGAATCATATCCCGCTGTGCTTTTGGGTGTTGTCCTTTAATTCAGGATACAGATGCAAAACGATGACAAAACAAAATAACCTGCCTCATAGTTAAGACATTCTTCACACACACACACACAGGTTTCAGAGGTTGCCTCAGTTAAGACATTCTTCAAACACACACACACACACACACACACACACACACACACAGTTTCAGCGGTTGCCTCATAGTTAAGACATTCTTCAAACAAACACACAAGGGTTTCATAGGTTGGGGCATAATTTCATTACTCAGAAAAAAAAACATCTAATTTGAGACATCTAGCATAACATAAAACGTTAATTTACATTCAGGCTAGTTTTGTCCCGAGGATAACTGAACAAATGTATAAACATCAACATAAAGACAATGCAGTATATGCCTTTACTGTATATTTTTCTTTAGCCACTCAAAATAATACTTTTCACATCACAAAAAAGGTATCACGAAAACAATTGACTGTTTTACAGAACATTTCATATCCATAAACTGAAAAGTAAACACTCCCCCTTTAGAAGAGAGATGGCCCTTCCCTTTACATAAATAAAAAAACACAACAACCATATAAAGAAGCAACCACTCACTTCATGGTTTTAAGGCATATGAATGCTTGATTACATCAAGCATAAATGACAGGCAAACCGAGGGACGGCCTGACAACGGGGTCCTTCCACCTCCTTAGGAGCCGTGGTAGAGGAGCATGGTGCTGAACAGGGCATGGTCGTACTGCTGATGTTCATACTGCTGCTCTGCCTTCACCGACGTCTGGTGCTCCATCTGGCTGCCCGCGTTACCCATGGCAACCATGTGCTCTGCTGCATCCCTGTAGATGTGGTGGTGGACGATGTCGGCAGGGGCGATGGTAGAGTCACACCCATTCAGGTGTGTTGGGGGGCAGTGCCCGTTTAAGGGGGTCCCCTCACACCCTAAACCTGCTGCTAGAGGGTCACCTGCCGTTGGAAATGAGACACCTGGTCAAAATAATTTCAAATTGCTGGTTGTGTCAGTACGGGGCCTTCATGCTTAAAGAGATAAGATAATATGTACGAATTGATTTTGTTTTGCACAACTATCCGCCATGGAGATTAACATTTCAGAAACTGTAAACCTCAGTGACTCAATCTATGCAGGAATTCAAATCGATAGGTCGCCAAATAGGTTCCAGAAAATCCCGTTATCTTTCACCCTTGTACTTGATTGCACTGGGTCACATCCTGATTCACTGTACTCTCCCTGGTTACACTGACACACAAACCACTGCTCCTCCTTGGCACACTGCCCTAGTTCCACTCCCATTGGTTCAGGCAAGATGAGACGACCCAAAGTCCCTTATAGACCTCAACGCAGATGACAGTGTCATAAGACACCACGCAGGGTGGTTTCAATGAGACCGATAATCATATAGTCCTAGAAGCAAGCTTACAGACAAACAAGAACTCAACATGCTGCAATGACAAGTCATAATCCTTAAGACACAAGACAGCACAATTGAGGGGCTGCCCAGCCAACTCAATATCACTAGAGGGCGCTAAACCTCCCGGTTATTGAGGGGAAACTTCAATTGAAAGATGAAATAGATGGCTCAGTGTTCAGACCATTGTCGAGATTATTTCTCTTACACAAAAAAATAAAAAACACACACACAAACCAAGAGACAAAAACACAAAGCCACCATCATGTTATTCAAAGGAATTAACATTTAATGAGTTTAAAGTATACAAAAACCTACTCAGCACTGAGCTCTAATAAATGCAATCTACTCTAACATGTGTAATTCTGTACAGACTGAATAGTAGTTCAGAGCAGATTGCTTGACAGAACAATTGTCCTTTATGTATGAAGCAGATGGATGAGAGAAGGGATTTTATGTTAGTGAACAATACATTAATGAAGGTTCCTTTTCTTTTCCCAAAACGATTCCCAGTCTTAGGAAAGAGTAGCTTCCCCTTGCTTTGTAACACTAATTACACTAATTTATCATAGATCAACAATTCAACATTTAACTTTTGTCATTACTGCGGGTAGCAAAGCAATATTACATTATAATACAACAAAACAAGCCAACACTTATAAAAACAGTAAATATAAACACCATTTTCAACACCAGACACAATAGGCACTAGGCTATACAGAAGTCCTCTTCTAGAACAGGGGGGGGGGGGGGGGGGGCACTAGAAGTGGCTAACAAAACCAAAGTCGACAGTCTGCTAGCTAACAGGACAGGGTCAGTTCAAATAGCACCTTGGAAATACCTAAAAGCGCACATATAGAAAATCTGCATAGCGAAGGTTCCTGTACTTTATATATTCATGTGAAGATATGCTTTGGCATAAGAGTTTTTGTATTAAAAAAAATTAACAAAATAGCTTTTATAGCTTCGAGACAGAAGAGTTAATAAATGTTTCTAAAACTAACTAATAACACATGCTTTATTACATTCTCTAGTGGTCTCTTCATTCTGACATGAGAAGGACAAATTCGGTCTTTTGCCCCCTCATTGGCCGAAGCGGCGTCACAACAATGGCACCACTAAATACAGTACTCAGTAAACAAATCACTGGATGTCTAACTCCTCAACATAAAAAGGTCAGAATTCTGTCCTTGCATATTCATGATGCAGAGGGAAACGTCAGTGCAGCCTCAATGACTTGAAGTCCAACCTTCTCCCTAAACTGAGTGAGGCTTGTTTCAGTACGTTGTTCCCAAGGTGTGGGTGTTTCTACATTAAAATAAATGTAGATCATTTGACAACGTTATTACAGTTAACATTGTGTAATGTAGGGCCGTGGAAGGATAATTGTGCAAAACAGAATTCACTCATCCTAAGGGGCTTTGCCAAAAACACTAGAGATTATTTAACAAGAATTTTAGGATCATTCAAAGCTACCAGTAAAACAAGAAAAACTCATGTTTCTTTGAGTAGGGTAGCAAGGAAATGTTTTTCATAACATGTATGTACAATGTGTACAATACAAGTTACTTACACACATATTTTTAGAACCGCAAGAGCATAACATTACCATGCCAAAAACCCAACAATACCATGCCAAAAAAAGTAGTGCCATCCATGGGAAAACATGTCCAGAGAGGGCCTGATGGACATCCTACCAAGATACAACCACTAGGAGTGTCAACACTCTCTAAGGCCTCTACAGGTAGGCGTACGAGTTAGTGAAGTGACAGGGGATCTGCATGGAGGCCACAGTGAAGATCTCTTGCTCCTTAAGGGCCGGGGTGCACACTTCCACTCCCCCCTGGTCCACCAGGCCTGGCACCGGCGCAGACCCATTCATCCCAAACGCATAGGGTCCTGGCCCACCTGAGCTCACTGCCGGCGGCGCTGACTCCATGCTCTCCTGCTGCATGCTCTCCATCAGTACCTCTCCGACACCGCAGACCGACCCATTCCCGTTCAGCATCCCCAGCGGCAGGCACAGACCTGGTGAGAGCAGTGGATGAGCGTGTTGACCTACCATCAAGAATAGGACTAGATGAGAACACAACATACAGGTCAGAATACCCTACAGTCCCAAAGAGGCCATTCCAGCATGCACAGGCTACCTGGAGACTAGTATTTAGCATGCTAGAATAATCAACCTTACCTTACTACTTACTCCAAAGTCCAATTGTAGGCTACCTTCAGCAATAATCATCCCACTGTCTCATTACCTGATACCCTTCAGCGTCGATCAACTTCCTGGCAACTGCTCACAACTCTACTCCAGAGTTTGCAGAAGTCCAATAAAACAAGCAATGTATTTACACATGCCACCATCAGAGGCCTGGCAAGTAGCCAAGGTTAAGTCCCCTTCCCTCCTTCCTCATACTGCTCATTGTAACGCTGCATAACTAAACAAACAATACATGTATTCAACCAGATTCTCAATAGGCCAGCACTCAAAGGTTAATCCTGGTTTTACAACAGGATTGTAGAAGGTTGACACTTTATCACGTATAATTAGGGAAGGTCATGAAAAACATTTATAATCCCCTCCCAGGTTTGATTAGGTATTTTTTTTATAAAGTATTAAAAATGCTAACAAATGCAAAAACCTAACCTTCAGTTCTGGCCTTCTTGATTTGATTGTCTTCCATGTTATCAAACGATCTCTTTCTATTTGGCGCCCCGTTAAGGAGGCTCCGCCCTTGGATGAGAGGGTGGGAGTGGCCTCCGTTTTGGGCAGCACCGTTCAGACCGAAGCCATTAAGCTGGCCCTGGGTCAGGTTCTGGTACCGTTCCAGGTTCTGGGCATTGGATAGTATCTCAGCACACTCACGAAACCCCTGGGCATGGGCCAGGTCAGCAGCGGACAGCCCACTAGCGTTCCTCATTCTGTGCAATAAGAGGAGAGCGTTAGAGAAACCCACACCCTGCCATAGCCAGGGATAACACACACACACACACACACACACACACACCCCTGACTGCCTCTACTAGCCTAACCTCACATCTTCACCATCATCATCATCATTATCTCTTTGAGGAAGAGATGACGACTGATCTTTTAGATATTTTTTTTTCCCTTTAATTAAAATAATAAAAGTTTTGGAAATAAAATACCAAAATTGTACATCTTTTTTTAAATGACACGTAAAGATGTCCACTGCAAGAGAAGATGATAAACAACTGTTATACATACATTTAAATAATGCCTGAATCTCAAGACCAAAATCATTTCCACATCCCAGAAATAGTTTTGTTTAAAATGTCAAAGCATTCCTTAGGTTGATTCCTGGTATCAAATCTCCGAAAGGTTGAGCAGAAATGCACGTCCTTGGAGATAATGGAGTTATCAGTTCAAAGCCATCACAGAGAGGAACCTTTTGGTTTTGGATTGATGACGACATCTTAAATTAGGCAGGAATTTCCAAAGGAAGACATTTCCTTCACATTAAACGTTATGCAAGGTGGTGTGTCGATTCTTGATGTTCCGGTACAGAGATGTTGAGCAGGTTCAAAATCATGGTCAAGTCTACCTTGTAGAAAATGTATGTGCGAGAGAAGTTAAGTGCCTTTGAAAACTTTAGGTCTAAAAAAAAGCTGAATAATGACAATCCTTCCAAAGTGAGTAGAAGAGACTGGCAAGACAGGTTCAAAGTTCTCTTTCTAAATATGGTCCAATTGCAGGCCACAGGACAGGCATTCAGAGGTCCAACTCCTCATCGGTTAGGCACATATCAGGGGAAGTGGCCTTTTTCAGTACATCCATGATGTCCATGATTTGATGCAGATGGAACAAGAGACAAACAAAAAGACATGGAAAGGAAATGGAAAAGCAAAAGAGAGGAACAGAATGGAAACGGGAGAGATCCAGCAGAGTCATCTTCAAGGAACAAGAATGACGATAGACGTCCTTTCTTCCAGGATAGAAAGGTGAAAATGAGACTCAATCTGTTGGAGCTCAGTGGCACTCACTGTCTAAGGAGAGAGAAAAAAGGATGGAAACTGACGTGATGATGTCAAAGCAGCCGGCATCCAATCAGAAGGACCCAATAAATGGTTAATAAAAGAACACAACCATCCACGTTGGTATCGCAACAGACACCAACAATAGCTATGGCCGATTTGGTCTCGGATTCAAGCGTGTGCATAACAGACAGTCTGTTTAATCATCTCCTGTTGCCGCAATAAACCTGTATTAAACCTACAGTAGGACTTTATGAATGAGCAAACAGCACTGCAGTGAGCATGATTTCCATAATGCTTCTAGATATGCTATCCATAAGGCAAGGATGTCACTGGGTGGGTAACACTGCAGAGTATTAGCGTCACCCTTGCATCAGTGTTTGGGTGGTTTTCTGTGTCTGGATTTTGGAATCATTGGGTGGAAAAATTTTAATGAGTCTAAAAGATAGTACTACTCTAACCTGGGTACTAAGCCAAATATAATGCTATCAAATAGGGCCAGACCAAAAAGACCCGCTTCTAAAGTAGGTCATAAAAAAAGCAACAGTCACCAAGTAAAGAATTGCCTGGTCACTGTTCCGGTCCTGGCATGTGCTGTAGCAGACCAAAAACATTCCCTTGTAAGGATAGAGGTCTGCGCTGCCATGGAACTGGCTCAATTCATTTCCTGGAAGTGTCTTGAAAAATACTCTAAGCAAACAGAGGCCCGCAAGCTCAACTGTCTGGATGCCAAATCGACAAAAACTTGTGCTGGCGGGTGGGAGAACAATTCTGCACTTGTTTTCGAGGCTAAACACCATTGGATTCCACTAAACACCATTGGATTCCACGGCAAAACAATTGTCCAAGGCGAACAACCAGGTCTTTGAGAGGGGAAGAGGGGTTCAGGCAGGCCCACGTGTCAAGGACTGAACTTCTATTTGGAAATGACACTTGACCTTCTGTGGGGAGTGTCTGTGCCTCTCATAGATTGCACTAAGAACAAATGCTGTAAGGGGTCTTAGGGACATTCTCTGTGCTTAAAATGCCATAATATGGATGTACTGTAGAAATATGAATATGCATAAAGTGAAATGTGCAGCAACCCAGTGACATCAATGAAGTTCTAGATATACACTGTAGTTAAGATACGGTTCACTCATTCATAAACTCATTGCCTTGTCTCTTACAATCCCTATTACTATCTCAATGTGCAAAATACAAACAACGCACTGTAAATAACGTGCTTGAGATCACATTTCTCTGTTGAATAAAAATAAAAATCACACATGATTAACTTGCATACATTCATACCCCCCCCCCCCCCCCATTCTGACCAAGTTTGAAAAAACAGAAATTAACGCTTCCAAGAGATTCCACCTTCAAGCAACAGCTTTGTTTATATATAATGTTGTGAGCATGTAGATACTGACGGGTCTCACTACGAGGAGTAACAATCATTCAGGGTGCCAGAGAATCTGAGACAACCAGTGTGGGGAACACCGTGTGCACAAAGAACAAGATGCAAAAGTATTCTGTTCTGGCTTCTCTGAGAAATAGTCTCTTTTTGTATTGGTAATCAGGTAACATTTCAAGCCAACTCTGCAAGAGAAAACAGGATATATGATCAACCAAACTAAATTATACTATATAGGCTATATGTGTACACACAGTTAGAGGGCCATTTTTCAATCTATTTATATCTGAACTATGACCCAAATAATGATGAGGTACTGATGAAAGAATTATCTTATTAGGTAGGAAACAGTCAGTCACTGAAAAGTCAGAGTTTAGAACTAATCCCACTAATCCCAAATTCTGTCCCACTTTGTTAAAGGAGGAACAGTCTACAGACAAAGACCAGATGTTTCATTAGGTAGAAACTCCACCTCCTTGAACTTGACTGATTTATTCTGAATCATATTGCACTGACTAAGATCCTTTTAAGGGTTCCTCTTCACTATTGTTCTTTATAAAACAAACTGTTAAAGTGTTTTAGTTTACAAATAGAGTATTTTTTTATATAGAGTACATGGGCTGTAAGAAGAAATCCTACAAATAACATTTCAATAACATGTATAAGTGACTTTTGGTTGACCATAAATCATACACATTCGTTTAGCGAATTATCAGATGCTGGAGTAAACAATAGGATAGCATAGCATACACCCAAAAGTATCAATGGTTGCGTTTAGAAAGGCAGCAGAATACTGATATATTTTTTTTGTTGCACTAAGTCTTTTGACCAATCAGATTAGATATATTTTCACATCAGCTCTTTTTCAGAGTTGATCTGATTGGTCAAAAGACCAATTAGTTGAAGAAAAAAATATACATATTAGAATAGGGCTGCCTGTCGAAACATAGCCAAAGTGACAGGTTGCACCTCACACAGACTGCCTTATGACTTTACATTCATGGGTGACATGTAAAGTGATAAGTAATGCTTTACCCATACTTTTACCTGTACCATAATAATGTCCAAGCTTCAAATCCCCCATACTTTTACCTGTACCATAATAACGGCCAAGCTTCAAATCCCCCATACTTTTACCTGTACCATAATAACGGCCAAGCTTCAAATCCCCAATACTTTTACCTGTACCATAATAATGGCCAAGCTTCAAATCCCCCATACTTTTACCTGTACCATAATAACGGCCAAGCTTCAAATCCCCCATACTTTTACCTGTACCATAATAACGGCCAAGCTTCAAATCCCCAATACTTTTACCTGTACCATAATAATGGCCAAGCTTCAAATCCCCCATACTTTTACCTGTACCATAATAACGGCCAAGCTTCAAATCCCCCATACTTTTACCTGTACCATAATAAATGGCCAAACATCAATCACCCCACACAGATCCTTTTGTCAGTTATTAGGGGAAGAAAATAATAATGGAGCATGATGATATGAACAGACTGTAGCCCCCACCAATCTTCATTGAATTGGAGTCCAATAGAACAGAGAAAGGTCTGAAAATACTACAACTAAAAATGTGAAAGTAACTGCCAAAATAAAGGAAACACTTGAGTAAATGAGGAATACAAAAGTATATTGTATACTAAGCAGGTGTTTCCACATAGGTGTGGTTCCTGAGTTAATTAAGCAATTAACATCCCATCATGCTTAAGGTCATGTATAAAAATGCTGGGCAGGCACCCACAGAATGACAATGCCCCCATTCACAGGGCACGAGTGGTCACTGAATGGTTTGATGAGCATGAAAACCATATGCCGTGGCAGTCTAATTCACCAGATCTCAACCCAATTGAACAGATTCTGGAGTGGCGCCTGAGACAGCGTTTTCTACCACCATCAACAAAACACCAAATGATGAAATTTCTCTTGGAAGAATGGTGTCACATCCCTGCAATAGAGTTCCAGACACTTGTAGAATCTATGCCAAGGTGCATTGAAGCTGTTCTGGCCCAACACCCTATTAAGACACTGTTGGCGTTTCCTTTATTTTGGCAGTTACCTGTATATGAAGTATAATACACATTTTTCAGATAAACCACACATTTCATGTTTCATTTTATTTCAAATTTGATTACATTACAATCTGCATAATATGTAGAATAAAGATGTGAATGAAATCATTAAAGTAGTCAGAAAAATAACCAAACTACCAACATTTTTGGGAAACTAGGCATTCTGTGATGCTCCTTTGTACACACAGTGGTCCCCATTCCATCTCCTTCATGGCAGCAGAGATTTCTAGCAAGCGTGGATGTCACGGTTTATTCTTTAACTACTCAGTTATCATTATGAAGCCATGACTACGACAAAGGAGATGGCTAGAGCGGAAACAGACTGGCGTCCAGTCTAGCTTCTGGCACCAACACATGAAAAACCTTCGGTGAGACTTTACTTGAAGTGTTGGTGATAAATGTCCATTCACCAAAGGCAATGTGACCACCCCTTCAATAAATTAACCCTCAAACTGAATATCTGCTACATACATTACCTTCAGCTACTGAAATACAACTGCTGAGACAAAGAGCAAAAACATTTCACTTCCAATTTGACTTTTCGATATATCAATAAATGATTGCACTTTAATGAGTTGGTAAAGAACATTAGAATCTCAGCATTACTAGATGTATTCATCATTTGGCATGTCAATAATGGACCTTTGACTCAAACCCAGTAATGGAATCTATCCAGACAAAGCAATGACATCTAATCTAAACCCTCAACTTTGGATCCTCAGCAAGAGTTCAATGTTCCACTTCTTAAATTAAGGAGATCGAGAAGATAAAAAAATTAAAACATCTCCAAGGGTCTCCATAGTAACCCCTCTATTTTGGCAACACTGTGCTCTGAGATTGCTGTTAAAGCTTGATAATGTAATATTGTTAAAGCTTGATAATGTAATATTGTTAAAGCTTGATAATGTAATATGTTAAAGCTTGATAATAATGTAGTATTTCCCTTCGCAAGATGCTCTATTTTAGTTACTCTTCCTGGATTTGTTATCTTGGTTTTAAATAGGTCAATAAAGAAATATCCCCGTCTCCTGTGAATTATATTTGGAGACAGACCAAAAACATTGTTCCAGCACAATAAAAAGTCCTGTTTGGATTTTTATGCACTTAGCCCATGTTCCTTTTCTTGCAATACATGTTGTATTTTTGACTTAAACATCTACAATAAGTCATGGCTAGTCAAGAGTCAAGAGGACGATGTATTTTGTGCATTTGACTCAGATCTCACGGCCCTGAATATTGTATAGGTACCTAGCATTAAGACAGAACGTCCAATAAAAACACTTAGTTAAGTGGGTTTTTAAACCTGCAGTTTTTTTTGTTGCTTTCAGCAATGGTTCTTTTTTTGTTCCTGGTGTAACACATCACATACTTCAGCAGGGGAGCCTATCGAATGACACGTCAGAGCTGGCATGGACAACGACAGACTGATTGTGGTCTCACTCAGGGAAAAACCTTTAGATAAGGGAGGCCTTGAATTTCCTCTTTTCCTCCCCCGACTTCTAGCCCTCTACATTCCATCTCCAACCCTCTCACCACATCCCAGCACCTCTGCTCCCATTTGGTTCCTCTAGTGCAGCGGTTCCCAACCTTTTCCGTTACGAGGAAGACCAAATCATCGTCAAAAGTTGAGGGCCACCATTTGCAGAGTCGAAGAATTTTTTTAACATAACATTTACTGAATTTTAGCAAATTAAAAAGGCCTATTATTAATATTTACAATTTGCATTGTGAAATGTAAAAATGCTTATAATACCACCAAGACCCCCAACTGGAAGATATACAGTGGGGAGAACAAGTATTTGATACACTGCCGATTTTGCAGGTTTTCCCACTTACAAAGCATGTAGAAGTCTGTCATTTTTATCATAGGTACTCTTCAACTGTGAGTGACGGAATCTAAAACAAAAATCCAGAAAATCACATTGTATGATTTTTAAGTAATTAATTTGCATTTTATTGCATGACATAAGTATTTGATACATCAGAAAAGCAGAACTTAATATTTGGTACAGAAACCTTTGTTTGCAATTACAGAGATCATATGTTTCCTGTAGTTCTTGACCGGGTTTGCACACACTGCAGCAGGGATTTTGGCCCACTCCTCCATACAGACCTTCTCCAGATCCTTCAGGTTTCGAGGCTGTCGCTGGGCAATACAGACTTTCAGCTCCCTCCAAAGATTTTCTATTGGGTTCAGGTCTGGAGACTGGCTAGGCCACTCCAGGACCTTGAGATGCTTCTTACGGAGCCACTCCTTAGTTGCCCTGGCTGTGTGTTTCGGGTCGTTGTCATGCTGGAAGACCCAGCCACGACCCATCTTCAATGCTCTTACTGAGGGAAGGAGGTTGTTGGCCAAGATCTCGCGATACATGGCCCCATCCATCCTCCCCTCAATACGGTGCAGTCGTCCTGTCCCCTTTGCAGAAAAGCATCCCCAAAGAATGATGTTTCCACCTCCATGCTTCACGGTTGGGATGGTGTTCTTGGGGTTGTACTCATCCTTCTTCTTCCTCCAAACACGGCGAGTGGAGTTTAGACCAAAAAGCTCTATTTTTGTCTCATCAGACCACATGACCTTCTCCCATTCCTCCTCTGGATCATCCAGATGGTCATTGGCAAACTTCAGACGGGCCTGGACATGTGCTGGCTTGAGCAGGGGGACCTTGCGTGCGCTGCAGGATTTTAATCCATGACGGCGTAGTGTGTTACTAATGGTTTTCTTTGAGACTGTGGTCCCAGCTCTCTTCAGGTCATTGACCAGGTCCTGCCGTGTAGTTCTGGGCTGATCCCTCACCTTCCTCATGATCATTGATGCCCCACGAGGTGAGATCTTGCATGGTGCCCCAGACCGAGTGAGATTGACCGTCATCTTGAACTTCTTCCATTTTCTAATAATTGCGCCAACAGTTGTTGCCTTCTCACCAAGCTGCTTGCCTATTGTCCTGTAGCCCATCCCAGCCTTGTGCAGGTCTACAATTTTATCCCTGATGTCCTTACACAGCTCTCTGGTCTTGGCCATTGTGGAGAGGTTGGAGTCTGTTTGATTGAGTGTGTGGACAGGTGTCTTTTATACAGGTGACGAGTTCAAACAGGTGCAGTTAATACAGGTAATGAGTGGAGAACAGTAGGGCTTCTTAAAGAAAAACTAACAGGTCTGTGAGAGGCGGAATTCTTACTGCTTGGTAGGTGATCAAATACTTATGTCATGCAACAAAATGCAAATTAATTATTTAAAAATCATACAATGTGATTTGCTGGATTTTTGTTTTAGATTCCGTCTCTCACAGTTGAAGTGTACCTATGATAAAAATTACAGACCTCTACATGCTTTGTAAGTAGGAAAACCTGCAAAATCGGCAGCGTATCAAATACTTGTTCTCCCCACTGTATATACACTTTCTTTTTTTTTTTTTTTGCAAAAATCTGCAGTACACCTCCACGGACCACAGGTTGGAAACCACTGCTCTAGTGACAAAGTAATCAATCCACTTAGATGTTCGGCTGCAAAGTTTCTTATGAAACTATGGTTCAGGTCAGAAAGAGAAGGGGAAATTAAGGCCATCCTTATTTAACCTCAACACAACACCCCCCCCCCATAATGATGTCTACAATAATAACCAATCATACTAATGTCCTGTTAGTGAGACCCGTCAACTTTGTGTGAAATGCAAAGGATGATACAGTACCTTGAAGAATCAGCCTGTTGAAATGATCATGACCATGTCAGAATCTGAACAATAAGTAAGGAAGCGTTAATTTCTCTTTTTAAATGCCTGGTATGCTTTGCTTTTGAGTTCTGAGCGCACAGCCACTGTCTTCTGTTGCTAGCCTATCACCTTCAAGAGAGATCCTAAAATCATGCTGACCTGTGACTGATTAAAGCTCTCTATTCATAAATGGGCCCTATGGTTAGTTTACAAAACAGAAACAAACAAATACAAATTAAAATACAGGAACAGGTAATATTAAGCAAAGCATGCAGGTCTAAACATGTCTAAAGAAATCATTAACTTTTATAAAAATGTCCTAGCATTAAAACCAATCACCGCAAGAAATACCTCAACAGTTTGCCAGTGTGTAGATAGGAAGCGATAGTGAGAACACTCAATGCCACAACAGTACGGCTATCCCAGGGAACGGGGCAGACTCTGCAGTGTCTATTCTCCCCCTTTTCTAGGATTACTTGAAAAAATCAAGTCATTTCGAATTCAATGGCTGCAAAACATTGAGACGTGGAGGTTTCTGAGTCTTATTTGTTAACAGTACAAAAGAAGAAGAGATCATAAAATTTTTCTGGAAGTATTTTTTTCTTATTGCCACTTTCATAAGGGAAAAGGTGACAGAAGATCAGATAATCAAAACAGATCTTATGGTATCATAGGGTTAATACTGAAGGTAACATTCAAAACATAACAGTTTTTCTTCTATATAGCAGAAATAGTATAGGCCCTATAAAAAGGTATAGTAAATACGACAGTTAAGAACCATTATGACAATTGTTAGCATTATACAGTTAAATAGTTCAGGCACTGGTTTGACCCTAGAGACTGCTCTACTCTGGAATGTTCTCTATCCACTACACTACCCAGTCATTCTCTATCAACTACTCTGCTGAGCTTTCCCCCTAGAGTAGCTCATTGTAAAATCCTGAACGTGCTCGAGGCTCATGACAAGAAATCCAAAAGGAGAATGCAAAAAGGAACTCAAATAAAAGATTGATGTGTTAAGCATCAAAACGATCTACGCGTGTTTTTAGGTATTCGTTGTTTTGATGGTGAATTGTTTTTTTTTTTGTCACAATTAAAAAATGTATGACTATTTGAACGAAACATACCAATTAATATTAATTTCCATTTTAAGATTGCATCTTAAAAGCATATTTCTATACATTTGAATAAACCAGAATGTTTGACCTGAAATTCCCTGAACAGAAAGCCGCCACTTGATGCTCCATACATGTAATGACGAAGATAATCTCTGATCGATGACACCAAGAGATTAGGTAAATTGTCCAATGTCATCTGGAAAGAGGGCAGTAGTGTGTAAACAGGGAAAAAAAAAAAAACTGAATCAACAAAAGATAGAACAAAACAAAGTCTGCAGGCTGGGATGTTTGTGGTTTGTCAGGGATGATTCAAGATGATCAGGGCACAAGAAATGCACCTGTCCAGAGTAACAGGCCACTATCGACCCCACCCTGGAGAAAACACTACGCTAGACGGTTGAGCTATAACTCCTCATTAAGATAATCTTGTTGTTTCAGGCTAGTTAAGACGGTTCAGGGACAAACCCACCAACAAGGACACATTCCATGGCTTCAGAAAGTATCCATGGTCTATCTTCAAGGGAAGTCATTCTTGCTGCTCTTAATGTTGTGGTGGTTTGAGAAGCTGAATTGGCTTGGCCTCTAAGTAAATAGTGCAGCTGTACTGGTAAATTAAATGGTGATGTTCAGTCTGGAAGGAGAGGGGGAGCAGACCAGAGATCAAATTAGAGATGGAAGAGGAAGCGATAAATCACACTCCCTCATTTTTTTCTGGTTCCTATACAGTCAATGAACTAAGTAGACCAGACCCAGCTGCTATCACATTGGTGTCTATGTGAGAGCCACCTGTTAAGTAGACCAGAAATGTGACCTTTTTTCCCCCCAATGGTAAACAGCCTGAGTGGGACATCTTCAATTATTCACCATCTTTGCTCAAATGTCCAAGGAGAAGGTCAATCTAAGGTCAGGTGAAAGTCACAGTGAAGATCAGGAGGGGGTTCCTCTTGAGGGGCGAGAAGCACGAAGGGGAAAGAGTACTGGAGCGGAGTGGCAAAGCTGAAAAAGCCCAGCGCAACAGCAGTCATGATCGTGACTTCTGTGATTGGTCAAGGTTCAAATGTCCTCTTCAGAAGTGACAGAGAGCTCTGTTCATGAGACGCAGAGAGGTATGGTAAAATAAATATCTACGAACAATGTGTGGGAAGCAACAGCAACAGTGTAGCTATATCCCAAATCTGGGACTAGTTTGACCAAGGAATATCAGATCAAATCCCTATTTGATTAAGAACAAAAGTAAGTTTTATATTATTTTAGTTTAACCATATTAGTCTAGTTCTTTTGAAATACTTTTAAGGATGGAGATGTTTTTGGCTCAACGTCAATGTGTCACAGTGAAGTGACAAGGGATGGGCTGTTCACGTAGAGGAAAACATTTTTAAACGTTCTCAGAATTGAATCCACCTGATGGAACTGTGCCATGCAACACATTAGTGACAACAGAGTGCGATGCTAATGGTGGTGCTTGGCATGGGAGGCATCCATCACTGGAGCATCAAAACAAGGGTGTCTGCGATCGTCTGATAGTTACAAGTATTTTGAGAGTAACAGGTTTAAAATGGTTGGGTGCATTTGAAAGTTCAATTCAATTCTACCCGTTATATCGGATTCAATATCACGGTAAACGTATAGTTGGCAACAGTTGGAAAATGTAATATTTATGCATATGATTCATACTGTAGGATGTTCACTTGTATTTGCCGACGTTAAAATAAGTCTTTACATGTAGCTTAATCTTACAAACGGAAACGATTGCCTTTGTCAACAGTTTATTTAAAGTAAAAAGCTCCCCTCACACAAATATTAATCTGGCTGGTGCAGACATAACTTCCAGAATTCAAAGGAAGCAGTTGTGTTAGCCTGGCACCAGTCTGTGTTAGCCTGGCACCAGTCTGTGTTAGCCTGGCACCAGTCTGTGTTAGCCTGGCACCAGTCTGTGTGGGAATGTCTGGTTTACAGTAGCATTAGAGCTGGCTGGTGACCTGTACACCCAATAACACATCCTAATGCTGTTTGTAGAAGCTATTTTGTAGAAGCTATTTAAAGGGCTAGAGTAATGTTATATTTAAAAAATAATACAGACATTTTATTTAGCCTGCATGCTTCAATGGGTCCATAGCACTAAGAAGGTTAAACATTACCATTTGACTAGCGCACTGACACCCTCTACATGGCCAAATGTATGTGGACACCTGCTAGTCGAATATGGAGTTGGTCCCCCCTTTGCTGCTATAACAGCCTCTACTCCTCTGGGCTCTAGGCTTTCCACTAGATGTTGGAACATTGCTCTTGCTTCCATTCAGCCACAAGAGTGTTAGTGAGGTCGGGCACTGATGTTGGGCTATTCCAATTCATCTCAAAGGTGTTCGATAGGGTTGAGGTCAGGGCTCTGTGCAGGCCGGCCAAGTTCTTCCACACCGATCGACAAACCATTTCTGTATGGACCTCGCTTTGTGCACAGGGGCATTGTCATGCTGAAACAAGAAATGGCCTTCCCCAAACTGTTGCCACAAAGTTGGAAGCACAGAATCGTCTAGAATGTCATTGTATGCTGTTGAGTTACGATTTCCCTTCACAGGTCTCCCGAGTGGCACAGCGGTCCAAGGCACTGCCCCAGGTTCGATCCCAAGCTGTGTCACATAACTGGGACAAGCAAAACAAATAACGTAAAAATAAGATTTCCCGTCAGTGGAACTCAGGGGCCCAAACCATGAAAAACAGCCCCAGACCATTATCCCTCCTCCACCAAACTTTACAGTTGGCATTATGCATTCGGACAAGGAGGCATTCTCCTGGCATCAGTCAAACCCAGATGAATCCGTCGGATTGCCAGATGGTGAAGCGTGATTCATCACTCCAGGGAATGCGTTTCCACTGCTCTAGAGTCTTAACGGCTGTGAGCTTTACACCACTCCAGCAGACGCTTGGAATTGAGCGTGGTGATTTTAGGCTTGTGTGCGGCTGCTTGGCCGTGGAAACCCATTTCATGAAGCTCACGACGAACAGTTCTTGTGCTGACATTGCTTCTAGAGGCAGTTTGGAACTCGGTAGTGTGTTGCTGCAACCAAGGACATATGATTTTTACACGCTACAGCACTCAGTGGTCCTGTTCTGTGAGCTTGTATGGCCTACCACTTCGCGGCTGAGCCATTGTTCACGTTCCCACTTCACAATAACAGCATTTACAGATGACCGGGACAGCTCTAGCAAGGCATAATTTTGACAAACTGACTTGTTGAAAAGGTGGCATCCTATGATTGTGCCATTTTGAAAGTCACTGAGCGCTTCCATACGAGCCATTCTACTGCTAATGTTTGTCTATGGAGATTGCAAGGCTGTGCGCTTGATTTTATACACCTGTCAGCAACGGGTGTGGCTGAAATAACCAAATACTTTTGGCCATGTAGTGTACGTCCTTTGCTCATAATAGCTACTAGATTTACTCAAACTATAGCTACCTCTAGCAGAGGAGGAAGACGTACGCCTGAGACGTAAATATAAAGTAATGGTCATTTCAGTTTTAAATTAGCTCCATCTCTTGGAACTGAGAGCAGATACGATAGTAACCGCTAAGCACAGGATAAATTGGCTCCATCCTAAACCTCCTGCTGAGACTAGTATTTTAAGAAGCCAAAATAAAAAGCTGGTTTCATGTGGATTAGCCTACATTTTACAACCAGTTTGCTATTGGTCAAACCCTTGGGCCCTTTGAAGCACCATAGGTCAATGGAAGCATGCAGGGGACAAAACCGCTGCTCCGTTCTAACGAGACACGAGGCTAACATTAATCTTTTTTTTAAAGGTTTTGATTCATTTTATTTTCAGCTATAATTTCTTAGGTCACTGTCTAGATAGCGGAATGTTTTTGAATTTTAGAAAGTATAGTAAACAAAAAAAAAAATAATCTAATGCCATGAGCCTCCTGTCTAGTTTGCTTTCTCTGTTACTATAGAATGCTGGGCCATCAGAAACAGAACATGAGCTACGGCTGTCAAAGAAAACAACATGGTGACATCAAACAGTAACTCAAACAGCTGTACAGTAGCATTTCTAGGACCTTCAGGGAAAAACAGTCATAAACAACAGCTTTCAAAATAGTTCAGTGGCTGGTGACCAAATGCACATTTCATCAGAAGAATTAATAGAAATTAAATAAATTGTAGACCCCCCCCCCCCCCCACCACCACCAGTGATTTTTTAAAGGAAATTGACAACCTTCCCCATAAAGGTTTTGTTTTTACCTGGGTTAACAATATTACTATAACAATATTGGCTACATTTGTTGGCATTCGGGTTTGTGTGTTGTTCACGAAGACAAGCAAAACTAAAGGCTCATTTATTTAAGTAATACAATGTTTGGTTAGGATCATAGGTATTGGCACAATGCCTGACCGAAACTAAAATACACTTCACCTCAATGCAGTATGGCACTATTCTCTGTATGTCAGCTTAAATAAGGAGTAGAGTAGCTTATAATCACCTGTAACAGATATATTACATTTCACTAGTTCAGGGATGTAGGCCTAGAACTCAAACCCCTCAAGCGCTGCAGTGTCCTGCTGGTTTTTGTTTCTGTAGTTTCTTCCTAATCAGAAAGGTTCTAGTAACAGTTATATCGTAAACCCAGGTAGTGTTAAAACAAGCACATTGTAAACTCACTGGTGGTTTCTGGTTTAAAGGTGTGTGTGTGTGTGTGTGTGTGTTCGGGTTATGAATGACGGGCAGCTGAAAACGTATACTGGTTGTCCCACAGATGAGACAAAGAGGATTTAAAAAAACACCTATTTCTGCCTCAAATTCCATTGACAGAATTAAACTATGCATGTTTGTGTGCAATTTGTCCTCGAGACAGAAAAATATTATAAAATCGACAACGATTATCATTTAGCAACTCATTCAAAATCTGCTGTGAAATAATTAGATCCCTGTCAAACAGACCATCTCTGTTGTCAACAATGAGTCTTGTCAAGGTTGAAATACTACTAATGTAGAAGTTAATGGTTCTATTATTTCTGTCTACCTAAACACTATGGCACTTGGTCATGCAATGAGGAACATCCTAAAACTGTTGGAAAAGCCCTATTTGCATGGTAGTGGCCTTGACTAAATACATGTACTAACTTTCCAGTATGCATGCGTGACTAGTATAAATAATATCAAATCAATGCAGTTCGCCTCAGGCAGCGTCTAACCTACAGAATAATTGACAGCAGAACAAATGCAGCAAATGTAGGCCTATATTAAAAATCCATCAGTGTTACCAGGCCTGAAAACAAATCTCCCTCCATCAGTCATCTGTGGGACACTGCAGATATAGTCTAGCAAGATTCATCTCTGTTGACATTTGGTGAGGCACCTTTTGTTTCAGAGTACATATCAACCCATTTACTTGCAAGGAGATAAAAGTAGCTAGCACAGAGCTATTAGGAGCACATCCACAGAGCTATTAGGAGCACATCCACAGAGCTATTAGGAGCAAATCCACAGTATGGTGAGCAGAGCGCCTCCTGGTTTTTAAATTTTACCTTTATTTAACTAGGCAAGTCAGTTAAGAACAAATTTTTATTTTCAATGACGGCCTAGGAACAGTGGGTTAACTGCCTTGTTCAGGGGCAGAACAACAGAATTTTACCTTGTCAGCTCGGTCCAGCAAGCTTTCAGTTACGGGCCCAACACTAACCACTCGGCTACATGTATCCATTCTAACCATGTCAAACACAGAGCTTTCAAGTCCTGTAAATTGTGAGTGTGTAACCTTTACTTCATACTCCAATTCCTCTCAGGTATATAAAATAGCACTCAATCAAAAGACAACAAACAGGACTGGCAGGTTGTATGTTTCTGAATGTGTCCATTTAGAAGTCAGAGTCTCTGAAAAACATACTGAGGGCGTGAGGGATTAACAACTGTTGGCGTCACCAACAACAAGAGCTCTTTCTTTTGTGGTTCCTTCTAGAGTTACACTAACATACTTCTGAACCACAAAAACAGGCGTCTAGGGTGAGGTGTGCGCGTGTGTAGTTCCCGTCAGGTAAACCACTCACCAGCTACCTGGAACCTTGAGCACCTGAGCTGACTGGCTGGAGTAGCTTTACTGCCATCTAGGTGTTTGTCTTACCACCAAATGGCAACAGCTTCTATCCTTCGTTCAGATCATGACAGCAGTTGCACAGCATATTTTTCTTCTCCATTACTGTTGCCAAGGTTGGGAATTTCTTCTATTTTTTTTTTTTTTTAAGTTTGAACTAATCTACTGACATTTTGGGTCTCCAAGTGGCGCAGTGGTCTAAGACACTGCATCTCAGTGCTAGAGGCGTCACTTCAGACAACCTGGTTTGAATCCAGACTATCACAACCAGCCGTGATTTGGAGTCCCATAGGGCGGCGCACAATTGGCCCAGCGTGATGAGTTTGGCCGGTGTAGGCCGTCATTGTAAATAAGAAATTGTTTGTAACTGACTTGCCTCGTTAAATAAAGGTTACACAAGAACAGAGGGCATTTAAGACAATTGATACTAATTCAGTGTATTTCTCTTCTCTCTCTCGCTCTATTTATCTGCATGCACCGTGACAAGCCCTTTTGTAGTTATGGGCGACTATGGCTGGATACCTCCTGATACTATTAACAACTTCCTCTCAACTGTCTACTTTCATTTATTTCCAATGGTGAGAAAGGACTGGATAGGTGACAAGTTTGTTTTGTGGAGTTTCTGCCACTTTGCCTCATTTTTAAACCATCCCAATCCTTTCACATCGTTTGGTACAATATAAAGGAGAGTAGGGATGGTGGGTTTTCAGTGTCATCTCCAAGCAAGTAAAACAAATGATGTTTTGATTTACCACGAATCAGCCCTTTCCCCTCTCTGCGTTCATACGAGGAAATGTGCATTTGGTCAGCCGCTACAGCTATAGAAATACACTTACCAAAGCAAAATGTGAACAAAGAAGACAAAATTCTCTCAATTCTACAAATAATAAATTTACAGTTTAAAAATATCAAAATAACAATTTCATTATGGTAAAGCTTACAGGTCACATTTGCAGGAGAACTCCATCAAAAAAACGTGTTATCCTGTAAAGACACAGCTCCATGTTCAGATAGTGACTAGCGTAGAAGAGTGAGGTTCTCTCACAGACTAAAGAGAAGGGTCTCTATCACCTGACTAGTACCTGGAAAGGGACTCTGGGTATGGATGCTTTTGTTCCAACCCTGAACGCACACACTCAGTGCAGCTATTCATGCTCCAAACAGTAGACCATGATTAGTTGAGTCAGGTGTGATTACAGGTCTGCACCGCCAGTAACTCTCCAGGAATAGTTAGAATCCCTTGGTGTATGTAGTGTTCTGACTTCAGATGGCCCAAACTGAGAGGCACAGCCAAGGAGAGCGGAGCAACATTTTGGGATTCAGCATGAAATTATCAGGAAACATTTATTGTTTCTTCATTTATCTGGAAATGTGCATCCCTCCAATGAAATGTATGGTTCTGCTGTCCTTGTCTGGTTGCTACAGTAACAGGACTTAGACTGAGGTGGACATCTCAGCAACATTTACTTTTCAAAGCCACTATTCCTGGGTAACTGACTGAAAGGACATAACTCATGAAATTACCTTGTAATGAAGTGTAAGTACAGGCAGCTATGGAGCTTAATATTGTTAAAGTTAACAAAATATAAATATAAAGTTATAAACACGGCATATCTGCATGCAGTTACTAGCTTGTTACAGGGTAACTACACAGGTTATTCCACTGGTTGTGTCTGTGTAGTAATTATATTTCCTTATCTGTCTAGAGAACCCAAGAACAATTCCAAAAATACACACCAATTTCCGCAGTTTGAACATGGAGCACAGTGTCAACCGTACAAGAACGTACAACTTGTTTGGGTTTTGATGGAGTCCCCCTGTAAACGTTGTTGATATGGGAAATGTTGGGTGTTACAGTGAGAGGAAGACGGAGCACACAGGGGGTGCAGTAGCTCGACTTACTCAGCTTTCGCCCCCTGAATCAGGAGAGCGTTGACACAGTCCAGACTGCCTGCACGGGCAGCCTTATGGATGGGAGTCTCACCAACATAGTCCTGAGAGAGAGAGACACAGACAGACACAAAGGGAGATGATATAAATATGTTACACTGTATTTACACAAACAGAAGGAGTTGCTCACATTGGTTTCTAGTGTGGCAATAATATGCAGCCGGTTAGCCTCACTCCCACACCAGGGTAGAGTTCTCCCTAGGGGCAGAGCCTGAACAATTCACCCCAGCTGCACACCGGGCCACAGGCTAAGAGAGGGGGAGGGAGGAAGGTGGCGAGGGAGGGTGGTTTTGGGTAGTGGCAAGGTAGTGAGAGGGAGGTGCTGAAGGAGCGAGAGACCAAGTTTTTCAAAACAAATCCCTCCTCCATCCATAGCCGTACTCTTTCACACCCAGAGAATGTAGGCCATCCCATGGTGGCTCTATTAAATCCACGAGGGAGGGAGGGGTTAAAGTTCCAATGCAGTTGTTTTTATCCCAACATCAAAACAACCAAAAATAGCTTCTTAGCAAAGACCAATTTTCAAGCAAGATTTTTTGCTAGGACTGTCCGTGGTGGTCTGAGTAGGGAGGGGAAAACTGAAGATTAGCTATTATTGGCAGAGGTTTGGAACTCATTCGTATTGGTCTATTAACTTTACCACATGGTGATGCCACCGTGGAAGGCCAAAACATGCTGAAATTTCAGGTAGTATTTTCAAACAGCTCTTACACTAAAAGGGAATTCTCATAATCTTCACAGCAGCTAATGGGGATCCATAATAAATACAAATACAGTATTATTCCAACCTCAGTGTGGAAATATAAAAAACACAGGATATCACTTAAAAAAAAATAAAAAAAATAAAAAGAGGATCATGAACATTTTAAATGTATGCTGTATTAGAAATAACAGTGACGTGTTGCAGCAAGCCAAGAGGTGAGTTATGTAACCGTGACCTACTAATCTGATTTCGCTGAGCGGTGCAGTGAAGTGTCAGAGATAGTCAGTGAAGTGTGTCTGTGTGTACACAAGACAGGAGCAGAAAACGAAAGAGCATGACAGAAAAACACACACTCGCACGATGACGTTAAGTCTAAATGCAAACCCTGTTGGCTTTTTACATGTAGATAAGCGTACGTGCAGACATGCACATCAACTATTGGCCTGGGGCTCAGACAGGCTTTTCGGTCGGTTTTTAATCCAACAACATGAGGGCAGAAGTAGGCTGTCTGAGGCTCTTCACAAACACAGGGTTGAAGAGGTTCAGGATTCAATAACGACGATAGCCACAAAACAGAAACTCTTGCAGTGACTTTGGTATTTTTCCTCTTAACTGTCACATTGAATTTATTTATGTGTAACAGGCACCAGTCAAGAGGGGTCAAGGGTCTGGTCGGGTCAAGTGTGCCAAAGCTAGGATGATCCCTCTGATAGGATTAGACCCACGTCCCTTCCTCTACCTACGAACGCGCGTCAGGGTTTCTGTTTGACCGGCAACATTTTAAATTTACCGGACCGTATACATTGGTTGTGTATCCTGATTAGTGACGTCCACCCACAGTGCTCAGAATGACAGACATCACATTTAGAATATGGTAATTAATTAACAGAACATACAAGTTGTATGGTAAGAAGGACCGCAACTATGCGGTCCTTCTTACCGAATTCTGATGAGCACTTTGAAGACGTTAGAATAACTTCACACATTTACTTTTCCTCAGCCAACAAGACGCGCAACGAACAGCAAAATCCCTAGCATTTGACAATCTACTATAGTAGAAACATTCAGGCTACCTATTCTATTGGTCAGCTTGTCGAGAAAGAAATAGCCTATTCCAAACCTACTCTGGGACAGTTGTGGCCTAGGCTACATAAAACGTTACAAAGCAATGCGTCTGATGGAACAGATCAGAACACTTAGCTTAAAAATTGAGAAAAATAAATAAAATCCCATTATAAGCACAGCATCGCATACAAGGCAGTAGGCTGAGTGAATGTTCGTTCCATTAACGGAAATTAGCGGAAAACACTTGTCAAAAGGGCACTGCACATGCAAACGGTTTAATGCGACAGAGATTAAAATATCCGTTCGAAATGTAGAGAGACATGTCTCATAATATATGTATTAAAAATTAAAATGTAATACATTTAAATTCTTCAGGTTTCAAACAATTAAGTCTGTTTTGAAAATGCATGCAGACGCCAGCTCATTGCAAAGTGGTGTGTGACGCGCTGATGAAACCTGCCTTCCGTTGCCGTTTGATGCCAATTTCAAGACAATTGGGAGGGAAAAAAAACAAGCTCCGACTGGGGAAAAACATTTTGAACGGTCATCCAACTCAGAATTACAACTCGGGAACTCTGGCCTCTTTCTAGAGCTCAGACCTGAAGATCACTGGCGTCATGATTTGACAGCGTATTTCTCAGAATTCCCAGTTGTCTTGAAAACACCAAAAGATACTGCAGCAGCATCTCTCACTCTGTATGCTGTACGCATGTGATAAACATACATAAACGAATATACTGTACACATGCACCAATTAAATTCCACTAAATTATGCAAATTAACATATAGACCAATAAGTATGACCAGTCAGATGTATTTCCATCGACTGGTATTTCCATCCATGAATAGGCTAAAAGCATTATTTCGCAATGGGATTTTTTTTTTCCTCTCCCGGACATTTGGCCGCACGCATGTTATTAATATTTTGTTCTATAAAAAAAAGATTGGACAAAAGCTGGCTATTACCTGTTAATGGAAACCCTGCTGTGTGTGCGCACATGCACGTGTGTTTTGGTAAGTGTGCGTGTGTGTGTGTGTGTGTCCATCCAGGTGCACAGTACCTGTCTGTTGATGTCAGCGCCAGCTTGCAGCAGCCACAGCAGGCAATCTGGGTGGCCCCCAAATGCAGCGATGTGAGTGGGCGTCTGAGCAAACCTCGTGGTCACAGAGTTGACCCCACAGCCCACCTGCACCAGATGCACCACACACTCCAACTGTGTGTGAGAGAGAGAGAGAGAGAGAGAGAGATTCATTTTATTACTAAATACCAATACAGTGAGTCAACTCTGCTGTGTCTGTCCTGCCTTGATGAGGAAATCCACAGGCCTACAAGCTAAACAGTATAGTGTAGCAATAAATCAAAAGACAAAGGCCTACGGTATGACTACTTCCTGTAATCAAATCCCGCCCTAGGGTTATTTTTTACAGTCGGTACAATCACACCCAGTTAACCACCACCGGGGTAATATAATAATACATCAATCCTAACTAACCTAGATGAGGGTCTCTCAAACTTGGTCCTGGGACCCCTGGGTCACGTTTTGTTTTTTGCCCTGGCACTACACAGCAGATTCAAATAATCAAAGCTTGATAAGGAGTTGGTTATTTGAATCCGCTGTGTAGTGCTTACAAAAACCAAAAAGTGCAAGGGGGGAAGTTTAGGAAACACTGGTCTAGATTAAATCAAAATGTTATTGGTCGCATACACATATTTATCAGATGTTATTGTGGGTGAAGTGAAATGCTTGTTTTCCCAACTCCAACAGTGCAGTAATAACTAACAATTCACAACAATACACACTAATGTAAAAGTAAAAGAATGGAATTAAGAAATATATCAATATTAGGTCGATCAATGTCTGAGTGGCATTGACTAAAATACAGCAGAATAGAATACAGTATATACATATAAAATAAGTAAAACAGTATATGTAAACATATTTGAAGTAACTAGTGTTCCAGGTAAGATAGAGGTGATATGATCCTTAACTAGCCTCTCAAACAAAATAAGGCTGTAATGTAACAAAATATGGAAAAGGTCAAGGGGTATATATGCACACATACACACACACTTTATTGGATCGAGGGCCTTCTAAAGGCGGGGCCTACAGGCCGACAGTTGCCCATCCCTGCACAACGCAAATACAATCTTAAGGCTGACTCTCCCCAGACTGGCTTGAACAAACGTGTTTTCCTGCAGCAGTGTCTGATGTAGCAAAATATTTATAACACAGGGGTGTAACCTGGAAGTTGGCCATGCTCAATAGTGTGTATATTGTGTTGGTGCAAGTTCCTCTTTTACGATCAACACAAGTAATACAACTTTGCTTCTCACAATGACAAAATACCTTATGGTCAGTCATTAAGTCAGGCAGACCATGCCTGTGCTATCTAAATATCCATCCTTCCTTCCCATCAGGATACAGTAACTCAGGGTGAATCATGCTCGCTCAGCAGCACGGAGGAGGAGACAGAGTCAATGGCTGATTGGATTTTAGGACCTATGCCTGGGGCTGAGATAGGCACACATTACTAACCAGACAGGGACATGGAAAAAGAGGGGGGGGGTGTGCTGTTCTCAGTGTGTGTTTGACAGAGATTGTTACAATTGATAGTGTTGCTGAACTTTCATTTTGTTCTCTCAAGATGCACTAACATTTAGTCAGTGGTGAGGCTGATTTAAAACCATGCACACGCCGTCCTTTGGTTGACTTGTTAACCATGCTTATGTAAACACTTGCGCATGGGAAGGATTCCCGCGTGTTTATAAACGGCCTTTTTGGCGCGGTGCAGGTTATTGGTTTCCACCGCAACCAATAAACAACCGAGCCCGCCACAGTCGCCACAGATATAAGAAATATTTGATGTCGATGGCTGAAATATATTCGTTGATTGCTTGGAGACCTGTCAGTCCGCCATGACACTTTCTTCTGAGTTGGGAGGCACAAGTCTTCATTTTCAACAGTCCCAATGTCAAATTTCACATTACACTAGCCTAGCCTATAGAGAAAAAAAAAAAACACCCTACAAAGTACTGCCTGTACCGTCATGTTTCAAACCATTTCATGTCAACAATTAATAAAAATTAGAGACGATACCTAGTTAACGCTAGGTAAGTTAGCTAGCTACCTAAATATGTATCACTCCGTGTCGGCCTGTTTATTGAAATAGTGTCTGGAGGCCTTGCCTCTTTACTCTGTAATTTCTTGGTAAATATTTTTGTTAAATAAATAATATTACCTTTCCGAAATGAGCAGCCCAATGTATGGGTGTCCAGCCGTAGAAAGAGTCCTCCACGGCAAGGTCCGCCAGGTTTG
Source organism: Thymallus thymallus (assembly GCA_023634145.1). Classification (NCBI taxonomy): domain Eukaryota; kingdom Metazoa; phylum Chordata; class Actinopteri; order Salmoniformes; family Salmonidae; genus Thymallus; species Thymallus thymallus. Next base: position 7,318,677 of record CM042408.1, read on the forward strand.
AGACGCGCTGAAGAAGCGAGCACAACGCACCTATATCTCCATCCCTGCACGCCCGGTGGAGAGGGAAACGAACGTTCAGAACCTCCTCACTTGAGAATCCCAACTCGGTGCCCACCGACATTATCAAAACGAATACAAAACACTATTTTTTGCGAGAAAAAAAATAACAGTAAACCCCTTCGTCTGTTTTCAAATGTAGTTATTGTGGCACACGCCACCCTGCCTGCTCGCTGCTGCTAACAATGAACACACGAATGGACAGCGGTGACGTTCCAACCAACGCACTCAGAAATGATTATTATTGAAGCGAGTTGCAAATTCAGGAATGGAGTTTTGAACGCACGACCCGGCACTAAATTCACACCATTTATGCAGTGCGGCGCATTTTGTTATAGCTACACCCGATTTAGAGGTGATAGCTAGCGACATCATTGAGTGATTGACACAATTTTAAGTAGGGGTTTTCATGTGGAACTGACCCAAACGTTGCTTATTGACCTACTTTCACTGATTTTTTGCAGTGGATTTGTCATACAGTTCCATCTTTAATTAATAAACGGCAACGCGTGACCATTGAACTTATTTACATTCATCAAATTTAAATAATACAAAATTAAACTGATATAAAAACGTATTAGACATTGGTACGATGTAGCCTACTGCCACCTTGTAAACCTTTTTTTTTTTTTTTTTTTATAGTTATATGTTATTATTATTATTTTGTACAATTACGTAATTATAACATCTCGCGAGTAAAAAAAAAAAACGCTACTAAGACTGATGAGTGCACCCACTTGATGAAGGAGAACTTAAGTGTTCATCTATTTAATCTGAATATAGCTTTAATCTTCATGATAACAATTAGCCAAATGGTTGTATGTAGTGTAGCTTAGGTGTTGTTTTTGATTCAGCTATGTCCTTGGAGCTCCACTCTAAACAATTAGTTAGAAACTGTTTCTTCCAATTGAGGAATATTTCCAAATTAAGATAATTTGTGACTAAGGGTGAATTGGAGATCATTCATGCGTTCATCTCCTCTCGTTTAGATTACTTTAACAGTCTTTTTACCTGTTTGAGTAAGAAGGAGCTTTATCGCCTCCAGGCTGTTCGGAGCTCTGCTGCAAGGCTTTTAACTCACATTAAGAAAATAGAACACATCACACCTGTTTTAGCAGCATTACACTGGTTACCAGTCCAGTATAGAATTCATTTTAAAATCCTGGTTCTTACCTTCAGAGCCTTGCATGGTCAAGTGCCTACTTACATCACTGACTTGATACAGCTTCACACTCCCAGCCGGAGTCTCAGGTCATTAGATCAGAGGCTATTAGTTGTTCCTCGCACTCATTTTAAAACTAGAGGGGACCAATCATTCCAGGCAGTGGCTCCTAAACTGTGGAATGCTTTGCCTCACCTTCTGCGTTGTTTCTTTTAATAAGCAACTGAAGACTTTGCTCTTCAAGCAGGCTTTTAGGTAGTCGAGGGGTTTTTATGGTTGTTTTATGTTTTCTATTTTTGTTTAATATTCTTGTATTTCAAGATTTGTTATTTCATTTTATTGTGAAGCACTTTGTGATTTTTATCTGTGAAATGTGCTATATAAATAAATTGTACTTACTTACTAATGCATTTGTGGCGGCGGTGAACAAGTTGTATCCTACTTGTAGCCTAGCTATATAGGCCTACCTGCAAAACCGACGAGTTATGTGCATGGTTTATGGATAAATACATGCAACACTTACTGCTAAAGAAAAGTTCTCTCCCGTTTACTATTACTTTAGCATATGCTATTACTCTGTCTTGTTGTGGATGAAGTAGTAGGGCTACTGTGTCTCTCCCACTGGGGTATGGGTCCTCTTCACCATATATGGGGTCGTCACTAGCATCCACATCCACAAAGTCATAATTATGGCTAAACTCCACCTTTTTCTGAAATTATTTTCTTTAAATTTAAACATTGTTATGATATAGCCAATTTTGACTGTGTGGCTGTGGAATCTAGTGGAAATCGTATCTGGGGGTTGTATGCCACATCGCCACCCTGTGGTCGATGGTCTAATTGCAAAATGCTTTACTGTGCGCAGAACACAAGCGCAAGGACTACTATGCCTACAATGTTGCGAAACATCATACATATTTGGTGTGATTCGTTTGGCTATGTGCACGAACGTGATTTGAGAATTTGGTACATCACCTACTTTTGTGATATCAGACCGCCGTTTAGATATTAAAAAGTACATATATAGTTAATTTCTGCCATGGTGCATCATGGGAAAATACTCGAATACTGATATAATGTCGTAAACAAAATCATTGCGTACTTTACGTGATGCTACTTATCTCCCGAGTATTTCAATTCAATTTAAGGCCTTTATTGGTATGGTAAACATTGTTAAAGCAAAAGAAACAGATCAAATCAAATACAATTTTATTGGTCACATGCACGTGGTTAGCAGATGTTATTGCAGGTGTAGTGTAAGGGCTGAACATGCTTAGCTAATTAATATGTTAATCTACAACAAGAGTTATTAACTGAATGTATTGTGTGATCATAAAAATTGTGTGGGAGAGCCATGTGGAAAGAATGTGCTAGCTAAGGTTTTCACGATAGAACTGTGTTTTGTGGTAACATGAGACAAGAACATCTGCTGAGAGTAACAACTGCGTCTGGCAACTGGATTGCGTCACGAGGCTGGGACCAGCCTGCACGCCAACGATAGGCTGAGTAAGTTTAAACCACACTCAGCCTCTACTCTGACAGGCCAGCAATGAGCGGGAACAATTCTGTCGGAGTATTTAAGGAAGATCAAAGCTCTCGCTCATATATATATATATATATATATAAACTTCATACTTACCATTTAAGGGTTTGCTAGAATAAAATACATACATGATTTAAACTGTGTAGTAATCCTTTTGTTCCAATACCAGATTTAGATTGACGTGACCTTAACAGTAGCGAAATGCTTGCGCTTCTAGCTCCGACAGTGCAGTACTATCTAACAATAATATCTGACAGTTTCACAACATATACCCAAACACACAAATCTAAGTATGAAAGGATTGAGAATATATACAGTCGTGGCCAAAAGTTTTGAGAATGACAAGTATTGGTCTCCACAAAGTTTGCTGCCTCAGTGTTGATGATGGCAATTTGCATATACTCCAGAATATCATGAAGTGATCAGATAAATTTCAATTAATTGCAAATTAAGTCCCTCTTTGCCATGAAAATGAACTTAATCCCCCAAAAACATTTCCACTGCATTTCAGCCCTGCCACAAAAGGACCAGCTGCCATCATGTCAGTGATTGTCTCGTTAACACAGGTGAGAGTGTTGACGAGGACAAGGCTGGAGATCACTCTGTCATGCTGATTGAGTCAGAATAACAGACTGGAAGTTTTAAAAGGAGGGTGGTGCTTGAAATCATTGTTCTTCCTCTGTCAACCATGGTTACCTGCAAGGAAACACGTGCCGTCATCATTGCTTTGCACAAAAAGGGCTTCACAGGCAAGGATATTGCTGCTGGTAAGATTGCACCTAAATCAACCATTTATCGGATCATCAAGAACTTCAAGGAGAGAGGTTCAATTGTTGTGAAGGCGGCGTCAGGGCACCCAAGAAAGTCCAGCAAGCGCCAGGACCGTCTCCTATATTCAGCTGCGGGATCGGGGCACCACCAGTGCAGAGCTTGCTCAGGAATGGCAGCAATCAGGTGTGAGTGCATCTGCACGCACAGTGAGGCAAAGACTTTTGGCCTGGTGTCAAGAAGGGCAGCAAAGAAGCCACTTCTCTCCAGGAAAAACATCAGGGACAAACTGATATTCTGCAAAAGGTACAGGGATTGGACTGCTGAGGACTGGGGTAGAGTCATTTTCTCTGATGAATCCCCTTTCAGATTGTTTTGGCCATCCGGAAAAGACAAGGTGAGCTCTACCATCAGTCCTGTGTCATGCCAACAGTAAAGCATCCTGAGACCATTCATGTGTGGGGTTGCTTCTCAGCCAAGGGAGTGGGCTCACTCACAATTTTGCCTAAGAACACAGCCATGAATAAAGAATGGCACCAACACATCCTCCGAGAGCAACTTCTCCCAACCATCCAAGAACAGTTTGGTGACGGCCAATGCCTTTTCCAGCATGATGGAGCACCTTGCCATAAGGCAAAAGTGATAACTAAGTGGCTCAGGGAACAAAACATCAACATTTTGGGTCCATGGCCAGGAAACTCCCCAGACCTTAATCCCATTGAGAACTTGTGGTCGATCCTCAAGAGGCAGGTGGACAAACAAAAACCCACAACTTCTGACAAACTCCAAGCATTGATTATGCAAGAATGGCCTGCTATCAGTCAGGATGTGGCCCAGAAGTTAATTGACAGCATGCCAGGGCGGATTGCAGAGGTCTTGAAAAATAAGGGTCAACACCGCAAATATTGACTCTTTGTATAAACTGAATGTCATTGTCAATGAAAGCCTTTGACACTCATGGAATACTTGTAATTATACTTCAGTGTACCATAGTAACTACTGACATAAAGATCTAAGAACACTGAAGCAGCAAACTTTGTGGAGACCAATACTTGTGTCATTCTCAAAACTTTGACTGTACATATGTGTCAGGGCGGCATTGGACTAAGATCCAGTGGCATTTTTATGCAATAAGGCACTAGGGGGTGTGGTATATGGCCAATATACCACAGGGCTGTTCTTAGGCACAACTCATAGGGGAGTGCCTGTACACAGCCCTTAGCCGTGGTATATTGGCCATATACCACAAACCCCCAAGGTGCCTTATTGCTATTATAAATTGGTTACCAACATAATTAGAGCAGTAAAAATAAATGTTTTGTCATACCCGTGGTATACGGTCTGATATACCACGGCTGTCAGCCAATCAGCATTTAGGGGTCAAACCACACAGTTTATAATAAGCTTTATAGAATACAGTATATACATAAGAGATTGGTGATGCAGTATGTAAACATGATTAGGTGACTAGGTACCAAAGGATAGTATAGCGTACAGTTTAGACATATGAGATGAGTAGTGCAATGTGACTAGTGTTACATTCCTTAAGTGGCCGGTGATTCCTAATCTATGTCTATAGGCAGCAGTCGCTGATATACTAGAGATGGTTGTTTAGCAGTCAATGGCGAAGTATAGAGTACAATACAGTATATACATATCAGATGGGTGATGCCATATCGAACACAATTTGAGTAACTAAGATACCGTAGAATAGTGTAGAGTGCAGTTTATACATAGAGATGGGTGATGCAGGTAAGGATACATTATTAAAGTGTCCTGTGATTTCTAATTGGTGACTATAGGCCACACCTCTGGTGTGTAACAAAAGTTACTCTTTCATCTCACTAACATAGAAGTTAGAGGGGTATGTAGTCCCCTCTGAACCAAATGTTTCCATTGCTCTTTAGTGAACACAGTAAACTGGATAATATACGCACTTTAATCAAAGACGGTGGGGTAGACAACACTGTACCCACCAGGAAGGTACGCTGTTTTCCAAATAATAAACCCTGACTCTGCAATTGTAGGGTGCATCAGGGGTGGGCAGGAGGTGGAGTACAGGAGCACAATCAATGACTTTATGGTGTGGTGTGAGCAGAACCACCTTCAGCAAAACAAAGGAGATGGATGGATGGATGTGGAAATGGTTGGGTCATACAAGTTCCTGGGAGTCCATATGGACAACAGGCTAGAATGGGCTGGTAACACCAGGGCTCTGTACAAAAAGGGCCGGAGCCAACTCTACTTTCTGGAGGAGGCTCAAGTCCTTCAACGTGTGCAGTAAACTACTGCATACTTTCTACCAGTCTGTGGTGGCCAGCTTTTTTGTAGTGGTGTGCTGGGGCGCCAACATATAGGCCAGTGATGCTTCTCGGGTAAATAAGCTGATCAGGAAGGCTAGCTCTGTTCTGGGGATTAGCCTTGACACTCTAGAGGAGGTGGCGGAGAGACGGATCCTGGCCAACCTGCTGGCCATCATGGACAACGTCACCCACCTTCTGCATGCCATGGTTATGATGCAGAGGAGCACTTTCAGTCACATACTGATCCCACCACGGTGTGCCAGAGAGCGCTACAGGAGGTCCTTCCTGCCGGTCGCTATTAAGACTATTTACTGCCTCACCGGGGTGCCGTGCCGTCAGCAACATAGACCTGGAACTGTTGGGGTGTTAGGACCTAGTTTAACAATTAGCCATCCATCCGTGAGTAACTCTGGTCTGTAATCACTCATTCACTCAGGACTTATTTATTCAGCACTCATTCATTCAGGACTGTATATACATATTCATGTACAGTTGTTATCATATCACGTGCAATATTGTAAGTCATTCTTGGACTGAACTTACTTACGTAGTAATTCACTCAGGTCTGCATATTAGTATCCTGTCGGTTGTATCTTTTTTCATTGCTTTTAGTATATCGAATGTGCAATACGTGCATTTATCTGTAATTAAACCCTGCACTAAGGACTGTATTTTAATTATTATTATTACCCTAAATTATATCATACGCACATTTAGCTATTTAAGTATCTCTTCCTGTCATTTACCTGTACAGTTAATGTAACCATGCAAATATTCACTTCCCTGTTCATTTAACCAGACTGTATATTAAGTAAACTATTATTACCCTCAGGTATATCATTCGCATTTAGCTATTTAATTATTTCTGATAATGGAGTTCTGATCACGGAATTCTGAACACGCCATGCGTCAACATTTACATTTAAATGTGTCCACCATATCATGTCCACATTGTGTCCATTCCCACACTGTATTCAAATGACTGTATGCATTCTACAAACGATGGAATAGGCAAAATATGATAACAGCTGATGACAGTAGCGAACTACTGTAGCTAAGTAACCTGTGAACCTCTAGCCAGCAAGCTAGCATAGCAAGCAATGCTAAAGGGACTGCAAACGAGTTTGCGCAAAAAAATAGATGAACTATTTTATGCTTTCTAAATATTGGCTAGCATTTATTAGGCCAATAAACACGTTTTCTGGAGACTTATGGGAGGAGTGCTGATGACGTCGCCCACTGTATGCGTTTTTGGTAGCCTGATTGCGTCCAGACTGAGGAGAAATCCACACACAATGCATCCCTGACCCCCTCCTGAAGTAAGATCTAAACACAATATGACCACAAAGCGTCTAGACCAGTCTTTTCAAAGCAAGCTTTGTATTCTGATAGTGTAGACATGACTTCTGTTACAAATGTTGTGTAGTCTGCTACATTTTTCACAAACAAGTTATGCCCTACATTCTACAAACTTTATTTGTGCATGACATTGTAATTCTGTTCATTTGGATGCAACCCATACGTGCGAGGTTAAATTGAATATTCAGAGCAAAATCTGAGCAGAGTAACGTTAGGTGCACGTGCTAGCTATCTCTGCGGTGCACCACATGGAATGCAGGATTTCCCCCAAAATTTGCAGTTGTTGGTATACTAAGAAAGTAGTATTATAGGGACAGAAAAAGCAAGTTCATTATGAGGCACTTATTTATTTGTTTGCACCACCAAAATCAATACAAAGAAACAAGCTTTTATTCTCTCAGATTCAGACCTGGTTCAAATACATTTGTAAAATACTTTCACGCATTAAGTGCACTTGAGTTTGTAATTTTAAAACTGGCTCCATTGTACCTGGCAGACTACAGTCAATTAAGTACTTCACCTAGCGCTGTTTTGTAGATATTACAAAACTGTAAAGTTAGGATGCCTTTGGCAGGTAGGGATAGAGTTAGAACCTGGGCATGGGGATCTGAGGGGAGTAGTCGGTCAGCAGAGAGACCATCAGACCCTGGAGAGATGGAGAGCAATGAAGAAAGAAAGAAATATAAATAAATAAAGAGCGCATGAGGCACAAATAAAAGAAGAGAAAGAAAGAGGGGTAATGTTAGAATCTCTACCTTGATAATAAAGATAACACTCAGTCCATTTCAAATCAGGGATGGGCAACTGTGATGGGGGTGGGGGCCACAAAATAATCTGAACTCCTCATGAGGCAGCAGTGGCTGGTGAGTCTGTGTACCCACATCCATATCCACACATGCAGTCAGAGCCAACCCTAGCCTTTTAGGGGCCCCAAGTGATTTTTTTGGTTGGGGGGACCCCCCACCTTGTGAGCAAAACACTAACAGCCCCACTCTTGACAGCGGAGATTACATTTTTTTTAAGTTAAAAGGATCAGACCCTTTTTTAAAATTTTTGCATAAAATTACACACCCAAATTAACTGCCTGTAGCTCATGACCTGAAGCAAGGATATGCATATTCTTGATACCATTTGAAAGGAAACACTTTGAAGTTTGTGGAAATGTGAAATTAATGTAGGAGAATATAACACACTAGATCTGGTAAAAGATAATACATGCATTTTTTTGTCACATCATCTTGGAAATGCAAGAGAAAGAACATAATATTACTTAGGAGTCCGGAAGCAATTTAGATTTTGTCCACGTGCAAGTTTTAGACATATCCAATGAACCATTGGATTACTGTTCAAAATGTTGTATCAAGTCTGCCCAAATCTGCCTCAAACAATAGAATGGTATTCTTTCACTGTAATAGCTACTGTAAATTGGACAGTGCAGTTAGCTTAAATTCTTGTTAATCTTTCTGCTCATATAAAATATGTCTATGTCCTGGGAAATGTTCTTGTTACTTACAACGTCATACTAATCACATTAGCACACGTTAGCTCAAGCGTCCCGGTTGCGGGACACAATCCTGTAGAGGTTAATTTCCTGCTATACTACACATGGGACGTAGAGAAAATATTGCACATTTTGCCATCGGGCGGAGAGAACATTTCCTGCAATTCTACACATTTTCCTATAGGGTGGAAAGAAATGTTTTCAATATGATATCCACCGGTCAGTAATTCGACCATAATTACTACAAGTTTAGATAGCTGGCTAGACTAATTTATCAATCCAAAAATGTTTAGCTGACATGGGTTTATTGACTGACTGACATAACAAGAGAAAATTTGCTGATGCACAACCACATTTCAAAATGTTCCCCTTGTGTATTCTAATATTCTAACTCTCAACAGTAAGTTGAGACCCCGATTGAGTTCCTAAAAAGGCAACTTTAACTTCATTCAAATACTACTAATAGTCCACATTTACCTATATATTTTTACTGTATACAGCTCAGCTTACCATGATGGTCCACTTCCTGTTCTCAGCCTCAGAGAAGACGAGTGAGCGAGGGGAGTAGAACACCTGGTCGTCCACCTCTTCCTGTTTCCGTGGGAGACAGTGAAGGAAGGTCCAGTCTGGCTTCGCCACACTTCCTGTCTGGGGTGGACAGAACAAGGAGGCATGGTGATTGATTCGTTCCAAATCTCTACCCCTAACCCTTAGGCACATGCATGAAGGGGTTAGAGGTAGGAGCTGCCTGGGAGAGGGTTAGTATTGAGCGAGAGAATACTCATCACTTTATTCACTATTTGAGTCTACTCTTGTATGTACCTGCATGGTGATCTGGTAGCCGTGGAAGTCCTTGATCCTCTGTTTCTTCTCCTCCTCCTGTCCCATGCTGACCCAGGTGTCTGTCACCAAGACGTTACTGCCTCGAGCTGCCTCCACTGGATCAGATGTCAGGAGCAACTGGGTCCCATGCTGACACAAAATGAAGGACATTGTGCTATTGGTATTGACACCATTAGTATCGATCAGCATAATAATAACCAGGTAGTTCAATCCTAATAAAGAGTCTGACGCCATAAGTCTAGAAATGATCACCTGTTTGGAGAGTCTCTGTGCTTCCTGAATGATTCTGCTGTCTGGATCATAACCCTGAGAGGCAGGCAGGGCAGAGTGATGAGGTTAGTCAGAGCTCAACTACCACTACTACACATGTCATAAAGTCTGAAAGTGAAGATAGAGAGCCCCAGGACATGTCACAGGCCACATTTAAAGAGCCACAAAACACAGTGGCTTGGCCACTAAAAATAAATGACTAGATAAAGAAGGAAAAGGGAGCGATGGGTAGGGGAGGTATAGTAAAACCGGTGAAGTGAGGGAGAATGTGTACGTGTATGGTCAGACCTTGGGTGTGGCGACTCTAAGGTGGACGCCCAGTTTGGCGGCGGTCATCATGAAGGAGTGCAGGACGTTGTTTCCGTCTCCGATCCAGCTCACAGTCAGCCCACTCAACGAGCCATAATGCTCCTGCAAAACGCAGAGCGGTGCCATTTTGAATCTGGCTCAGTCTGTCGGGAAAGGCTACACAGACATCGTGCAAAACGGTAGTTACACTTCAGAATTTGTTAAAATTAGGTTAGGGTTAAAGGTCCAAAGCAGAAGCTTTTAATCTCAATATCAAATAATTTCTCGGTAACAATAAAATGGTCAAAAATAAACAATAATACTTTAGCTATGTGGTCTGAGTGGGGAAACTAAAAATTAGCTGTTATTGGCAGAGCGGATGGAATTCTTATTTGTCTATGAACTAATTTACTGAACAAAAATATAAAAATGCAACAATTTCAACAATTTTACTGGAGTTACAGTTCATATAAGGAAATCAGTCAATTTAAATAATCTATGGACTTCACATGACTGGGCAGGGGTGCAGCCATGGGTGGGCCTAGGAGGGCATAGGCCCACCCACTTGGGAGCCAAGCCCACCCACTGGGTTGCCAGACCCAGCCAATCAGAATAATTTTTCCCCCACAAAAGGGATTTATTACAGACAGAAATACTCCTCAGTTTCATCAGCTGTTCGGGTCACTGGTCAGACAATCCCGCAGGAGATCAAGCCGGATGTGGAGGTCCTGGGCTGGCGTGGTTACAAGTGGTCTGTGGTCGTGAGGCCGGTTGGACGTACTGCCAAATGTGGTTGTATTGTTATTACATGCATATTGCTTTACTTATGTGGCTTTTATATGTACATTTGATTTGGTGCTTTGCTGCAAGAGGGACTGGTGCACTTCACAAAATAGATGGCATCATGAGGAAGGAAAATTGTGGATATATTGAAGCAACATCTCAAGACATCAGTCAGGAAGTTAAAGTTTGGTTGCAAATGGGTCTTCCAAATGGACAATGACCCTAAGCATACTTCCAAAGTTGTGGCAAAATGGCTTAAGGACAACAAAGTCAAGGTATTGGAGTGGCTATCACAAAGCCCTGATCTCAATCCTATAGAAAATTTGTGGGCCAGAACTGAAAAAGCGTGTGCGAGCAAGGAGGCCTACAAACCTGACTCAGTTACACCAGTTCTGTCAGGAGGAATGGGCCAAAATTCACCCAACTTATTGTGGGAAGCTTGTGGAAGTCTACCCGAAACGTTCAACCCAAGTTAAACAATTTAAAGGCAATGCTATCAAATACTAATTGAGTGTATGTAAACTTCTGACCCACTGGGAATGTGATGAAAGAAATAAAAGCTGAAATAAATAATTCTCTCTACTATTATTCTGACATTTCACATTCTTAAAATAAAGTGGTGATCCTAACTGACCTAGGATTAAATATCAGGAATTGTAAAAAACAGAGTTTTAATGTATTTGGCTAAGGTGTATGTAAACTTCCAACTTCAACTGTATATAAAACACAGGAAAAAACACGTTTTTGACTGCACTGGGCCTTAAAGGGTTTGGTTAAGGTTAGGGTCAGTTTTAGATTTTGGTCATTTTACAGGTCAGGACTGTCCTTATAGCCTCTCCTGTCTATATCTGATACTTTTAACAATTTACAGTTAGGCTTCAGTACCTGCAGGGTGAGGAAGTCAGCAAGGATCTGGATGGGGTGGTAAAGGTCAGACAGGCCGTTGATGATGGGGATGGAGGCATCCTTCACCAGCTCCTCCAGAGTAGTATGGCTGTACACTCGTGCCAGGACTATGTCTGACAGCCCAGAGAGAACCCTGCACACACACACTATAAAGTTAGATTCCAATGGTGATGATAACCTGGTGGAGTAAAACGTTGGCTATTGCTGTGGCCCTGGCTGACTAACCTGGCTGTGTCTGTGCTGCTCTCGTTCACTCCCAGGTGGATGTCCTGAGACGTGAGGAAGCAGGGGTGTCCTCCCAGCAGAGCAAAGCCTGCAGGAGGTACACATTATTACAGGGGCTTATTCAAAACGCACAAAATGTTACTATTGCTGATAGAAATAAATAGCATATTCCACATGGAAGACAGTTGTTTCCATTCATCATGCATTTCTATCTGCAATGCAATGTTCCTCTTTACAAAACAGACACATAGGGAAAACTGTGGTTGAGATAAAAATATGAGGATGGCATGAGGACAAGAGGAAATAGTGGAGAGATAAAGTAGGGAGAGTTAAATCGCCACAAATGGAGGGAGGGTTTGTCTTTTCAGCAGTTCCATTGTGTCCTGCATTAGTCCCGACTCCTGACTCATTCAGCTCTGTGACCCCATGAAAGAGTGCAACTGAACTTTCCAATGCATCAACCCCACCCCCACATGTATCTTAAATATCCACAATGATGAAAGAGAATTCTTCAATTATTTTTAATTGAACCACTCCCTAATTGATTCCATGACCCAACATGAGTGGTGTGGCTGTTTTGGCATTTCTCTACTCCAAAAGCGTAGATAGACCAAACCCTGACACAGACACAAATGTAACTCACACCTGTTTCTGTGGACATTCTAGTTCTGGTGCTCCTCTTCTCAAATATCATGGCAATCGACTTCCCTTGAAGAAGAGGAAGATACTGAAAATAGAATTGACCGTTATCTCGATCAGTGGTGCTATATACTGTATATCTTCCATTTGAAATGAAAACTTCTGTTAGTGACATGGATCCTCACTGTACCTGTTTTTCACGTTTGATCCTGTGTTTTAGGTCACCTGACACCCATAGAAGATGTTTGATCTCGTCTGAGCTGAAGTCTTTTAAAGTCAGGAAACTGCGACCCTTGAGGTTGACCGGACCCAGAGCTACTGCTCCAATGCTGCCAATGACAAGAGGATAAAAATAGACTCACCCATTCAAATGAGAAGTATTTTAAAATGTGCATTATAAATCTCAAAACCACGACAACAAATAGCGTGTGGCACTCTTAAGGCCAAACGATGGAAATAGGTTGTACTGTAAACTACTTTGATGACAGCTGAGCTCACTTTTGACACCTTGCCAATTAATCCGCGTGCTAACGCTTGCTAGCCAACGTTTCTGGCTCATTCTTTTACCTAAAATTCCTCGCATGGATGCTTTGGAGAGTCTTCAGTCCACTGAACACTGCATTCTTCATGGTCATTATGTTTGTTGTCATGACGGATTAAAATTGTATAATTGTATAAATTGATATCTGAAAAAAAAAAAGTGAAAACAGCATGCGTGTGTTGTTGCCTGCATCAACTCTGAGTAGAGTGGGTGGGGTTTCGTCTCACCAAAATATCTCACGTGGAATGGTAGGTTAATTTCTGCAAGCGAATATTTGCCAATGTTTATATTTTGCAGAATTAATTTTTCTTTCCGAATGGCGCAGATTACTGTTTAATTTGAGGGTGCTCCTCCTTCACCGCTTTTGCCCAGGTGCACCCGATTAGACACTACGTTTTCGTCGTGAACAACATTAGCGTGAGCAACAATAATGGAATCGGCGGGTTGCCTTCAAAATAAAAGGTCCCCCCTTGAAATTGACGTAGCTGGATGAAAATAGTGGAATCATGCCACAATTGGACTATATAATGGGAAACAAGGTTGGAATGTTGTCATGTAAATTCAACAAAATAAAATAATTAGTTCATTTGAACTGACATTTTAACAACATAAATGCTGGTTTTACTGCACTTTAAATCAATTTAAGTTTGTTTTAATCAAATTACACCCCTGGTCAAAAATTTTGAATATTACTCATTCAAGGTTTCAAGGTACATTGTAGAATAAAAGTGAAGACATCCAAACTATGACATAACACATGGAATCATGTAGATAGCGGTGAGGGTGGGAGAAGCCACATTATTCAGGTTCCCTCCAGAGGCGGGAGTACCCCAAGGCTCCGCCGTCAGTCCTCTACTGTTTTTATATACATCTGTGATATTTATTACCCCCACACAAGAGACAGAAAAGTGGCCCAGTTTGCAGACAATCTCTGTTAATGGGCCTCCTTCAAAAACGTTGCCCATGCTGGGAAAAAACAGAAGAGCATAACAGAGATTGAGAACTGGGCAAATCTGTGGAAGGTGAAGCTAAATCCCCTGAAGACCCAGTACGTGCTCTTCTCCAGGCACCCAAAAGAACCAAGCGAGTACACCTTAAACTGTATGGACATACCGGAACATTCATAAAATACAGAAATCTGGCCTGTATGATGCATTTGCATTTGCATCATATGATGCAAAATGCATCACACTGGCCAGATTTCTGTATTTTGAAAGTTACATATCTTGTAAACTTGATTGCTGATATCCAAAACATTTAGGGACTATATCAATAATGGACTAATTAAACAAATACCAAAATGTATGGCTTTTATTTTGAAGGCGAACCGCCGATTCCACTATTGCTGCTCACACTGATCGCGTCACGTGCCATAGACCGGCGCTCCGCAGCTCACCATAATCGAATCCGCAGGTTGTTCCTGCCGACGAATGGGACAGGCACTGGTGAGGTGAGCCGACGCCAAGGGAAAGATGACCGGACAGACTGAGGATGATATACCAGGTTAGGAAACCGATCAAGTGTCTGAATCGCTTTTTCGAAGCATATGATTGTTATTTAGCTAAATAGTAGCTATACTAGCACCATACAGTAATGTGTGGTAGTGACCATTAGCTAACCTGTTGCTATTTCTGGCTTGCAGCGACTTAAATACGTGACAACCGGCTGGCATTAGGATTTAACTACTGCTGTAAAGCCTAGTAGTGAAATTATTTAGTACAACCTTATAGCACCTGACGTTTTTTGTTTTAACCCTAACAGAAACAGGAGCAATCTTCACCTTTGGGAAGAGCAAGTTTGCTGATAATGTGCCCAGTAAATTCTGGCTGAAGAATGACCATCCAGAAGAAATCTCGTGTGGGGGTGACCACACTGCTGTCGTAACAGGTGACTTGAGCACACTGTGTATAAAACAAATCCGAAATAGTTTGTTGTTTATTAAATGCCTGTAAATCATTATAAATGTTTAATTATCAGTTTATGGACCTGTATTCAAACAGTGTTATGAACTAAATGCTTTTTACTTCAAGACATGTATAGTATTTACCTGTTCAAAGACACAAATAAAGAAATACATAAAAGCAGTATACTTATGTTTAATAGCAGTTTATGAAAAATAAGTGTAACCTACTGACTCTTCTCTTACCTGTAGGCCATGGCAGGCTGTTCATGTTTGGAAGTAATACCTGGGGTCAGCTAGGACTGGGGTCAAATATCAACATCAACATCAACAAACCCACTGCTGTGAAAGGTCAGTCCATCATAGATAGATAGATAGATAGATAGATAGATAGATAGATAGATAGATAGATAGATAGATAGATAGATAGATAGATAGATAGATTATTGATCCCAGAGGGGAAATTTCTTTGTCAAGCAGCTAGGAAAAAACACAGGGCAGGTGAAAAATGCCAGAACGAAAATACATAAAAGACAGATACACGATACATGATACATAGAGCGGCAGTATGAAAGATAATAAAAATACAAGAAGTCTGGAGTGCAAAAAAGCTATAAAAAGACATTGCATAGTATGGGTGGATGGCTGAATATAATAGTTTACTTAATATACAGTCTGGTTAAATAAACAGGTAAGTGAATATTTTGCATGGTTAAATTAACTGTACAGGTAAATATACAGTTAAATTTACAGGTAAGTGAATATTTGCATGGTTACGTTAACCGTACAGGTAAATGACAGGAAGAGATACTTAAATAGCTAAATGTGTGTATGATATAATTTAATTTAGGGTAATAATAGTAATTCCCTTAAAATACAGTCCTTAGTGCAGGGTTTAATTACAGATAAATGCACGTATTGCACATTCAATATACTAAAAGCAATGAAAAAAGACTGACAGAATACTAATATGCATTCCTGAGTGAATGACTACGTAAGTTCAGTCCAAGAATGACTTACAATATTGCACGTGATATGATATAACAACTGTACATGAATATGTATATACAGACCTGAATGAATAAATAAGTCCTGAGTGAATGAGTGATTACAGACCAGAGTTACTCACGGATGGATGCATAATTGTTAAACTAGGTCCTAACACCCCAACAGTTCCAGGTCTATGTTGCTGACCGCACGGCACCCCGGTGAGGCATTAAATAGTCTAATAGCCACCGGCAGGAAGGACCTCCTGAAGCGCTCTCTGGCACACCATGGTGGGATCAGTCTGTGACTGAAGGTGATCCTCTGCGTCATAACCATGGCATGCAGAGGGTGGGTAACGTTGTCCATGATGGCCAGCAGTTTGTCCAGGATCCTTCTCTCCGCCACCTCCTATAGAGTGTCAAGGCTAATCCCCAGAACAGAGCTAGTCTTCCTGATCAGCTTATTTACCCGAGAAGCATCACCGGCCTTTATGTTGGCGCCCCAGCACACCACTGCAAAAAAGATCACCACAGACTGGTAGGATTATGTATGTACAAGGATTATGTTCGACTCACATTTTGTCAAAGTTTTGTAACGTTAAAACACATGTTTTTTTTTCTTTAGTGTTGAAGTCTGAAAAAGTTAAGTTTGCAGCATGTGGAAGAGACCACACAACAGTGTGCACATGTAAGAGAACCATGTTATTTTACTCTATATGACTATAGAAGATGTTATGAATATGTGCCATTACAATGACTTATGAGGCTTTCGCCCATGTTTCTCAGGGAGTGGCCGGGTTTATGGTGCTGGCAGTAACCAGGAGGGGCAGCTTGGTTTGGGACACTGTGATGACACAAATACCTTCCACCTGATTCGTCCCTTCTCTGACCACGCACCAATCAAAATGCTCGCTGCTGGCTGCAACACCTCAGCTGCTCTGACAGGTAAGGATGATTACAGACAGACTGTGTGTGTGTCTGTCGGTCGGTCAGTCTGTCTGTCGGTCTGTCTTCTCTGTTAGTATGTCTGCTGTGTTGTATGTGTGTTGACAGAGGACGGCAGGCTGTTCGTGTGGGGGGATAACTCGGTTGGCCAGATTGGTCTGGGGGCCGACAGCTACGCCTCAGAGCCTAGAGAAATGATGGTGGGGCAGCCAGTGGCCTGGGTGTCCTGTGGATTCCACCACTCAGCGTTCGTCACAGGTAACACACACAGGGTTATTTGAAATTGGGGAGCTGAACCTTATGCATACCATTAACCTGTTGTCATATAGTAATTTGTCTGGGTTATTGTTGTTGGTTTTGGCTTGTTCCAGTGGACGGGGACCTCTACACATTTGGGGAGAGCGGGAACGGAAGGCTGGGTCTATTCCCTGACCAGCTGGCCAATCACAGAGTCCCTCAGCAGGTGGAAGGCATCCAAGACCCGGTATTCCAAGTGTCCTGTGGAGGGGAGCACACAGTGGCACTCACAAGTAAAACCTCTGGGAAATACTATTACTATTAATACTAACTCATAGATACAGTACTGTTAATAAAATAAAACAGTCTGTCTACTGTTTCCAGTTTGTAACTGTCTCCTCTTCCTCTATACCTCCCGCTCTCTATCTCTCTATCTCTGTCTCTCTCGCTCTCTCTCTTCCTCTCCGTGTTCCAGAGGAGGATGTGTACACATTTGGGCGGGGTCAGCATGGCCAGCTGGGCCACGGTACCTTCCTGTTCGAAGCACCTCTGCCCAAAGCACTGGACCACTTCCGGAATGGCAGAGTCAGTTACGTAACCTGTGGAGAGAACCACACTGCTGTGATCACAGGCAAGCTTCTATTCTACCCTAATCTATTCTAAGTATACACTGTTGAATAGAAGTTGTCATTCAGACATTTGAAACTTGAGCATGTTCCATTGAGACTCCATGTCTCTTCCTCCAGACAGTGGGATTCTGTACACCTTTGGGGACGGTCGCCATGGTAAACTAGGACTGGGGGAAGAGAACTTCACTAATCAGTTCAGACCAACACTGTGCCCACGCTTCCTCAAATACAGCGTCCAGTCAGTGAGTCAAGTTGTGTGTGAGTGTGTTTGTGTGTGTGTGTGTGTGTGTGTGTGTGTTAGTGTGTTTGTGTATGTGCTAATGCTGTGCATGTGTGTTCAGGTGGCAGGTGGCAGCTCTCACATGCTCGTGCTGGCTATGCCCAGACCCCCAGAGGTTGAGGAAGTGGTGATAGAGGAGGATGATGTCACAGAGACCATTCTGGAGACTCTGGAGACCTACACTGAGCTGCTCTTGATGGATCCCTCCCTCATGATGCCCTCCCCACCGACCGCACCTTCTCTCTGGACCCTGTCTGCTAGGGCCCGCCGCAGGGAGAGGGTGAGCACTGGGCCAAGACACCAGAAAGGAGAACTGGAGTGTTGCTTACAAGGAGTGACAGAGTTGTGGTGTTTGGTTGCCTTCACTAGGGAGCAGTGTTGCGTCACATTTCTGCAGAGATACTGTATAGGCGGAAAGGCAGACGGGAGGAGGCAAGATCAAGAGGGAACATTATAGCCAATGAGAGGTCAGACACAACTCCGAAATAAAATATTTGTTCTCAAAGTTGCCGGGATGCCACGTTCGGCCACTTATATCAGTACATTCATAAAAACCTAAACATTACGAAACTTATATTCGATCACACACTTATCTCAAATTAACAATCACATTTTTTGTTGACCAAATCCAACACTTTCTCTTAGGCCTCCATACCAGAAATCCTCACTTGGTCTGCTTATCGCTGTATTCTCGCATGGACAGATTTTGACTGGAGTGGAACCTCTCGCTTTGCCTCTTCCTCTTTGGTAATGGTCATGTGCAGTAGCTTACTTTATGTGTACCGGTCTCAATCACTACTCTTTAGTACTAATATGCAACTGAGCCCAAGGCACAAGGCTCTGCATCTGTCCTCGTGCTCTTAGACCCTAGTGCTGCTTTTGACACCATCGACCACCGTATTCTTTTGGAGAGATTGGAAACCTTAATTGGTCTACACGGACAAGTTCTTGCCTGGTTTAGATCTTATCTGTCGGAGAGATATCAGTTCGTGTCCGTGGATGATTTGTCCTCTGACAAATCAATAGTAAGTTTTGGTGTTCCTCAAGGTTCTGTTTTAGGGCCACTATTGTTTTCACTATATATTTTACCTCTTGGTGATGTCATTCAGAAACAATGTTAACTTCCATTGCCATGCGGACGACACACAGCTGTACATTTCGATGAAACATGGTGATGCCCCAAAATTGCCTGCCCTGGAAGCCTGTGTTTCAGACATAAGGAAGTGGATGGCGGCAAATGTTTTACTTTTAAATTCTGACAAAACAGAGATGCTGGTTATAGGTCCCAAGAAACAAAGAGATCTGCTTTTGGATCTGACAATTAATCTTGATGGTTGTACAGTCGTCCACCGAAAAACTGTGAAGGACCTCTGCGTTCCTCTGGACCCTGATCTCTCTTTTAATGAACATATCAAGAATATTTAAAGCACAGCTTTTTTCCATCTTCGTAACATTGCAAAAATCAGACATTTTTTGTCCAAAAATGATGCAGAGAAGCTAATCCATGCTTTTGTCACTTCTAGATTAGATTACTGCAATGCTCTACTCTCCGGCTACCTGGATAAAGCACTAAATAAACTTCAATTAGTGCTAAACACGGCTGCTAGAATCTTGACTAGAACCAAAAAATGTGATCATATTACTCCCGTGCTAGCCTCTCTACATTGGCTTCCTGTTAAGACTAGGGCTGATTTCAAGGTTTTAATGCTAACCTACAAAGCATTAAATGGGCTGTAACTCAGTAAAACCTTTGAAATTGTTGCGTGTTGAGTTTTTTTGTTCAGTATACTTTTCTGTGTGGTGTGTTTCAGGAGTGTTCTCCAGAGCAGTTTGGCCAGATGTTCAGTAACCTTCCTCCCCTGATGTCTGGCTTCTTCAACACCTCCCTTCCCGTGTCCAGGAACATCCGCATCTCCAGAAAACCATCTAAAGACCCCTCCACCTCCTCACTGTCCTCCAATCCCTCCTCAAACAACGCCCCCAGTCCCTCTCTGTCACTCAAACCCAGAGGCAAACCCCCTTTAACACCATCACGGTCACCCAAATTCACATTCCCAGACCCTCCCAGCCCTTCACTCTCCTCCAAGTCCAGCCCTAAGAAGAAGCCCACCCCGTCAAAATCACAAAAATCCACATCTAAAGAACCCATTAGCCCCTCACAGTCCTTCAAATCCACACCTAAACTCATCCCCACGCCTAAACTCATCCCCACCCCCTCTAAAAAGCCCACAGATGACAACCAATCCCCCAAAACGCTGTATAAGAGGCACCCCAGCCCTTCTCGGAGTCCCACCCCTCCACAGACAGGTACAGAAGCTGAATACTACAATGCAGTCTTTCCTTTTCGCAACACTATATGGCCACAAGCTGTAGGCATAACTGAGACCCATATTCTATGACCTATCCCAGTGCAGCCATGTCCTCTGTGTGTGTTTACAGAGAGGACCAAGGACACAGTGACAGAAGCACCTGACAGCTTGATGCTATTTGAGTATATGGAGGATGAAAAGGGCCTGTTGTCAAACCTGGTGAGTACAGTGACTTTATTACAAAATATTAGAATGTGTACTACAGTGCCTTTAGAAATTATTCACACCCCTCAACTTATTCCACGTTTTGTTGTGTTACAGCCTGAATTCAAAATTCAATCTCACCCATCTACACACAATACCCCATAATGACAAAGTGAAAACATGTTTTTAGAACTTTTAGCAAATGTATTGATATAAATATCAAATTTAAATATCAAATTTACAGAAGTATTCACACCTCTGAGTCAATAAATGTTAGAATCACTTTTGGCAGCGACTACAGCTGTGAGCCTTTCTGGGTAAGTCTCTTAAGTGCTTTGCACACCTGGATTGTACAATATTTGCACATTATTATTTTTACAATTCTTCAAGCTCTGTCAAGTTGATTGTTGATCATTGCTAGACAGCCATTTTCATGTCTTGCCATAGATTTTCAAGTCAATTTAAGTCAAAACTGTGACTAGGCCACTCAGGAACATTCAATGTCATCTTGGTAAGCAACTCCAGTGTAGATTTGGCCTTGTGTTTTAGGTTATCCTGCTGAAAGGTTAATTTGTCTCCTAGTGTCTGTTGGAAAGCAGACTGAACCAGGTTTTCCTGGAGTTTTCTGGAGTTTTTTATCCAAAAAAACTGCATAGTCCTTGTCGATCACAAGTATACCCATAACATGATGCAGCCACCACCATGCTTGAAAATATGAAGAGTGGTACTCTTCATATATGTGTTGTTGGATTTGCCCCAAACAATAAAGCTTTGTATTCAGGACATAAAGTTATTTTCTTTGCCACATTTTTTGCAGTTTTACTTCAGTGCCTTATTGGAAAAAGGATGCATGTTTTGGAATATTTTTATTCTGTACAGGCTTCCTTCTTTTAATTCTGTCAATTAGCTTAGTATTGTGGAGTAACTACAATGTTGTTGATCCATCCTGAGTTTTCTCCTATCACAGCCATTAAACTCTGTAACTGTTTTAAAGTCACCATCGGCCTCATGATGAAATCCCTGAGCAGTTTCCTTCCTCTCCAGTCACAGAGTTCGGAAGGACGCCTGTATGTTTATTGTTACTGGGTCTATTGATACACCATCCAAAGTGTAATTAATAGCTTCTAAATTCAGTCTGTAGCACAACACAATGTGTAAAAAGTTGAGGGGTGTGACGTGAATACTTTCTGAAGGCTGTGTGTGTGTTATGTGTAGGTTTGTTTGCTGTCTTGCTATGGTCTGAAGTATGTGGGCTCCATGTCTTTGGCCTGGGATCATAATGGCTCGTTATTTTGTTCTCGGGTTGTAAAGTTACGGTAACCTTCCCAAAAATATCAGGCTTTCTAGAAATCTTGTTTGGAGGATTCCGTGTGTGTTGGTTTGGGGTCTCTCTCTCTCTGTATCTGTCTCGCGCTCATTTCCTTTTACAAGAAAACATGTCATAAATCTCCTGTTGCAGCTTCAGTGCTACATATGCCAATAAACAAGTGGGTTTGAGCTTAACCCCTGTTCCTGCAGCCGTCCTTCCCATCAACATACATACCCACAATTATACACACAGCACCTCCTGGTTCGTAGCTAATCCATAGTGTTGACGTGACTGAGATGTCGGCACACTTCACGCCCGTGTTTCCATGACTCCTGCTGAGGGAGACTGTGAGGGAGTCTCCTGTGTTCAGATGAGAAGAGTATTTTAGCTACGCACATCCAAACACTGGCAGAGGAACTGGGCTCTTCTACTGATACACGCAACAACGTTTTCAACAATATAATCTTAATTTTGGTCTTCACCGGCCCACTCTTGTTGCAGCACACAGTGACAGCCACCACTGTGAACAACCGACATGGAGGACAGAGAGCCGCTAGAGAAACACACAATGCTGGGAAGACCAGACGTTTCTTTTCGCGGTGCTGCCCTTCCCATGCACTTTTAGGTCATTCTATACACAGAAACCCGCTAGGGTGTCTTGTGTGCAATGATGAACCTGTGTGTATACGCGTTTCATCCATTCCATAGGGAGCCTCTGAGGTGTAATACGTGAGGAGTTTGGCACGTGATGATGAAGGTGGATGTGTTAATGGACTGAATGGAAAGGCTTCTAATAAAGGTTGCCGTGGCAATGAGCAAATCGGTCCTCTTTTGCATCACATCTCGTTAGCTTGGATTATCATTTATTTCCAGCAGGGATAGGGGAAAAAATAGACGGATTTCATCGCCACGTGTCGTAGTACTTCCTGCCAGCCTCTGCTTTTTGTTCTGTTATGCAGTTCTTATACAGGCTCAAGTTTGCCTGCAGGACACCTGAGTTGTTATACAGGCTCATGTTTGCCTGCAGGACACCTGAGTTGTTATACAGGCTAATGTTTGCCTGCAGGACACCTGAGTTCTTATACAGGCTCATGTTTGCCTGCAGGACACCTGAGTTCTTATACAGGCTCATGTTTGCCTGCAGGACACCTGAGTTCTTATACAGGCTCATGTTTGCCTGCAGGACACCTGAGTTCTTATACAGGCTCATGTTTGCCTGCAGGACACCTGACTACGCACACTTTGTGTTGTAACCATTTATAGTTGTTTCATGTAAGAGCTTGTATGTAGGTTATTAAAGTTTTTCGACATAGTTAAATGATATGTTGTTTGGTTGTGAGACTTGTATCCCGTTCTCTTTGAGGCAGGCATCACTATCGAGAGGAGATTCTGGCGATGAGACTGGGACTACATCTGCAGGGAAGAAGGATAAGGTATGTTACTGTATTTACTGTAAGGGAAGAAGGATAAGGAATGTTACTGTATTTACTGTAAGGGCAGAAGGTTAAGGTATGTTACTGTATTTACTGTAAGGGCAGAAGGTTAAGGTATGTTACTGTATTTACTGTAAGGGCAGAAGGATAAGGAATGTTACTGTATTTACTGTAAGGGCAGAAGGTTAAGGTATGTTACTGTATTTACTGTATGGGCAGAAGGTTAAGGTATGTTACTGTATTTACTGTAAGGGACAGGAAAGAAGGACTGGCATCTTCATGTCTGCCTACCTTTATTCTGTTTTACGTTTTACTGTATTCTCTTCATGTTTCAAATCCCTCTCTCTTGCTTCCTCTACTCTCTGAATATTCTCTCTCTTTGTAAAATGTTACCCTTCTCTCTCTCTCTCTCTCTCTCTCTCTCTCTCTCTCTCTCTCTCTGCCTCCTTCTCTCTTTTTCTCTCTCTCTGTCTTCTTCTCTCTCTCATCTCTCCAGGGACACAAAAATGGTCGGTCTCTGAGGAGAGCTGTGAAGGAAGCAGAGAGGGAGGTTGAACAAACCCTGGCCAACAGGAAGGCGGAGCTACCTTCCCATAAAGCCCTTCCCACAGTGCATCTGAGAGGTTCCAGCTTGAGTTCGTTAAAGGCAGAGGCAATGCCCACAAAGAGCCCCAAACCACTAAAGACCCCTCAGACCCCCCAAACCCCAGACAGGGACAAGGAGAACATCACTTTGACAACAGAAAAGGCTGGCCTTAAAGTGAACACCAGTAAACTAAAGAGCAATCTTCAAAGCACAGGTAAAGCAGGGTCTAAGCTAAGTACACCTGCAATGAAACAAAGCAAGTTATCAGTATCGAAACCCAGCACTCCAAAGCATGGTCAAAGCAAACTGCCTGAGGTGAATAAAGGTACAGAGATGAAAGGTAAAGGCCCTGTAAAGGTCAAAAGTAAGGAGGCCGAGGCGACCAGCACTCCCATCAAAACTAAAAGTTTGTTGTCCAAAGACAAGAAATCCAAAATTGTAGAGGAAGATACTAAAACTGTTAAAGTTGAAAATAAACCACTTCAAGAGGTCAAATCCTCTCCAGTCAAAGTGAAAGGTAAACCTGTGCAAAAGGAGCCAATTCCAATTAAAACTGTGTCTGAAAGCACTCCTTTGAATGTAAAGAGGATTCCTAAGGAGATTGTAGATAAGAACAAACCTTCTGAAGGTAACATCACTCCAATAAAGGGAAAAAGGACGACAAAAGAGGAGAAAGAGTCAGGGACGACAGAGAGTAACAAAATGGCAGTTAGAGTTAAAGGCAAAATCAAAGAAACAAAAAGTGCAACCACCAAAACAACAAATGTGCCTAAACCTGAAGAGGTTAAATCTAAACTGACTGAGTTGAAACTGAAAAGCAAGCCAACAGAGGTTTCCAGCCAACCAATCTTAGTAGAACCTACCTCAAAGGCCGGATCAACATCCGCATCACTGTCATTATCAGATGCAATGCCTCAAAATGCTCAGGATAAGAAGTCAGCAAAGTCTGAGCTTAGAGAGCCGCTGGTTGTCTCTCAGGTTAAGGATAGAGTGGCGGTCCCAGGGGAAGATACCGTTGGTGAATCCCAGGAGGGGGAGCCTGGCTGGGGAGGATTTCTCAGTGATGCAGCCTCTCTCCTTCCAGCTGTGGGGATGGCGGGCGTAGCCATGGGGGTCCTGAGTGAGGCGGTGTCAAGTGTGAGGGGGTTTCAGTCGGAGAGTGACACAGTCACCTCTATCCCTCCTCGGCGGGCCAGCCGGGTAGAGAGGGTTACTAAACAGAGCGCCATCGCCCAGCCTTCCTCCTCTTCATCCTCCTCTTTAACATCAGATCCCAGTGCAGTAGCGCAAAGCAAGAGGACCGCCGTCCGCATCAGCGTTCTCGGGAATTCTGAGCAGGAAGCAGGGAGCGGGAGTTCTGAGAAGAACCCAGACACCACAGAGGCTGCTAGTGACAGGTCAGGAGGTCAGGAGGTTGATGACGATGAGAACACTAGTAGAGGTCAAAGGTCAGAGGCTGAGGACGATGAAGATGGAGATTCCACAAAGGGAGAGGGGGATGGGACAGACATGGAGAGCACCCAACAAGAGGGAGAAGAAGAGGAGGATGACAGAAGGAGTAAAGAAGAGGAGGATGACAGAAGGAGTAAAGTTCTGGAAGAGAGCTGTGAGGAGAACAAAGGAAGAGAAGCAGAAGACAGTGATACAGTGACCAGTGGAGGAGGAGAGGGGGATAGAGAAGAGAAGAGTGAAGAGAACGAGGGAGCGGAGGGGGAGGAGGGGGAGGAGAGCAAAGAGAGTGATTCTGAGGGGACATTAGAGGGGGAGGAGAGCAAAGAGAGTGATTCTGAGGGGACATTAGAGGGGGAGGAGAGCAAAGAGAGTGATTCTGAGGGGACATTAGAGGGGGAGGAGAGCAAAGAGAGTGATTCTGAGGGGACATTAGAGGGGGAGGAGAGCAAAGAGAGTGATTCTGAGGGGACATTAGAGGGGGAGGAGAGCAAAGACAGTGATTCTGAGGGGACATTAGAGGGGGAGGAGAGCAAAGAGAGTGGTTCTGAGGGGACATTAGAGGGGGAGGAGAGCAAAGAGAGTGATTCTGAGGGGACATTAGAGGGGGAGGAGAGCAAAGAGAGTGGTTCTGATGGGACATTAGAGGGGGAGGAGAGCAAAGACAGTGATTCTGAGGGGACATTAGAGGGGGAGGAGAGCAAAGACAGTGATTCTGAGGGGACATTAGAGGGGGAGGAGAGCAAAGAGAGTGGTTCTGGGACAAGTGGAGAAGGGGAAGAGGAGGATAAGAGCGAAGAGGAATCCAGTGATGAAGAGAGCGGGGATGAAAACAAAGAGGAAAAGGAGGATGGTGGTGATGAATCAGGAAGTGAGGCTGAGAGCAAGAGTGAGGGATCATCAGAAGAGGAGGAAAATGAACAAGCAGAAGAAGCAGAGAGTGAAGAAAGGCAAGCTACTGAGTCAGGAGATGAGGAAGGAGAGGGGGAGAGTGAAACAGAGGAGGAAGGAGAGGGAGAGAGTGAAACAGAGGAGGAAGGAGAGGGAGAGAGTGAAACAGAGGAGGAAGGAGAGGGAGAGAGTGAAACAGAGGAGGAAGGAGAGGGAGAGAGTGAAACAGAGGAGGAAGGAGAGGGAGAGAGTGAAACAGAGGAGGAAGGAGAGGGAGAGAGTGAAACAGAGGAGGAAGGAGAGGGAGAGAGTGAAACAGAGGAGGAAGGAGAGGGAGAGGATAAGGAAGGTAGTGAAAGTAAGGAGGAGGAGGAGGAGGCAGGTGTAAGTGAGGAGGAGGAAGGAGAAGAGGATGAGGGTGAGGAAGAAGATGATGAAAAGGAAGGTGAAGAGGAGGAGAACGGTGAAGTCGAAGAGGGTGAGGAGGGAGGAGAGGATGATGAGACAGAGGAGGAAGAGGAGAGAGAAGAAGGAGAGGGAGAAGGGGAGGAAGAGGGTGAAGGGGGAGAGGAGGAAGAGGAAATTGAAGATCAGGAAGAAGGAGAAGAGAATAATGAAAAGGAGAAAGAAGATGATGAGGGTGAGAAGGAAGGAGAGGGGGATAGAGAAGGAGAGGAAGATGGTGAAAAACAGGAAGATGAGAAAGAGGAAATAGAAGTGGATGAAGAGAGAGAGGAGGAAGATAATAAACAAGAAGAGGGAAGAGAGAGGGAAGAGGAGGAAGAAGAAACAGATAGAGAGGAAGTGGAGGGAGAGGAGGGCGGAGAAGAGGGGGAGGAGAATGGAGATGAAAAAGAAGGGAAAGAAAGTGATGGTGAAGTAGAAGAAGAGGGTGCAGGGAAACAGGAAGGGAATATGGAGGAGGAAGAGGAGGAAGGAGAAGAACAAGTTGAAGAAGAAGAGGAAGAGAAAGATAGTAAAGAAGAAGAAGAGGAGGAGGAAGATAAGGAAGAAGAGGAGGAAGAAGAGGAGGAGGAAGAAGAGGAGGAAGAAGAGGAGGAGGAAGATGAGGAAGAAGAGGAGGAGGAAGAGGAAGAAGAGAAGGAAGAGAAGGAAGAGATAAAATCTGCAAAAGGGAAAAAGAAAGGCTCACAGAACGTACCACCTAAAGCAGCTCCCCCCAGCAGGAAAGGTAAGGAAGATCCCCCGCGGGACAAACCCAAACCAGCGGCCCGTACAAAGCAGAGGACCACGGGGGGAAAACAGGCCAACAGTACCCAAGAATCCCAGCAGTTCTGGAACAATGTCTTACCCCAGTACCTGGAGCTGAAGTGAGACATTCTGGACCTCAATTGTTCCAAATACTTTTTGGGACAGAACCCAAACCTGCCTGTTAACAGTGGCTGGAATGATTCTGGACCTGAGAAACCTGAGTCATAAGACTAACACAGTACAGGTGTTTGAGAACCTCAGTGTGGATGTGTGCTTGTACTTTCTGTTATGTCACTTATCCACTTTTTAAAATTATATTTATTTATTTATTTTGTTTTCTTTGCACAAACTGTACCTTTTTTATTCTCATGAATGCATAGTTTGTTCTTTTGCACCTAATATTGAATGCCTTGACCTGACTATTAGATACAGTCTATGACCTTTGGCATAGATCATGAGGTATTAGAGGTAACGTCTTGTCATTTAGCCTGCCTGAAACAAACAGGGTCAAACAGATGGCAGTAGTATTTCTTAGATATATTTATTTCTTAAATATCATCTCAAGGGTAATCCTTAGACTAAGTCCATTGCCAGATTATCTTTACACTCAACATTCATCCGTATTTTAAATACAGGCGCACATACAGCATGTCTCTGTGAAAAATAATTGAATTGAATCAATAACTATACATATAATTTACACAGTATGTGTGCTGTAATATATCGTAAGGTAATTCACTGAGTGTACTCATACACTATACTGAACTGAATTGTAATATGTCAATATTTTTTTTAAATAAAGAGCAATTGAAAGCTTCACAGGACGTATTATCTAAATAATACACTGTGTAATGTACATCCAATAAAATATATACTGTAGTAAAATTAATAAAATATAATAAATACAGTAAAATATATACAGTACCAGTCAAATGTTTGGACACACCTACTCCTTCCAGGGTTTTTCTTTATTTTTACTATTTTGTTCACTCGGATGCTATCTCCATTGAGATACATTCAGCCTCTTGCGAATTGAAGGACATTTATGAAACAAATACTTTGTAAGCTTTTTTATTGGTACCTTTTATCCTGGGGAAGCCTGGTTTCCTTTGGCATCCATGAATACATGCCATTGGTTGAGGAAGGTACGCACATAGGCAGAGAGAAAGAGATGGTAGAATCCTTCCGCTGTCTTCAGTCTATGTGTTTCTGATTGGGGTGGGATATGACCATATATCTGTTAGTTCGCATGTAAGTTAGTACGTACGTTAGTCACACGCGATACCTCAGACACCACTGGCTCGATTTTGACTAAACTTGATTGAATGATCCGTCTTGCCATAGAGATCCGACATTTACAAAATGACACTGATTGTCCCAAGGGTTGCTATGGTAATCAACTGAAATTCCAAACTTTGAACAAGCATACACTATATGGCCAAAAGTATGTGGCCACCCCTTCAAATTAGTGGACACCCGTTGCTGAGAGGTGTATAAAATCCTGCACACAGCCATGCAATCTCTTAAGACAAACATTGGCAGTAGAATGGCCCGTACTGAAGAGCTCAGTGACTTTCAACGTGGCACTGTCATAGGATGCCACCTTTCCAACAAGTCAGAGCAGCCCCAGTCAACTGTAAGTGCTGTTATTGTGAAGTAAAAATGTATAGGAGCAACAACGGCTCAGCGCGAATTGGTAGGCCACACAAGTTCACAGAACGGGATCACAGAGTGCTGAAGCAGGTAGTGCGTAAAAATCGTCTGGGACTTTTTGTCCTCCACCAAACATTGAACAAGCATATATATATTTTCTCTCTCTCACTAATCCACACAACATACGTTTGAATAATTGTTACTAATTGGCCCAAGGGGGGGCACTGCATCATTCGTGTTTACTGTTGCCTTGTTCCCAGATACAAAAACAGAGGCTGCCTATATTACCTATTTACTTCTCCTCCTGGCATGTTTCTACATTATTTATCTGATTGGAACCTCAGTTTGTGTTCCCTCTGGCCTTGGTGTTCTCTGAGCTTGACAGGAGAGTCTCTCTCTCTCTCTCTCTCTCTATTGTATCAACACTGTGTTCTCTCTGACGTCTTTCCACCCTCTGAGGAGTCGTTTTCACTGTGAGAGAAGAGAAAATAAGAGAGGAGAGAGAGAGAGAGAGAGAGAGAGAGAGAGAGAGAGAGAGAGAGAGAGAGAGAGAGAGCTAGGGTTGGGATGCTATCTGATTCCAAACCGCAGTGCACTGAGAGACGGACCAATTGGAGTAGATGAATGACAACTTTTAAATGTTCTCTTTCTTTGGTCTTGTATGATCATGATGTAGCCGGTATTCACTCACTGATGTTAACCAAATGGGAAATAAGTAATAAAAGGAACCTTTACACTGTCAAACTTTCAGCATATCAGCTTTTATTCAAGGCTGGCTCGTGTCGATGATGTGGATGAGATCATTTCAAGTCACTCAAAGTGTTATTTTACCCCTGGCTGTTCTGGAGTCAGCTTTGAATAGAAAAGGAACCGTACTGCGGTATTGTAAGATCCCTTAGGGAAGGAGAGAGAGATTGACAGTCGATAATAATGTGTTAGGCCCTCTGCTGCAGTTTCCTGGATGGTATGCGTGTGTCAGTCTACCTGGCTAAATAAATAATTTAACCTTTATTTTACTAGGCAAGTCAGTTAAGAACAAATTCTTATTTACAATGACGGCCTACACCGGCGAAATTCTGACGACGCTGGGCCAATTGTGCACCGCCCTTTGGGACTCACAATCATTGCTGGTTGCGATACAGTCTGGGTTAGAACCAGGTTGTCTGTAGTGATGCCTCTAGCACTGAGATGGAGTGTCTTAGACCACTGCTCCACTTGGGAGCCCTAAGGTGTGTGTGGAGATGATTGACTAGCTCTGTCTCTGGGGAAATATCCTCTGCCATAGGCTCTCCGCTGGTATGGTGTATGTAGGTAGGGCCCATGTAGGAGTCTAAAACTAGGAAATCAGGCTTTCCGAAACAAAACTTGTATTTTAGCTTGACTCTATTATCTGTTGTTATGGCTCCATAACCAAGCCCAGTAGAGATGTGTAGTAAGTTGTCCAGGTGCTCTCTGGTGTGGGGCAGTTGTTCCATGTAAGGATAGTCATATTATATAACCTCACTGGAGGCAGTGAGTTGTCTGCAAGCTTGTTATAAAACTGATCTGAAGCGGTGGCAAACACATACACACACACACACACACACACACACACACACACACACACACACACACACACACACACACACACAGAGACACACACATACACACACACACACACACAGACACACACAAACACACACACACACACGCACACACACACACACACACACACACACACACACACACACACACAGACACACACTTGTGATTAGTTTTCTAGATCTGGCAGTTTCCCTCTGATAGACTTCCTTGGCTGTGTGCCCGTGAGATTTCCCCTCAGCCAGCTAAATCGGATCAAAGTCTGTGTGAGGATGTCCTCAATAGCAGTGTAATCTGACTGTTAAAACCGCAGTGTGTGTGTGTGTGTGTGCTGACAGAGCTGATGGCACTGCAGCAGCCATCTTGCTTCTCCTCAGACCACAGCTGTGAAAGAATTCCGCACTGAGGAACATCAAACCCTTACGATTTCTGGTTGCAGGCAGGTCGTGTTCATTTGACAGAAAAGCCGCGTTGAGTACAGGTAGGTCCGACACTCACTTCTCAGTGACAGAATGTAATTAGAGTATCAGACAGCCATTGATAGATATGTGGCTGGCATGTACGCCCATAGGGCCGAGAGCTTGTGGCTGTAGCAGGTGTGAAACTCTTTTCTGTCTGATGTGTCCCTCAAGGATTCAGAACAGAGGACACATTCACACTGGGCTGAGGTCCATGACGTCCTCCGCTGGTGTAGATGGGGGGCGTATCTAAGCTTTCTCTTCACTCCTCTCTCCCATTCTCACCCCTTTCCTTTCTTCACCCTTTCTCTCTCCCTCATGTCACTCTTCCTTTATTTTCCATTGAATGGTTATGTCACCGTTATGCCACTATTATGTATAATTTTAAAGCAGAAAGTTCTGGATCATGCAGTAATTTTGCTGTGACAGCGAACAAGTGATGTCCCAATACTCTTATCTTCTTTCCATTTGACAACTAATATCAAATAACTTGACAGGTGAAAGCAATTGAAGGCCATCATTTGCTGTCATCTTTCTAGCTCTCTCATATCAGTGACCAAGAAGGAGAGGACACCATTATCACTGTAAGTATGTTGGTGACCTCACAACAAGAATCTGGGTAACGTTCAGCAAAAAGAAACAGGAGAAAGCTTTTTAAAATGGGATAACAAGGTTCCTCCATTTCAAAACGTTTTCTTTCGTTTCAAGCTTACTGAATGTGACCCCAGTGTGAGGTGGCTATCGCACCACTGGTTTGAGAACAACGTTTCACTAAGAGCAATTCATTGTTCCAAACCAGCTGGGGAGAAAGGCTCCCTTGGGGTTTATCTTCTCTGCGTGTGTTCAAGAGATCTCTCTTATGGTCCAACCTCTGGGGTCCTCCTGGAGGAATACTTCAGCAATGTTTTCCAACAGTGATAGCCTTGATTTAATAATTCCCTCTTGCAAAACACCAGTAAAATCCTTTGAATGCAGACCAACTCATATCCTGAACGCAGCCTTGCTCTCTCCTTGCCTGGTAACTAGCTGCCTTCTTCTCCCTCCTGCTTTCCCATGGTCGGGATACTATGTCTACGGAGATGATAAAGACACGTATACTCGTAGAAATGGAGGTGAACGCTTTGACCAAGCTCTGCTCTCACACGTCTCCACACTCTTAGACACTTGCTATCAACATGCAGGAGAGTTTAGGGTTAACGTAAGCCTCTGAAACTCAAAGCAATAATTTTTTACTTTTTAAAAACATGGGGGAAATATTTTTATTTTATTTTATAGCCGAGTAATGTGATTTCTACACTTGTGTTAATTTTCTTTCCACAAGATGGCGATATTATGCATACCCTCATTGTGTTTTAACTTAACTGGTTATGTATGTTTGGTGTAAAGGTGTGTTGTGTCTCACCAGTAGGGCAGGTGTGTGTGTGTGGTGGTCTCACCACACACACACACTAACTTCTAACTTTTCATTGAGGTCAGTTGAACATTACCCTCTGAGCCAAACCAAACTCCTGGACTCTCTTTCTCCTCTGTAGAGATGCAAATATAGTATTGTGTTCTCTTACTCAGGAGATATAGCCAACATACAGTACACACCCACTCCTGTCCAGCTGGAGATTATCCTGAGCTAGTGTGTGTTTGAGAGTGTGTATGTGTGCGTACAAGGAAGTGTGTGTGTTCCGAGCCAGCGGGAAATGCACTGCAGATTATTTTATTTTAAGTAGCTCTAATCAACAGTATGATTGAGTGATCCCATTTTAATCCACTGTATCTACAGCGACCAAAGACTGACAAACACAGGCACAAACTCAAACAGACTATTTCCTTCTCTCTCAACCTCTCTATCTCTTCTTTACTCAAGAAAGCATTTCTTATTGATCAAAATGTCCATGTGGACTATGGTAGGTGACAAACCCATTGTATCTGGCTGTCTACCTGTGATGATATGATGGGTGGGTTTACACTAGCACTGCATCATTTATCTCTCTAGTCTATGCTGAAAACAATGTGTCCTGTGGCCAGTGGGTATAGGTTATGTATGTTGCTATGGGTAACTCACTGCCTGCTCTCTCTAAAATGAAGAGAGGCTCTATGTGTGTAAGGTAAGAAAACATGGATGTCCACACAACACTAGTTTATTTACATGAATGCAAAAATAATATTAATATTTTCTATGGATGGATAGCTGAACCAGTAGGTTTTATTCTTTCACTCTTTTAAATGAATGTTATGCAGTGCCTTTGGAAAGTATTCAGACCGCTTGACTTTTTCCACATTTTGTTACGTTACAGCATTATTCTAAACTGGATTAAATAGTTTTTTCCCCTCATCAATTAACATTCAATACCCCAACAGGTTTTTTGACATTTTTGCAAGTGTATTACAAAACCCCCCCCGGAAATATCACATTTACATAAGTATTCAGACCCTTTACTCAGTACTTTGTTGAAGCACCTTTGGCAGTAATTACAGCCTCAATTCTTCTTGGGTATGACGCTACAAGCTTGGCACACCTGTATTTGGGGAGTTTCTCTCATTCTTCTTTGCAGATCCTCTCAAGCTCTGTCATGTTGGATGGGGAGCGTCGCTGCACAGTTATTTTTAGGTCTCTCCAGAGATGTTAGATCAGGTTCAAGTTCAGGCTCTGGCCCCAGTCTGAGCTCTCTGGAGCAGGTTTTCATTAAGGATCTCTCTGTACTTTGTTCCGTTCATCTTTTCCTCTATCCTGACTAGTCTCCCAGTCCCTGCAGTTGAAAAACATCCCCACAGCATGATGCTGCCACCCCCATGCTTCACCGTAGGGATGGTGCCAGGTTTCCTCCAGAAGTGACGCTTGGCATTCAGGCCAAAGAGTTCAACCTTTCATCAGAGAATCTTGTTTCTCATGGTCTGAGTCCTTTAGGTGCCTTCTGGAAAACTTCAAGCGGGTTGTCATGTGCCTTTTACTGAGGAGTGGCTTCCGTTTGGCCACTCTACCATAAAGGCTGAGATTCTCCCATCTCCACAGAGGAACTCTGGAGCTCTGTCATAGTAACCATCATGTTCTTGGTCACCTCCCTGACTAAGGCCCTTCTCCCCCGATTACTCAGTTTTGCCGGGTGGCCAGCTCTAGGAAGAGTCTTGGTGGTTCCAAACTTCTTCCATTTAAGAATGATGGGGGCCACTGTGTTCTTGGGGTTCATCAATGCTGCAGAATTGTTTTGGTACTGTTCCCCAGATCTGTGCCTCGACACAATCCTGTCTTGGAGCACTACGTACAATTCCTTCGACCTCATGGCTTGCTTTTTGCTCTGACATGCAGTGTCAACTGTGGGAGCTTATATAGACAGTTGTGTGCCTTTCCAAATCATGTCCAAACAATTGAATTTACTACAGGTGGACTCCGATCAAGTAGTAAACACATCTCAAGGCTGATCAATGGAAACAAGATGCACCTGAGCATCAAGGTGAAGCACAGCGATGTGAGCTGTCGGATTCCCGTCGGGGAATACTATAAGAACATAATGGGCTCACGCTGTTAGAGTCGCTGTAAGAGGGGTTACGAGATGCAGCAGGGACACCCAGAGGTGGTGTGTATGGCCAGGGAACTACGCCTGCAGGGGTGAGACCACCACACACACACACACCTGCCCTACTGGTGAGACACAACACACCTTTACACCAAACATACATAACCAGTGAAGATACACATAACTTACAGACTAATTGTCAGATTCAACAGCTACCTGACAATTAGGCATGAATGGACTATTAATGTATGTTTCTCTGTCAGAGATCCGGTGTCCTAAGCTGCAGATGCCTGCTAACGGGGGCTATAAGTGTTCAGACGGCTCCTACCTTAACCCCCGCTGTGAGTTCTTCTGCTCCCCTGGATACAATTTGAAGAGCCCGAGTACTGTCACTTGCCAGTACCACAAGACCTGGACCTCAGAGGCTTGCGTCTGTGTGGGTAAGTCAGAGAGAGTGTGTGTGTGTGTGTGTGTGTGTGTGTGTGTGTGTGTGTGTGTGTGTGTGTGTGTGTGTGTGTGTGTGTGTGTGTGTGTGTGTGTGTGTGTGTGTGTGTGCGTGCATTTACGGATGGACAGTGTGTTTGTCATGTGTGTTGTTTGTCGCGTGTGTGTGTGTTGTTTGTTGTGTGTGTGTTGTTTGTCGTGTGTGTGTGTGTGTGTGTGTGTGTGTGTGTGTGTGTGTGTGTGATTATTATTGAGTTTTTCCATCTCCAAAGTACATTGAATTTACCCACATCCTTATTCCAACCCCCACACTGTTTAACAGTTAAAGACATACAGGCTGCTCTCTAGACTATGGGATCCATTAAATGATGAATCACTCCGAGTCCTGACTGACTTAATGACTTACTTCTCTGTGAGAAACAGGCAGTATTATAGACAGATTTAATTAAGACATAAGTCAAACACACACACACACACACACACACAGTCTAAGGTTGACTAACCACAAGCCTGTGCTGCTAGCCCAAGCTTGACACACTATTAACTATGACAATCCCGGTCTCAGAACAACAGGAGTAGCATTTCGTATGCAAACACAATTTAAGGTGGTGTGTGATTTGTTAAAGCAGTTGTGGAGCTTGTTTTCATTACTGAGGATGGATATGGTGAGTTTCAGATCCCTTGGGCCTCCAACCCCCCAGGAAATTACACCC
Source organism: Thymallus thymallus (assembly GCA_023634145.1). Classification (NCBI taxonomy): domain Eukaryota; kingdom Metazoa; phylum Chordata; class Actinopteri; order Salmoniformes; family Salmonidae; genus Thymallus; species Thymallus thymallus. The sequence continues at coordinate 7,354,590 of CM042408.1, forward strand.
AGTAGACAACTAGCAATCTCACAGAGAAAGTAAATGTTCAATGACTATGTTTATGTAATTATAAGCATGGCGGCTGAATAGTGTGTGTGTGTGTGTGTGTGTGTGTGTGTGTGTGTGTGTGTGTGTGTGTGTGTGTGTGTGTGTGTGTGTGTGTGTGTGTGTGTGTGTGTGTGTGTGTGTGTGTGTGTGTGTGTGTGTGTGTGTGTGTGTGTGTGTGTGTGTGTGTGGCTAAGCCTGAGACGCAAACATTGTCACTGACATTCAAGACAATACAGCATATTACGTTGTTCATATACAGTATGTTGTTCAGATTTAGACTTTTTGAGTGATTTAGATCAGAGAACAGGTTGTGTAACACTTACAAATGCACACTGACACACTGACACACATAGCTGTGATGGAGTGTAGTGCTTTCTGCTCTAGTGAAATGACATTGATTCTCCCGGTCTACTGTGACTGTAGCTTCTCTCGTCTAGAATCATCCAAATGACACAGACAGGACACAACATGACAGAACAGAACAGGGGAACACTCTGGATAACAGTTTTCCTCTGTCTCTCTGTTTCACTCCTAATCTGTCTCCTGACACCTCGTCTTCTCCTCTTCCTCCCCCTCTCTCTACTTGTCCCTTCTTACCTGCAGGGTAGCGTTGCCAGGGTGTGCCAATACAGTCTCACCTGGTCTGGCACGGAAACCAACTGTGCACACACACACACACACATGCATTTATGCACGCACACACACACACCACACACACGTACGTACATGACAGATCCACCATGCTGTGTTTAGCAGTAGTGAAGCGGTGGCCAGGGGTGCTGAGGGGTTCACTGGAGGTGAAAATGAGCATGTCTCCCTCGGCCAGGGTGGGCTGTCGATCGATCACAGAGATCCTGAAGATCAATACCGCCTGCTCTGAAATCGACCAGCACGGTCTTTGACACATACTTATGTGGGTTATTTAAGCAATAAGGCCCGAGGGGGTGTGGTATATGGCCAATATACGACAGCTAAGGGCTGTTCGTGGAGTGTCTGGATACAGCCCTTAGCCGTGGTATATTGGCCATATACCACAAACCCCAGAGGTGTCTTATTGCTATTATATACTGCTATTATAAAAAAATTATGTTTTGTCATACCTGTGGTATATGGTCTGTTATAAACTGGGTGTTTCGAGCCCTGATTGCTGATGCCTTATTGCTTAATTATAAACTTGGTGGTTCGAACATCAACGTGGAGGTGCGTACGGCTTCAGGTCCAGTTCTATGAGAAACAACGTCTCCTCATCATCTCTGCTCCCACAGCTGCCAATCATTACTACAGGTTCCAAATGACTAAGCTTCAGGTGAGGGAAAAGTGAAAGGGAGAGAGGGATGGAGGGATAGATGGATGGAGAGAGGAGGGAGGGAGGGAGGCAGAGAGAAAGGGGAGACAGAGTGGGAGAGTAGGTACAATTCTGCTTATTGAGTGCCGCAGCAGAATGTGTGTGTTTTGAAGTGGTTGTGCTGATGGGATGTGTAGTGCCTCAGTTCCTGGTAAACAGAAAAGGTCACACCGCAGCGTAAACAAGGCCGGTGCTCTCTGTAAAAGGTAAACAAGGCCGGTGCACTCTCTAACTTCAGGCTGTTCTGGGTTTGGATGGTTCTCTGCCATAAAAAAGCTATTAAAGGGGAGTGGCCTTTAAGAGGCCTGACCTTTAAAAGTGTCACGAAAGAGGTGACTCTTGTCATATGCTGTGAGTCATTCCAACCTCGCCTTCAACTGTCCAGGTGACAGATTCTGTGAAATGTCTATGTGAGTGCATTTTCATGTTCTGCGCTAGTGTGTGTACAATGTGTTTATGATATTAATGGTTGTGTGTGTGTGTGTGTGTGTGTGTGTGTGTGTGTGTGTGTGTGTGTGTGTGTGTGTGTGTGTGTGTGTGTGTGTGTGTGTGTGTGTGTGTGTGTGTGTGTGTGTGTGTGTGTGTGTGTGTGTGTGTGTGTGTGTGTGTGTGTGTGTGTGTGTGTGTGTTCCAGCATGCCCAGTGTGGTCTGGACCTCAGGCATGTGACAGTGATTGAGCTGGTGGGGATTTACCCAGCACAGATCGGCCGTATCCGCCACAGACTTATCCCTCCAGGGCTGGCCTTACAAATGAGGTATACACCCACACCCACACCCACACCCACACACACACACACACACACACACACACACACATACACATAAATACACACACTCCATCATTCATAACAAACCTACAACTAATTTACACAGCATTCTTCAGACTGACCATTGTGTGTTCAGCCGTGACCTGATGGAAGTGTTGATGTGTGTTGCCTAGGTTACTGCTCCAGATCTCCCATAATAACTTCAACATGGTGATGATTGACAAGCAGGAGATGGACAGGGAGTGCTACACCTCAGCCCAGATCTTCACCACCATTGACACCTGACAGGGACGCATGGATGAGATGGTGCTGCATCAGGAGGCAGGCCGCACCTGCCAATAGTACAACATCTAGTACAACACCTCAACAAAGCCCACAACCAGAATCATATCCTGTATATAGAGAGTGGGGCCAGGTCTTAGAACTGCTGCCATGTTAGCGCCTTCATTCTTGCTGTAAACAATCAAAACAGAGCAGTGTTTAACAGACATATTTATTGATTAGCATTCGGGATAATTATGTGTTACCAAGTCTGCACTGTGTTGTGGCGTCAACAAATTGCTTATCTGCATTCACTGGAAATCTTCATAGGTTTAGAAAACTATCATCACAACGTGGAAGCGTCAATTATCACGGCTATGGAGGAGAAAGTGGCGCTCTCAGAATGTTCATATATCTCTGCCCACTATTTCTTTACACCCCCACCCCCTTTCCCTCACCCTATGGAACAGCCCTCCCCATCACAACAAAGAACCCTTCTGTCACTTAAACCCAATTCACTACTAATACCCTACTGTCGCTCAAGCTTACTACCTGAACCCGACTACAATCCTCCACAGCCCCATATCAGACCACAGCTAATCAACTTATCCCTCACTAGGAGACTCCCTCAATGGTTAAACCCTCAATTTCCCACCAATGCAACACCTTTCAGTTAATTAAAGACGTCCTCCAGCTAAGTTTTACTGTTGAAAAGCGTTTTCCCATTCATAAATACAGTCAAGTACACACACTAAAGGATAAAAACAACTTTTTTTTTTTTTTGGACAACTGCAAACTTCAAGGAGTTGGTCTGATGTGAATCTGCAATGTCTCTGAAGAAGAGGACAAAGTCGTACTCCAGGTTCCTTTTCACCTCCTTTAACACCTGATTTACTTAACAAAAGGGACATCTCAATTGGTTGTCGAGGTAGGTCGGGGGGGGGGGGGGGGGGAGTGTCCTCTTCTGTTCTCTATTGCTCCTCTACTATTCCTCAAGCTCTTGACATCACGTATTCCCATCAGAACTTTTACCCTGTAGTGTGTTTACTTTACTGTATTTATACTTGGGATATCGCTTTTCAATAGTAAAAGTTCAAATATTGCTGGAGGTCTAAAACAGGTGTTGAATGAGGTGAAAAGGAGACTGGAGTGACACTTAAAGTGCGTTTCTCATTGTGAGGAGAGAGGGGGTTCAATAGCCATTGCTAAGTAGGAATCATTAGTACTGGATCACCTGATTGTGCCGCCTGCTGTGGCACATTGGAACCAGGATGATTAGAATGGAGGTGCTAATCTCTTTCATCACTGCATACTACAGCAGTTAGAGGTCCTAGGCAACTGACGAGGATGCATAACCCAAAGTGGGTTATGCATCCTCGTCAGTTTGTATGTTTGTTTTTTAAAGGCCCCGCTGTTTTTTTTTATATACATTTCAAAAAATTGGTAACAATTAAGCACCTTCCTGTAATATATTTCCATTCAAATTGGCAAAAATTTATTTTTAGCAAAAAACTATTTCTTAAGCAATAATGTTGCTAGGAATGCCTGGGAGTGGTCTGAGTGGGTTGGGGAAAACTGAAAACAAGCTGTTATTGGTCTATTAAAGGTGCAATATGCAGAAATCGCTCCCATTTTCTGGTTGCTAAAATTCTAATATTAACCTACTTTTAGTTTATGTGACAAAACAAGCAAGTATAGTGTAGAGAGAATCATTGTACAATCTAAACCGCTGTGAAAATATTGATTTTTCAGCTGTTTTAAGCTGGTGTACAAAACCAAAGGTAAGAGATGCAAAAACAAAACTTAAGAACAGGAAGCATAGAAATAGTGCACATAGAACAGATCTACTGCTTCTTAGACTTGCGTTCAATAAGAATGACAGATCTAGAGCTCAATTTCTACGTGAATTTGTTCAGGTCACCCCAAAAAGCTACACATTGCAGCTTTAACCAATTTACTCTATTGTGATGTCACCATGGAAAGCTGAAACTCCTGTCCATGTAAACCTGCTGATTAGAAGGTCCTGTGTAGATTGTATTTTCAACCAGCAACTATCAGGAAATAACACTGATCAACATTTTTTCACACCTTTACAGACGTACACACACACTGGATCTGATATAGACAGTTACATAGCGCACAGAAAAGCAAGTTTGTTCTCAACATACATAGAAATCATCTGAGGAATGATATGTGTGGTTTATTTCTTCAAAATATTCTGATAACACATTTTAAACAAAAAAAGAGATTGATTCAGTCACATTACCATGTCAAATCAAACAATCTAGTTTTTAATGAGGACATTAAAACAAGAGACAGTAACATGCTGTTAGACACATCTAGTGTTTCTTCAGTAGCAGGGTTTTGCACGCAACTCATCTACACAGTAAATGCCATTTTAATAGTATTATTATTACTGTATTCTGTAGTTTTCAATGGTTGTTTCCCCTCGGAATTCAGAGCATAACAGGAACTCAGACAATGGTGAATATGTAGACTTGGCATTCCACAGTAGGCTGTAGGCTGTGACTACACTGAGACTAAGCCTGCAGTCAAAATGGCATCCTTTTCCCTATATAGCATTCAGGTGATTCTACAGAAGTGTTGTAAATTGCAGTCCCACATAAAACATATATATATTTTTTAAATAAAAACATTTGAGTCTCCAAACTTAGGACATTTATATGATATATTCTAATTCACTTCAAGGAAATAACAAACATATTGTTAAATGAAGTCATTGTTTAAATACCTGTTTCTATTGAGAGATGTCTGTCTAACACCCTGACTCCTAAACTTAATGTTTGAAAATAAAGCAATTCATGATTTTTTAAATAGTTGTGGTATTATTACTTCAATAGAACATCTTGAGTTGTTATATTATTACATTGAAAGATACTGATATAAATAGTAGTTTTGTTTATTTCAAAACATATTTCTCAAAAAAATGCTGTCCCACCTTTTGATGTCACTACCGTTAAAAGACTGATAAAACACACACACATTAAAAGACTGTAGAAGGAATGTGCATTAAAGCCACACCTCTATAAATACAGTGGGGAGAACAAGTATTTGATACACTGCTGATTTTGCAGGTTTTCCTACTTACAAAGCATGTAGAGGTCTGTAATTTTTATCATAGGTACACTTCAATTGTGAGAGACGGAATCTAAAACAAAAATCCAGAAAATCACATTGTATGATTTTTAAATAATTAATTTGCATTTTATTGCATGACATAAGTATTTGATCACCTACCAACCAGTAAGGATTCCGGCTCTCACAGACCTGTTAGTTTTTCTTTAAGAAGCCCTCCTGTTCTCCACTCATTACCTGTATTAACTGCACCTGTTTGAACGCGTTACCTGTATAAAAGACACCTGTCCACACACTCAATCAAACAGACTCCAACCTCTCCACAATGGCCAAGACCAGAGAGCTGTGTAAGGACATCAGGGATAAAATTGTAGACCTGCACAAGGCTGGGATGGGCTACAGGACAATAGGCAAGCAGCTTGGTGAGAAGACAACAACTGTTGGCACAATTATTAGAAAATGGAAGAAGTTCAAGATGACGGTCAATCTCCCTCGGTCTGGGGCACCATGCAAGATCTCACCTCGTGGGGCATCAATGATCATGAGGAAGGTGAGGGATCAGCCCAGAACTACACGGCAGGACCTGGTCAATGACCTGAAGGGAGCTGGGACCTCAGTCTCAAAGAAAACCATTAGTAACACACTACGCCGTCATGGATTAAAATCCTGCAGCGCACGCAAGGTCCCCCTGCTCAAGCCAGCGCATGTCCAGGCCCGTCTGAAGTTTGCCAATGACCATCTGGATGATCCAGAGGAGGAATGGGAGAAGGTCATGTGGTCTGATGTGACAAAAATAGAGCTTTTTGGTCTAAACTCCACTCGCTGTGTTTGGAGGAAGAATAAGGATGAGTACAACCCCAAGAACACCATCCCAACCGTGAAGCATGGAGGTGGAAACATTATTCTTTGGGGATGCTTTTCTGCAAAGGGGACAGGACGACTGCACCGTATTGAGGGGAGGATGGATGGGGCCATGTATCGCGAGATCTTGGCCAAAAACCTCCTTCCCTCAGTAAGAGCATTGAAGATGGGTCGTGGCTGGGTCTTTCAGCATGACAACGACCCGAAACACACAGCCAGGGCAACTAAGGAGTGGCTCCGTAAGAAGCATCTCAAGGTCCTGGAGTGGCCTAGCCAGTCTCCAGACCTGAAACCAATAGAAAATCTTTGGAGGGAGCTGAAAGTCCGTATTGCCCAGCGACAGCCCCGAAACCTGAAGGATCTGTATGGAGGAGTGGGCCAAAATCCCTGCTGCAGTGTGTGCAAACCTGGTCAAGAACTACAGGAAACGTATGATCTCTGTAATTGCAAACAAAGGTTTCTGTACCAAATATTAAGTTCTGCTTTTCTGATGTATCAAATACTTATGTCATGCAATAAAATGCAAATTAATTACTTAAAAATCATACAATGTGATTTTCTGGATTTTTGTTTTAGATTCCGTCACTCACAGTTGAAGAGTACCTATGATAAAAATTACAGACTTCTACATGCTTTGTAAGTGGAAAAACCTGCAAAATCGTCAGTGTATCAAATACTTGTTCTCCCCACTGTATCTCCATCTGATGGGATTGCACCCCTCTCCAGCATGGCCACATAGTGAGTAGTCTGTCTGCAAACAACAATTGTGTTGGTAAATCTTTTTTAAGAAGTGTTAGAAATATGTAAAGTATGGTTTTGGGACTAAAATATGTGTTTGGTGGGATGTACTGTCCAAATGAAAGCCTGCCAGCCATATAGTAGCTACGGGGATTAAAGTCCAAAATAAGTTCTAAATTGTCCAAACCCGAAACTGTCACAACTGAAACAATTGACACCATAGAGATTGATAGAGGTCTCATCTTTCTATCTGTGCCATTATGGCATCTGTTCCAGCACAGGTGGCACTGTTGAGGCTATCTCCATTTTAAAGTCGCAGGCGCCAAGCTCTACATCCTGAGCTACAGAGGACCACCATGTAGGTAGTGGTCAAGAGCACACTTCAGGAAAAAGTGTATTGAGATGTAAAGTCAGCAGGGGGGCTCCAATCCTCAAAGAGCCCAAACACTGACATCTATTTGGCCCAAACATAGATAATGTGTCTATAATGTGCTGTAATGTACTGTACTGTACTTTACTCTACAGTATTACAGTGAACTATACTATACTTTACTTCAATCAAGTTTCTTACAATTGAAGAAAGGGCCCATGGAGTCTTGATCTTGTGGTCTTGGTCTTGAGACCACATAAGACCACATCAATTCTGTATTTAACTTGTCATGGTCTCAACTCGCTGGGTCTGGATCTTGGTCATGATCTCGGACAAGACCATGGATTTTGGTTTACAAACCATAGGCAACTCAATTTGAAGAAGACAACCCATAGGAATCCCCATCCAGTCAACTACTTTAAAATGGTGGACGCCCTCTATACTAAATTATAAACTGGGTGGTTCGAGCCCTGAATGCTAATTGGCTGACAGCCGTGGTATATCAGACTGTATACCCCGGGTATGACAAAACATTTTATTTTACTGCTCTAATTATGTTGGTAGACGGTTTATAATAGCAATAAGGCACCTCAGGGGTTTGTGGTATGTGGCCAATATACCACGGCTAAGGGCTGTATCTAGGCAATCCACATTGCGTCGTGGGTAAGAACAGCCCTTAGCAGTGGTATATTGGCCATATATCACACCCCGTAGGGCCTTATTGCTTAAATATATATTCTACAGTAGAGTCAGTAGAGTACTACAGTAGAGTCCTCTATATATCTCTATGATTGACACCTGTTATTTTGCTATAAAGATAGGAAAAGTGACAATTTATACATCAAACAACATAAATCATTAGTTACATAAGTAATTCAAGCAATCAATATGTTTTAGATTCATAAAATCAACATTGAACATTTTACAGAGAACAATAGAGATGATATTTCTCAAAATAAAATGTAAAGGTTTTGAAAATCTAGTTAAAAATCATGTTTTAACTATTTTGTAAATTATGTATGCAAATAAAACATTTAAAATTAATAATCCAAATTATCAATACTGCGCATAGTTCTCCATGTATTGCTACTGTAGTGACAAATTTGGTGCCTGGTAAGAAATTCAGGACACCACTTTAAATATGTAACACAAAGTGTATTTTTTTCCAACCCTAAATTTGCACCACTTCTTTAGAACCACCCATATAGGGAACAGGGTGCCATTTGAGGCGCATGTCAAGACTCTGGAACCACTCACAGCGGGATACTAGAAGTGTTATTACTCATCCAGGGAGGTTGTAGGGACAGACAGGTCACAGTGACATAGGCTACAGGGATTGACAGGCTGACGATGTGTTCTATTCAATGAGTCATAGAGAGAATCTCAATTGCATTCTCCTCGCGTCCTCTCTTCTCAAAACCCATTGGATGAAAAAGCCAAAGGTCCCTCCCCTCTGACTTTCTCCTCCAGTGGGTTTTTAGAAGGAGGGGAGGAGAGCGAGGAGGTTGGCCTGGACACAGACTCACCCTGGAACATACAATCCTCCTCCCTTCTCCCCAAGGCTCCTGGGGCAAAACATTTCCAGTGGTGCAGATATAACTGCAACCCAGACTCTCTATTCCACATTTGACACAATACATTTCTATCAGCAATTTGGTGCTGCGGGACCTCTTGTTAAGATTTCTGCCTTAATAAGAGCTGAAAATCCACAAGCGGCTCCTTGCATTAGCTTATCGTGGACAACGTGGGTTCTGATTGAGTCAAAGCCTAGGTAAAAGCTACCCCGAGCCACTGATGCGGGGTCAGTTATCTTCCCCCTAAATGGTTATGGTTAAGAGCAGGTCAGAACAATCTGATCCTAGATCTGGGATTAAGGACAACTTCTACCTCAAGTAGTCTCAACACTGGGAAAGGAGAGCGTTGTGCATAGTTCATTATGTTACATACATTTACAGTGCATTCGGAAAGTATTCAGACTTTACATTTTCCACATTTTGTTACGTTACAGCCTTATTCTAAAATGTATTAAATATTTTTTTCCCTCATCAATCTACACACAATGCCCCATAATGACAAAGCAAAAACACGTTTTTAGAAATTTTTGCAAATGTATTAAAAAAATACTTTATTTACTTAAGTATTCAGACCCTTTGCTATGAGACTCGAAATTGAGCTCAGGTGCATCCTGTTTCCATTGATCATCCTTGAGATATTTCTACAACTTGATTGGAGTCCACCTGTGGTCAATTATATTAATTGGACATGATTTGGAAAGGCACACACCTGTCTATATAAGGTCCCACAGTTGATGGTGCATGTCAGAGTAAAAAGCAAGCCATGAGGTCAAAGGAATTGGCACAGATCTGGGGAAGGGTACCAAAATATTTCTGCAGCATTGCAGGACCCCAAGAACACAGTGGCCTCCATCATTCTTAAATGGAAGAAGTTTTGAAACACCAAGACTCTTCCTAGAGCTGTCCGCCCGGCCAAACTGAGCAATTGGGGCAGAAGGGCCTTGGTCAGCGAGGTGACCAAGAACCCAATGGTCACTCTGACAGAGCTCCAGAGTTCCTCTGTGGAGATGGGAGAACCTTCCTGAAGGACAACCCTCTCTGCAACACTCCACCAATCAGGTATTTATGGTAGAGTGGCCAGACGGAAGCCACTCCTCAGTAAAAGGCACATGACAGCCCGCTTGGACTCAGACCATGAGAAACAAGATTCTCTGGTCTGATGAAACCAAGACTGAACTCTTTGGCCTGAATGCCAAGCATTACTTCTGGAGGAAACCTGGCACCAACTGTGATATTGCGAGGGGTGAGAAGTGAGTGATGAGGCAAAATGAAAAAGAGATGAAGTTTTAGCAAGGGAACGAATGACATTTAATAGATATGCAGCAACACACAATAGACAGTAACCCGCGAGGGTTGAAACAAAAAACACAGGGTTAAATAGTGACCCTGATGACCAATATGGAACAGGTGTGGGTCATCAGGGTGTTGCTACCATCTTCCCCCGACCGCCGGTTTAGAACGCCGGCGAGGATGATCGCTGGAGAGGAGGAGGGCCCGTTGTCCTGCGCGGGGCATTCGTTACAGTACCCCCCTCCCTAGGCGCGGCTCCTGACGTCGCCACTCGCCGGCGCCCTGGGCGACCCCGAGGGCGGGGGACTGGCCTGTCCGGACGGCGTGCATGGAACTCCGTCGTGAGCGACGGATCGCAGATGTCTACCGCCCGGACCCAGCTGCGCTCCTCAGGGCCGTAACCTGCCCAGTCCACTAGGTACTGGACCCGACCCTGCCGTAGCCGAGAGTCCAGCACCTTCTCCACTCGGTATGCCAGACCCCCGGCCACCTCCGTTGGGGGTGGAGGCGCCACTGCAGGTCCGGATCCCCCTAGTGGACCAGGAACCACCGGTCTGAGGAGAGAGACATGGAAAGAGGGAGACATGTTAGTATAGGGTGGTGTAAGTCTCAACCTATAGGTGACCTCATTCACTCTCCGAAGGACCGTGAAAGGTCCCACATACCGGGGCTCTAGCTTGTGGCATGGCAAGCGGAGCTGGAGGTTCCTTGTGGACAGCCAGGCTTTATCCCCTGGTTGGAACACTGGAGCCTCACTCCGCCGTCTGTCCGCCTGCGTCTTTTGACGTTGGACTGCCCTCTGCAGGCGGACGTTGACGGCGGACCAGGCTCCCTCAGCCTTCCCAAACCACTCCTCCACCGTCTGGACCTCATTAGAACCCCTTGCCCAGGGGCACAGCCTGGGCTGATAGCCTAGCACCACCTGGAAAGGGGTTAGACCTGTGGAGGAATGGCGCAGGGAATTCTGAGCGTATTCCGCCCAGGGGAGGAAACGGGTCCACTCACCTGGCTGTTCCATACAATAGGATCGAAGGAACCTCCCCAGTTCTTGGTTGGTGCGCTCCGCCTGCCCATTAGCCTGAGGGTGGTACCCGGATGTGAGACTGACCGCGACCCCCAGCTTGGACATGAACGCTTTCCACACCCGGGAAATGAACTGGGGACCTCGGTCAGACACGATGTCCTCCGGAAGTCCATACAATCGGAAGACCTGTTGAAATAGTACCTCAGCGAACTGGAGGGCAGAGGGGAGACCGGGTAGTGGGATGAATCTGACCATCTTGGAAAATCTATCCACTACCACGGCGATGGTGGTTTTCCCCTCTGCTGGCGGCAGATCTGTAACAAAATCTACCGCTATATGTGTCCATGGCCGCTGAGGTACTGGTAGGGGCAGGAGTTTTCCTGTAGGAGCCGTTCTCGGCGCCTTTGACTGTGCGCACACTACACATGACAGTACATAGTGTCGCACAGTCCTCCCCATGCCAGGCCACCAATATTTCTCCCGGAGCGCTTCCAGGGTCCGACTGATACCTGGGTGTCCGGTGGCTGGTGTGGTGTGCACCCAGGTTACCAGTCTTCCCCGCACTCTCCGAGGTACGTATGTCTTACCCGGGGGGCATGTTGTAGGGGTAGGATCCCGTCTCCCTGCCCGTAGAATCTCAGCATCTATGTCCCAGGAGACGGGTCCTACGATGCATGCTGGAGGCAGGATGGGCACCTCCTGCCTCGTTTCTGCCCCCCGGTCGTGGATGCGGGAGAGTGCGTCCGCCCTGCCATTCTTAGTTCCTGGGCGATAGGTCAGGGTGAACTGAAAGCGCTCAAAAAACAAAGTCCAGCGGGCCTGTCTGGGGTTAAGGCGCCGGGCTGCCCTGACGTATTCCAGGTTCCGATGATCCGTCAGGACAGTGAACGGCTCAAGAGCCCCCTCTAGCCAATGTCTCCACTCCTCCAACGCCAACTTCACCGCCAGTAGTTCTCGGTCACCCACGTCGTAGTTCCTCTCCGCAGCGCTTAACTTCCTGGAGTAATAAGCACAGGGGTATAGCAGGGGAGGGTTCCCCTGCAGCTGGGAGAGGACCGCCCCTACCCCGACCTCCGACGCGTCGACCTCGACCGTGAAGGGCTTGAGCGGATCCGGGTGGCGTAGTAGTGGCGCGGTGGTGAATCGGCCCTTCAGGTCGATGAATGCCTTCTCCGCCGTCGGGGTCCAGGTGAGGCGTTGAGGGTTTCCTTTCAACAACGACGTGAGGAATCGCGCTCCCCGTAGCTGCTCTATGGCCGCAGGAACGAGGGGCATTGGATATCGATACTTCGTCATCACCTCAATCAAACATCGATAATCAATGCACGGCCTCAAACCCCCGTCCCTCTTCTTCACAAAGAAGAAACTGGCCGAAGCAGGGGATGTGGAGTGGCGAATATGCCCCTGCTCCAGCGCCTCTCGGACATACGTCTCCATATAATCCGTTTCGGCCATAGAGAGCGGATAGATGCGTTTACGGGGAGGCGTGCCACCTGGCATGAGGTCAATGGCGCAGTCCCACTCTCGGTGGGGAGGGAGACATTTGGCCTCTTCTCTTGAGAACACTCCGCATAGATCTTCGTATTCTGGCGGAATGTTCCCCTTGAGGGCGCTCTCAGGACTCTCCACTGATGTTGCCCCTACCATAGGTGTAATACAGGTCCTCCTACATTTTTCCGACCATCCCAGAATCCTTCGTGCGCTCCAGCTGATGTTTGGGTTATGTTGCTGGAGCCAAGGAAGTCCCAAGATGATCGGATGTATGGAGGATGAGATCACCAACAATTCCAGTCTCTCTCGATGGCAGCCGTGAATAGTGAGTGTGACTGGACGGGTCACGTGAGTAATGGAACCGGACCCCACCGGTCGACCATCCAGAGCATGAACCGGCATTGAGGACCTCAACCGGCGCAACGGCAGCCGAAGAGAGTCAACCAGAGTCCGGTCAATGAAACTCCCCGCAGCCCCGGAGTCAATCAGGGCTGTTGACACATAATTAGGGAAGTTACCGGAGAGCACAACTGAGCAACAGAAAGGACTAGCGATGTTTACAGTATTAGATACACTTACTGTGCCCATCTGAACCCCCCGGCCACTTACCCCTTTTCTGCGTCCTATCGGAAGAGAGGGGCAAGATCTTCTCACATGCCCTCTCTCTCCGCAGTAAAGACACAGCCCCTGACGACTCCGTCTCTCTCTCTCCTCTGCGGAGAGCCTCGTAATTCCCACCTCCATTGGCTCATGTTCCGGCTCCAATCGCGGAAGAGGGAGATGCGCGCGACGCGCCAGCTGTTCACGGTCCCGGAGTTGGCCGTCGATGGCAATGGCCCGGGCGATGTAGGCGTCCAGCGTCATGGATTGGCTTACACAAGCCAGCTCCATTCGGACCTCCACCCGCAGCCCTCTACGGAAAGCTGTCCGAAGAGCCGGCTCGTTCCACCCACTGGCCGCCGCCATCGTCCGGAAAGACAGCGCATACTCCGCGGCCGTGCCCCTTCCTTGTTCCAGGCGCATCATCCGCTCACCCGCATCTCTCCCCTCCGCGGGATGGTCAAAAACGGCTCGGAACTCGCCCACGAAGGCGGCAATTGACCGTAACAGCTCGCTGTCCCTCTCCCACAGTGCCGTCGCCCAGCTGAGTGCACGACCCGTGAGGAGCGTGATCATCGTGCGCACCTTCTCCCGATCCGACATGGGCAAGTCGCCCAGATACAACTCACATTGGAGAAGGAACCCACGACAATCCTCCGGATTGCCATCGTACTTCTCTGGGCTGGCTCTCCGGAGTTCTCCTCCCGAGACGTGACGAGACTCGACACGACCAGGTGCTGGGGACGCTGTGGCTCCAACTGGATCCACCGGGTGTTCCCCGCCCGGTCGTGCAGCCATGTGGGACATCAGACCACCGAGGGCAGTGACCAGATTGGAAACCTGTTCCTCCATGGCTCTGAGTCTCTCCTCTAGCTCTGGTGCCCGACCAGGCGCCCCGGCTCCCTCGCCGCGCCCGTCCATGGAGACCTAGGGTAGAGTGTGGGATGAAAAAATGACAAAAAGGAGTTAGGAACAACAGTGCTACGAAGACAGGTAAGTGAGAACAAACAAAATAATAATAGGTGCCTCTGGTGCAAGGCGGGTTATTCTGTGATATTGCGAGGGGTGAGAAGTGAGTGATGAGGCAAAATGAAAAAGAGATGAAGTTTTAGCAAGGGAACGAATGACATTTAATAGATATGCAGCAACACACAATAGACAGTAACCCGCGAGGGTTGAAACAAAAAACACAGGGTTAAATAGTGACCCTGATGACCAATATGGAACAGGTGTGGGTCATCAGGGTGTTGCTACCATCTTCCCCCGACCGCCGGTTTAGAACGCCGGCGAGGATGATCGCTGGAGAGGAGGAGGGCCCGTTGTCCTGCGCGGGGCATTCGTTACACCAACCCTACGTTGAGGCATGGTGGTGGCAGCATCATGTTGTGGGGATGTTTTTCAGCGGCAGGGATTGGGCGACTACATTTTTTAAATGTAACCTTTAATTAACTAGGCAAGTCAGTTAAGAACAAATTCTTATTTACAATGACGGCCTACCCCAGCCAAACCAGGACGACGCTGGGCCAATTGTGCGCCGCCCTATGGGACTCCCAATCACGGCGTATGTGATACAGCCTAGTCAGGATCGAGGGAAAGATGAACGGAGCAAAGTACAACGAGATCCATAATGAAAACCTGCTCCAGAATTCTCCGGACCTCAGACTGGGGCGAAGGTTCACCTTCCAACAGGACAATGACCCTAAGCACACAGCCAAGACAGCGCAGGAGTGGCTTTGGGACAAGCCTTTGAATGTCCTTGAGTGGCCCAGCCAGAACCAGGACTTGATCCCGATAGAACATCTCTTGAGAGACCTGAAAATAGCTATATAGCAACACTCCCCATCTAACCTGACAGAGCTTGAAAAAAACAATAACAAAATCAACAATTTAATCAATTTTAGAATAAGGCTGTAACGTAGCAAAATGTGGAAAAAGTCAAGGGGTCTGAATACTTTCCAAATGCACTGTAACTGGCAAAATAAAGGAAACACCAACATAGTGTCTTAATAGGGTATTGGGCCACCACGAGCCAGAACAGCTTCAATCCACCTTGTCATAAATTCTACAAGTGTCTGGAAGTCTGTTGGAGGGATATGACACCCATTCTTCCACGAGAAATTCCATAATTTTGTTGTTGGTGGTCGAAAAGACTGTCTCAGGCACCGCTCCAGAATCTCCCATAAATTGGGTTGAGATCTGGTGACTGAGACTGGCATATGGTTTACATTGTTTTCATGTTCATCAACTAGTTCACTCATGCCCTGTGGATAGGGGCATTGTCATCCTATGGGGGCATAGCTATGGTAGCCAAAATAATGGCCTGCCTAGCCTTTTTATACATGAACTTAAGCATGATGGGATGTTAAGTGCTTAATTAACTCAGGAACCACACCTGTGTGGAAGCATCTGCTTTCAATGTACTTTGTATACCTCATTTACTCAAGTGTTTCCATTATTTTGGCAGTTACCTGTGCATGTCATAATGTACAGTAGTAGTAGTAGTAGTAGTAGTAGTTGTAGTAGTAGCAGTAGCAGTGCTTGGTTTTGGCTGGGTATGGCCATGTGTGTGTAAGGCATGTGTGGGTAAGATTGACCTCTTTACCAGGTAGAGGACCACGACCCCAGTGCAGGGTAGCTCAGAGGTTAGGGTTCAAGGGTCAGGAAGTGGGGTGATGTCATCAGCTCTGTATTGCGGGATAGAGCATGGACATGGAGCACTACCAACCACTGTCCTTCTCTTTCTTTTGTTCTCTTATACTCTCTCCCCCTCTTTCCTTCTACTGTTTCTCCCTTTTCCGACCACCTCTCTCTGTCCCTCTTTCTTTTGTCCTTCTTTCCCTCCCTCCTTCCATCTCATGTGTTGTGCTTGCACATGCTGGACCTCAGCATCAGTGTACACTCCTGGGGGACCTCCGGGTTGTCAATCATCCGTTGCCATAGCCGCTGCTCCTCTCCGTACGAGTCCATCCAGTCCACCTCGTTCCCATAGCTCTGGCCTGTAGGGAGACAATAGATCATCACTATCTGTTCTATACACTCCATATCCCTACGGCGTTATGCTGAATGAATATGCTACAAATCACCATAACCTCTGAGAAGAGAGAGAAGAGAAGACTAGAGTTAAACTGAGGAGGAGCTAACAGGAGAGAAGACTAGAGTTAAACTGAGGAGGAGCTAACAGGAGAGAAGACTAGAGTTAAACTGAGGAGGAGCTAACAGGAGAGAAGACTAGAGTTAAACTGAGGAGGAGCTAACAGGAGAGAAGACTAGAGTTAAACTGAGGAGGAGCTAACAGGAGAGAAGACTAGAGTTAAACTGAGGAGGAGCTAACAGGAGAGAAGACTAGAGTTAAACTGAGGAGGAGCTAACAGGAGAGAAGACTAGAGTTAAACTGAGGAGGAGCTAACAGAAGAGAAGACTAGAGTTAAACTGAGGAGGAGCTAACAGGAGAGAAGACTAGAGTTAAACTGAGGAGGAGCTAACAGGAGAGAAGACTAGAGTTAAACTGAGGAGGAGCTAACAGGAGAGAAGACTAGAGTTAAACTGAGGAGGAGCTAACAGAAGAGAAGACTAGAGTTAAACTGAGGAGAAGCTAACAGAAGAGAAGACTAGAGTTAAACTGAGGAGGAGCTAACAGAAGAGAAGACTAGAGTTAAACTGAGGAGGAGCTAACAGAAGAGAAGACTAGAGTTAAACTGAGGAGGAGCTAACAGGAGAGAAGACTAGAGTTAAACTGAGGAGGAGCTAACAGGAGAGAAGACTAGAGTTAAACTGAGGAGGAGCTAACAGAAGAGAAGACTAGAGTTAAACTGAGGATGAGCTAACAGGAGAGAAGACTAGAGTTAAACTGAGGAGGAGCTAACAGAAGAGAAGACTAGAGTTAAACTGAGGAGGAGCTAACAGGAGAGAAGACTAGAGTTAAATTGAGGAGAAGCTAACAGAAGAGAAGACTAGAGTTAAACTGAGGAGGAGCTAACAGGAGAGAAGACTAGAGTTAAACTGAGGAGGAGCTAACAGGAGAGAAGACTAGAGTTAAACTGAGGAGGAGCTAACAGGAGAGAAGACTAGAGTTAAACTGAGGAGGAGCTAACAGGAGAGAAGACTAGAGTTAAACTGAGGAGGAGCTAACAGGAGAGAAGACTAGAGTTAAACTGAGGAGGAGCTAACAGGAGAGAAGACTAGAGTTAAACTGAGGAGAAGCTAACAGAAGAGAAGACTAGAGTTAAACTGAGGAGGAGCTAACAGGAGAGAAGACCAAAGAGAACAAAAGAAGAGCAGAACAGCAGAGAAGTCCAATACCAAACAGCCCATCCCAGTCCCTAGTTCTTCCCAGACAGACAGACAGACAGACAGACCTGTCCCTCCGTTGAGCCGGACTCCCCCCAGGAAGACGTTGCTGGCCAGAGCCTCCTTGTCCCAGACGGTGAGCTCCAGACACACGTTGTTCAGGTCCCCGGCCTGCAGGCCACAGTAGGTGAAGGTGTGGTTCCACTGAGGGTTGACCGTGCGACGCACCACCGCCGTCTTGTGCTTGGTGGACTTACTGTTGTCAGGGAGCAGGTACCTGGATGGATGGGGAGACAGGAAACAAGACATACAAAATTGTCAGTGGAATAGGAAGTAGGTAGGCAGTAGGTCCTTCTTCCCATCATTCTTACTAGGGATGAAACTGAATGGGTCTATCTGGGTCTCACCCTTTCACAAATGGGTCTGAGGTGCCTCCAGACTTGACAGAGGTCAGGTTCTTGGCCTCCTTGACCAGCAGTTCCACCATGCCTCCTTTAGGCAGCTTGATGCTGGTCTTCTTTCCTTTCAGAAAGCCTTTCTTCACTGAGAGGAGGAGATGAAGAAAGGAAGAGAGAGGTGAATGAGCAAAAGTCCAAACAGTCTTTCATGATATGTCATTAGTTGAAATATATGTGTTAGTGATGGGTTGGAGCAATTAAAACAGAGGGGTTTTATGGAGCACCTTGGACCTGGTCCAGGGGTAGCATGAGGTTCTTCTCTGCAGGGATGTACTTCAGAACCACAGTCAGCTCCCCTTTATACTGGAGCGTGGAGTCCATACTACTGTCCAGCTGGACATAGAACAAACATACTTACAACATTTACCACTGATAAACATACAGTGCTGTATAAATCCACACATATACACTATTGTCCATCTGCACACAGGATACCTTGGGCTGCAGAGAGTACCATTCCTCCATGTCGCTGTCAAACTCCCACGAGTCAAAGGTCAGCTCCACCTCCCCTAGGAAGCTGTTATGTCCAAAGCGGTCATGGTGCCACACAGACAGCTGCAGCGTTCGTGTCTCCAACTGGGAGTGGCTGATCACATACTACACAAACACAGGAGAGTAGGACTGAGTACCAAACCAAAGTTCCTGCCGATGCTCATACAGGAATAAAAGGTATACCAGGGGTGCTTGAGATTAAGGCTATTGACGGCTATGAAGGCTGAAACACTGTAGGCATGGTGGTGCAGGTTAATGAAAATACATGGGAGGAGCAGGGTGCATTTCTTTATATACCGTACAGATGTAGGATCTTAATTCAGTTTGCTGGAAAATAATCCTGCAGCAACAGGAAATGTGAATTATTATGTGGAAAGTTATCCTGAAACAGGGTGATCAAGTTAAGATCCTACATCAGTATGAACACCTGCTGACTCACACACTCCTACTGACACACACACTGTCTTCAGGCAACTTGATCCCATCCAAAAGGACACACATTCTCCTGATCACAAAAGAAAACGCACACAAACACTCCCTCACCCTAAGGTTCTCGTTGAATACAGGGTTGATTGTGTTGGTCTTGATGCTGGTCTTCCTCTTGCTCTGGCGAGACTTATCTGGGAGGAGGTACGCCTTCACATAGCTGCCAATGGAAAAGACAGTCATTCAGCCACACTCCAGAGGAGGACCTGTATGCCGTGATCCATATGATCACCCCAAGGCCCCACTAAGGTTACTCTGACATACCATGACTGTCACAGTTCACACTTCAGTCATGGATTGGTTCAAGTTGAGCTGACAGTCAGGAACTGTGCTGTTAAGAGGTGTGGGTTCTTTTTAAAGTGTGAATGTGTGATAATGAAGTGTGTGTGTGTGTGTGTCCTTACGCATCTGTGCGTTGCTTCTTCTCGTCCCCGGTTGCCAGGTTACGACACTCCTTCACCAGGACGTTGAGAGCGCCCGTCTTATAGCTGTAGCTGATGTTCAACAGCAGCTCTCCGCTCACGTTGGCGTTGCCATAGTCACCAGTCTCACTGTACATACTCATCATACTGTTCAGACTACTCTGTGAGGAGAAGAGAGGGGGAAGAGAGGAGAGGGGGGGGGGGGGGGAGAGGAGAGAGGAAGAGAGAGAGGAGGGGGAAGAGAGAGGAGAGGGGGAGAGAGAGGAGATGGGGAGGGAGAGGATATGGGTAGGGAGAGAGAGAGGGGTAGGGAGAGGAGATGGGTAAGGAGAGGAGAGGGGGAGGGAGAGGAGATGGGTAAGGAGAGGAGAGGGGGAGGGAGAGGGGATGGGTAAGGAGAGGAGAGGGGGAGGGAGAGGGGATGGGTAAGGAGAGGAGAGGGGGTGGGAGAGGGAGAGGAGAGGGGAAGAGAGAGAGGAGGGGCAAGAGAGAGGAGAGGGGGAGAGAGAGGAGATGGGGAGGGAGAGGATATGGGTAGGGAGAGGGAGAGGGGTAGGGAGAGGAGATGGGTAAGGAGAGGGAGAGGAGAGGGGGAGGGAGAGGGGATGGGTAAGGAGAGGAGAGGAGAGGAGGAGGGAGAGGGAGAGGGAGAGGAGAGGGGGAGGGAGAGGAGAGGGGGGAGAGAGAGGAGGGGGAAGAGAGAGGAGAGGGGGAGAGAGAGTAGATGGGGAGGGAGAGGAGATGGGTAGGGAGAGGGAGAGGGAGAGGGGTAGGGAGAGGAGATGGGTAAGGACAGGAGAGGGGGAGGGAGAGGAGATGGGTAAGGAGAGGAGAGGGGGAGGGAGAGGAGAGGGGGAGGGAGAGGAGATGGGTAAGGAGAGGAGAGGGGTAGGGAGAGGAGATGGGTAAGGAGAGGAGAGGGGGAGGGAGAGGAGATGGGTAAGGAGAGGAGAGGGGGAGGGAGAGGAGATGGGTAAGGAGAGGAGAGGGGGTGGGAGAGGGAGAGGAGAGGGGAAGAGAGAGAGGAGGGGCAAGAGAGAGGAGAGGGGGAGAGAGAGGAGAGGAGAGGGGTAGGGAGAGGGAGATGGGTAACGAGAGGAGATGGGTAAGGAGAGGAGAGGGGGAGGGAGAGGGAGAGGAGATGTGGAGGGAGAGGAGATGGGTAAGGAGAGGAGAGGGGGAGGGAGAGAATAAAATGATTAAAAGAGTGTAATAGAGGAGGGGGAAGAGGAAAATATCAGAATGGAGGACAGAGAAGTAGATAATCAGATGAGGGAGAGAGAAGAGGAGAGCCAGAGCAGGGGGGAAATTAACAACGAAGTGGAGGGAAAAGGAGGAAGACAGATGGAGGCGGGGATAGCCTTTAGTCTTTGTGATGGGGAATGTAAAACCCTAAAGTTGATCTAATTTATGTCATAGAGTGAGCCAGTATGATGAATGACCAATTCAGGCAGCGATTGGAGCAGAGCTGCACAGTTTGATGGAAATATATTCACAATAAGTGGGGCACAAACATGCAAGCACACACACACATAGACAAGGAGGCAAGAACTCACAGTCTCTGCGTCTGAGTCGCCAGGGACACTGAGGTAGCCCCATTTTCTCTCTGAGCCAGGAGTAGAAGACTAGCAGCCAGAGGAAGAATAGACCCCGAGCCAGCAGGGGGAGGAGGAGAGAGAAGGAGGATGTAGAGAGGAGAGAGTGAAGGAGAGAGGAGATGGAACGAGAGGAGAGAGGGAAGGAGGAGAGAGGGAAGGAAGAGAGAGAAGAGAGGGAAAGAGGAGAGAGGGAAAGAGAGGAGAGAAAGAAAGAGAGGAGAGAGAGAAGGAGTGATACATGTGAAAGTTTAAAGAGGACAGAGATAAGAGGACAGACCCCACGTTCCAGAGCAGAAACCCCAGACACCAGACACTGACACGAAACAGAATCTAGCAGGGTTGCCATGGTGATTATCAGATGAAGTAGGACCCGATTAAAACTCCTTAATTAATAAACGGAGGACACAGCGGAGAGGTTCAAAGCACCAGTAAATATCAAAGACAACTACACACAGGTGCTTCCACCAAAGCAACATGTCCGGGAGCAATGGGTGTTTCAGTGGATACAAGAGAATCAGCCTTCTGGGCTTATTTTCTTATTTTTTTTGTGACCAACTTTCTTTTTTGCTTTGTCTTCTTTTTTTGGAAGTGGGGGCGGGGTTCAGGTACAAAAAACAATCAAATAAATGCAACTCAGTTTGTACAGATGAACGTGGTACCTACAGGCAATTTGAAATTGCTCCCAAGGATGAACCAGGTCTTGGCTGATATCTTTTGATTTTCCCATGATGTCAAGCAAAGAGGCACTGAGTTTGAAGGTATGCCTTGAAATACATCCACAGGTACACCTCCAATTGACTCAAATGATGTCAATTAGCCTATCAGAAGCTTCTAAAGCCATGACATCATTTTCTGGAAATTTCCAAGCTGTTTAAAGGCACTGTCAACTTAGTGTATGTAAACCTCTGACCCACTGGAATTGTGATATAGTGAATTATAAGTGAAATAATCTGTCTGTAAACAATTGTTGGAAGAATTACTTGTGTCAGCAGCCTCTAATGTGCTAGTGATGGCTGTTTAGCTGTCTGATGGTCTTGAGATAAAAGCTGTTTTTCAGTCTCTCGGTCTCAGCTTTGATGCACCAGTACTGACCTCGCCTTCTGGATGACAGCGGGGTGAACAGGCAGTGGCTCGGGTGGTTGATGTCCTTGATGATCTTTTTGGCCTTCCTGTGACATCGGGTGCTGTAGGTATCCTGGAGGGCGGGTAGTTTTTACCCGGTAATGCATTGGGCAGACCGCACCACCCTCTGGAAATCCTTGCGGTTGCGGGCGGTGCAGTTGCCGTACCAGACGGTGATACAGCCCGATAGGATGCTCAGTTGTACATCTGTAAAGGTTTGTGAGGGTCTTAGGGACCAAGGCAAATTTCTTTAGCCTCCTGAGGTTGAAGAGGTGCTGTTGCACCTTCTACACCATACTGTCTGTGGTTGCACCATTTCAGTTTATCAGTGATGTGTATGCCAAGGAACTTGAAGTTTTCTACCTTCTCCACTGCGGTCCCGTCAATGTGGAGAGGGGGGTGCTGTTTCCAGAAGTCCACGATCATCTCCTTTGTTTTTTTGACGTTGAGTGAGAAGTTGTTTTCCTGGTATCACACTCCTAGGGCCCTCACCTCCTCCCTCTAGGCTGTCTTGTCATTGTTGGTAATCAAGCATCTGCAAACTTGATGATTGAGTTGGAGGAGTGCTTGGCCATGCAGTCATGGGTGAACAGGGAGTACAGGAGTGGGCTGAGCATAGGGAATGCCGTCTGGGCCAGCAGCCTTGCGAAGGCTAACACATTTAAATGTTTTACTCACGCCAGCCACAGAGAAGGAGAGCCCACAGTCCTTGGTAGCGGGCCGCGTCGGTGGCACTGTGTTATCCTCAAAGCGGGCAAAGAATGCGTTTAGCCTGTCCGGAAGCAAGACGTCGGTCTCTGCAACAAGGTTGTTTTTCCTTTTATGATTGTCTGTAGTCCCTGCCACATGTGTCTCGTGTCTGAGCCGCTGACTTGCGACTCCACTTTATCTCTATATTGACGTTTAGCTTGTTTGATTGCCTTGCGGAGTGAATAACTACACTTTATATTCTTTAATATTCCCAGTCACCTTGCCATGGTTAAAGGTGGTGGTTCGTGCTTTCCGTTTCGCGCGAATGTTACTATCCACAGTTTCTGGTTAGGGTAGGTTTTAATAGTCACAGTGGGTACTACATCTCCTATGCACCTCTTTATAAATTTGGTTACAGTGTCCGTGTATACGTCTAGACTATTTTCGGAAGCTACCCGGAACATATCCCAGTCCACGTGATCCAAACAATCCTGGAGCGTGGATTCCGATTGGTCAGACCAGCTCTGAATAGTCCTTATTATGGGTACTTCCTGTTTGAGTTTCTGCCTATAGGAGTGGAGGAGCAACATGGAGTCGTGGTCGGATTTGTCGAAAGGGGGGTGGGGGAGGGCTTTGTAACCATTACGGAAATTTGAATAGCAATGGTTGAGAGTTTTTGCAGCGCGAGTGCTACAGTCGATATGTTGATAGAACTTCGGCAGCCTAGTCCTCAAATTTGCTTTATTAAAATCCCCAGCTACAATAAATGCAGCCTCAGGATATGTGGTTTCCAGTTTGCATAAAGTCCAGTGAAGTTCTTTGAAGGCCGTTGTGATATTGGCTTGAGGTGGGATATAGTGTAGTGTGGTGTAGAATTCCCTTGGGAGATAATACGGTCGGCATTTGATTGTGAGGTATTCTAGATCGGGTGAACAAAAGGACTTGAGTTCCTGTATGTTACTGCAATTACACCATGAGTCGTTAATTATGAAACACACCCCTCCTCCACTCTGCTTCCTGGAGAGATGCTTATTCCTGTCTGCGCGATGGACTTGTCCATCATTCCTGTCTCCACCGGCGCCATCTTAGCCACCGATGTCATAATTGTAGATAATTTTTTGTCCATCAAATTGATCAGAAATACAATGTAGACATTGTTAATGTTGTAAATGACTATTGTAGCTGGAAACGGCGTATTTTTTATGGAATATCTACATAGGCGTACAGAGCCCCATTATCAGCAACCATCACTCCTGTGTTCCAGTGGCACATTGTGTTAGCTAATCCAAGTTTATCATTTTAAAAGGCTAATTGATCATTAGAAAACCCTTTTGCAATTATGTTAGCACAGCTGAAAACTGTTGTGCTGATTAAAGAAGCAATAAAACTGGCCTTAAGACTAATTGAGTATCTGGAGCATCAGCATTTGTGGGTTCGATTACAGGCTCAAAATGGCCAGAAACAAAGAACTTTCTTCTGAAACTTGTCAGTCTATTCTTGTTCTCAGAAATAAAGGCTATTCCATGCAAGAAATTGCCAAGAAACTGAAGATCTCGCACAACGCTGTGTACTACGCCCTTCACAGAACAGTGCAAACTGGCTCTAACCAGAATAGAAAGAGGAGTGGGAGGCCCCGGTGCATAACTGAGCAAGAGGACAAGTACATTAGATTGCCTCACAAGTCCTCAACTGGCAGCTTCATTAAATAGTACCCGCAAAACACCAGTCTCAACGTCAACAGTGAAGAGACGACTCCAGTTGGTAGTTGGCTAGTGATGGCTATTTAACCATCTGATAGCCTTGAGATACAAGCTGTTTTTTAGTCTCTCGGTCAGAGCTTCATTGAGCATTGCTATATTACCATGGTTTCTTGCTAGGATATCAAGACAGCTGGAATGATTCATATGAAAGAAAAAGCTGGAGCCACATGGAACCCAGAACCCCCCCCCCAAGTTGCCAACTCTTTCTGTTGTCGGTTGTTGAAACCTGCCATGTTCCCTCATCCACCCCTATATTTATTCTGTTCTATTCATACAATATTTTCAAGCAGGGAGATTCACAGAAGCCAGTCATCATTCATCTCCATAATTTCAGTAATCATGGCCCTCCATCTCTGCTGTTATTGAGAGCAGAGCCCACGGACAGAATTAATGTCGTTAGTCATGTCTGGGGTGAAATTATAAATGTCAGACAGGCAGGGGGTGTGTATCGCTTGTTAACCTAGCAAACTCTCACATTTTTTTTTTTTTATAATTGTGTTTTACTTTCATCAATATTTTTGTATTTACTATTTATTGATTGCATTTCGTATTTGATCCCACTGGGCACACACTGGTTGAATCAACGTTGTTTCCAAGTCATTTTAACTAAATTACTTTGAACCAAAGTGGGAATAGTCTGTGCCCAGTAGGGTGTGTGTATGTTTGTATTCTGCAGGGCTAATTTGTAAAAGAGACCTAGGTCTCAATATCTAAACTGTCAATCACAAAACTATTATTTTGTTTATTGTTGTGAGAAAATAAACAAAAATGAGCATACCAGAGCATAGCACACATACAAATGATCTACAGTACCAGTCCAAAAACCGGACACACCTACTTTGTCTTTATTTTTTTATATTTTCTACATTCCAGGTGACTACCTCATGAAGCTGGTTGACAGAATGCCAAGAGTGTGCAAAGCTGTCATCAAGGCAAAGGGTGGCTACTTTGAACAATCTCAAATAAAAAATATATTTTGATTTGTTTAACACTTTTTGGTTACTTCATGATTCCGTATGTGTTATTTCATAGTTTTGATGTCTTCACTCTTAATCTACAATGTAGAAAATAGTAAAAATAAAGAAAAACCCTGGAATGAGTAGGTGTGTCCAAACTTTTGACTGGTACTTTACATACTGTAATTCAGTATATAAATAAAAACCTGTGAGTTTAGGCTAATGGTCCTGGCTCTTAGTAAATGTCTATTGTGTGAGCTGTGCTGTGAGCTGTGCTGTGAGCTGTGCTGTGAGCTGTGAGCTGTGCTGTGAGCTGTGCTGTGAGTTGTGCGTGTGTGTGACACTGCCCTGCTGTTCCTCAGCCCTGAGGCCACTGTCTCTATTGACACTGTTCACACACTGGTTTCAACACAGCCATGACTCACTCATCACTCCTCTTTGTGTGCGTGTGTGTGTGCCAGTGTGCCAGTGTGCCTGCCAGTCTGTCTTCTTGTGTGCCAGAGCATGATAGATTCATCTTTATCTCCATTATGTGTGTGTGTGTGTGTGTGCGTTTGCTATACCGCATGGTATTACCGTGGACACAGCGCAGCTCATGCGTCGGCTGGTGGCCTTGCTGTGTGCCGACATCAGAGCATCGATGTCCTCGTCTTTCTCATGATCATCAAACTCCTGTAGCAACACAGAAACCATCAAAGGAGACATCAGCCAATGGAATCTCTCTGTAGATTCACAGTAATAAGGCAATACAGTGTAAACACATCGTGTGGCGATTCAGTCAGTTTTCTGTGGCAACTTTAAATTCAATCAGACAGGTCAGGATTTAATCAGACAGCTCAGTGTGTTAATCAGATTACTTGCTTATCACACACTGTCTTTGAGCTCTTTGTGAGTGTGTGTGTGTGTGCGTGTGTCTGTGTGCGCGTGTGTATGCGTGTTTGTCCGTGCATGTGTGTGATTGTGTACTCACGCGTGTAGAAAGATCAGACATCTTATTTAAATGCACACCTACAGTAAATACAGAGGAGTAGTGACCCTAAGCCAGTGGTTCACATCTACACCTGTTCCACCACACAGCCTCCAGCCTTGCTACTAAGCTGCTGCTACAGGCTTTGATGTGAGGCTACACTCACTAATGAGCTCTTAACTGTGAGATAGCCCCCCACAATGATAGGCATTGATTGAAGCTCAATGTTAAATAAAAATCTCCCTACCCTCATTTAAAAGCCAGTACGACACCAATCTCATTGAACGTTCATAAATCAACTTGATTGGAGGTACACAACACACTCCCTGCCTCTCCTCGTGACACTCTCCGCCTCTCTTCATGACACTCCCACCTCTAGCTCAAATTCTAGACGGCTGATTAAAACGACACTACACCGTCCATAAAATGACCATTGGACTAAATTTGCAAAAACTGCAACAGTTTTTATTTAAATTTAACAATGATGTGCTACCTTTCTGTAGCAGCTCAGATATCTATAACACTGGGTCGGTTGCTCGGCAACAACACAGCTGCTTGCACCAGGCTGCCAGTCATAAGAAGTGTATTTGAACAAACCTAGGCTACTGTATATAGCTAGCTATATGGTGGTATTTAAGCTGAGGTTATTCAATAAATGCAAAAATGTATTTGTATTAGCTGTGCAGATAACTTTAGCTAGGTAACGTTAGCAAGTTAACTTGCACAAAGTCCAGCAGCTAGCCTCTGTAGCTAACTAACACCAGTCAGCTGAAAGCTAGCTAGCTAACAAACAGGCAATTCATTTTTTACATTTAATCTTTATTTAACTAGGCAAGTCAGTTAAGAACAAATTCTTATTTACAATGACAGCCTACCTACAGGGTCAGCCCCTGGAGAAAATTAGTGGTAAGTGCCTTGCTCAAGGACACATCAGATTTTCTCACGTTGTCAGCTCGGGTATTTGAACCAGTGACCTTTGGCTTACTGGCACAACGATCTAATCGCTAGGCTACCTAGCTTTCCTCGCTTATTGAATAGCTACCTAGCCAAGGTTAGCTCTTATCTGACTGGTATAACGTATAGCTAGCTAGGTAATCACAACAAACCCACATTCTTTGGCTAGTTACTGTTACCTTTATTTGCCTGTTCGTTAGCTAGTTAGCTACTGTAGCTTTCAGCTGACTGGTGTTAGTTAGCTACAGAGGCTAGCTGCTGGACTTAGCTATGTAACGTTAGCAAGTTATCTACCTAGCTAATAAAAATATATGCTTGCATGTATTAAATAACCTATTTTATTGAATAACCTCAGTAAGGTTTTTTACATAAGGCTGAAGTCATCGTGTGTAAACTGCTGATTTAGAAACTTAAGTGTAAATGTGCACAAACAAATACAAATATGCACAAATAAACTTGCGAACGTCCTTGGCTGCTATGTCAATCAATAAACTTTAGCTACCTAAGTAACCTTAGCCAACATAAGATTGTAACATTAGCTAACGTGTACGGCCAGTTCATGCACCACAATAGACCTTACATTCTTACACAAAACATAACTAGTTAGTTACATTAAGTTTAAAGCCACCAAACTTTGGGGAAACTTCCTCTCGCGTTAATTTACATTGCACAGACAGTGTTGCCATGTTCCCGGTTTTCCAGCCAAATTGGGCTACTTTGCACTGTGGCCTCCATGGCATTTCTCTTTAAAAAAAATATATACGTATATCTTTCACTGTGACCTGCTGCTGCTGCTGACTATCAAGCAGTGAGCAGGCTGTTGCTGAGTGAGTGAGTGAGTGAATGGTGGAGGGCCCGAGGAGTGTGTGTGCGCTGAGAGCACTGGTTGAGAGGTGTTGCAGCAGAGGCAGCTGAGTCACGGAGACAGAGCAGCACCCGCACACGTCGTGACAACTTTTTACCAGTGATAGGTAGGCTATTTAGATTGGTCATTATGGAGACACCCTTTTTCCATAAAACATATTAACGCGCTAGAACTGTTATAACGCCTCTAGCACTGAGATGCAGTGCCTTAGACCGCTGCACCAGTTGGGAGCCCTTATTGATACAATAAATGTACAGTGTATATTGAAATGACGATATCATTGGAGTCATTGCAAATCAATGTGTACCATTTGTGTAGCCTACCTGGAGCTGGCAAACAGATTTAATAAATAGACTATAACTTCAGTTTATTGTTGTTGTAGCCTTGTGTTATTATGCAATTATTAATGGCCATTTTTGGTTAAATTGGAAGTTATAAATTGTGATCATGGCCACAGCTCTACCACAAATGTATGATTCTCCACATTTAATGTCAGTTTCATTGTGGACTTTTCCCTGAAATGAGATGTTGGCATGTTGGCCTATCAGGGACTTTAGCAGCCAAACTCAACTGGCGTACGCAGTCCGAGTCCGGACCCAGAGATGGGTTAATCCGGACAACATTGCATTTTGTTATATAAAAGTCAATAACATTTTTTTAGACAGCTTAAAAAAAAAAAAACGGGAGCAGCAGCCTCTTTAACTCAGCAACCTCTCTTTCTCGCTCTCTCTAGAAGCAAAGTCCACCTCTACTATTGCCCCATCTAATCCAATCACGTGGTTATATGATCCAAATAAAATCTTACACAATCACATCAATCCAAATATCCTCTGCGGAACATTGCGGAAACAAGCAGAAAGAAACAGAAAGATTTCACCTCGGTTCAATCACAGATAGAAGGAACTTAGTTACCAGTATCTTTGTTAATATGGCTCTGACAAACACCAGCTTCTGGTGTTTGTCAGATTTCATAACAAAGGAATTCTGTGAGGAGCTGTTGGGCTTAACAAGTCTACTAACAAGTCTAGAAGCACACACACAGGGAGAGGATATACAGTCAAGTGAAAAAGTAAGTACATCCCTGGAAAGTTCTCTTTTTTTTTTTTTTTTTCATATTTGGACAAATGGATATGTAATCTTCACTTCAACACTATTGACAGATAAAGGTTACCCAATTTAACAAATTACACACACACAAAAAAAAACGTTGAAAATGTTATGGAAATAAAATAAACCATCACATAAAATTAATTAGGTGTACCAAAACAGGTGCAAATTATTAGAAAACATTAGAGAGAAACTAAAGATAAGAACATTGGTAATACATCATTCACAGATCAAAAGACCTACTCAAGGTTATTGATGCCCATGAGTCTGGGAGGGGTTTCAAATCAATTTCCAAGCTATTAGAAGTAAATCATTCCACTGTCCGACGAAAATTCCAGACCACTGGCAAACCACCTAGGACAGGTCGTCCCAACAAAGTCAGCCCAAGAGCTGACCGAAAGATGCTCATAGAAGTCTCTAAGAACCCCAGGGTAACATCAAGGGATTTACAGGCATCTCTTGCCACAACCAATGTTGAATTGCATGGGTACACTGTCAGAAAGAGACTGCACAAACTTGGTCTACATGGGAGGTTAGGATGGACTAAGCCTCTGCTCTCAAAAAATAATATGTCTTGATATTCTGACCTGACATAATATCACTGCATCATTCACCAAATCTGTCCTGTGTGCCAGACTGGGAAAAGAGTATTCTGAGGTCATGACAACGATGATTAAACTGATCAACCTGAGAGCAACATCATCCCTACAATAACACCTGCTACAAGGCATTGCCCGTTTTAATTACTTACTACTGCACAACAATGTCAGATGGCTCAGCAAAGGCAACGTTTTGGAACGCATTTGGGCCATTCAGGAGGAAAATCAAAGCCTTCTTATAAGAGAAAAAGAGCAGCTGAGTTTTTGGAAGATGAGGAGAAGATGGAAACAGTTGCATTTTTGACAAACATTACATCACACCTTAATCAACTAAGTGTTAAGCTGCAGGGAAGAGACAACACAGTGTGTGATATGATAACAGCAGTCTGGGCTTTCCAGAAGAAATTTTAGCTTTTCAAGAATGATCTCCGTGGAGAACCTGTCCACTTCCCCAATCTTCTGGCGCAAATGCAGGGAGACACTGGATTTATTTACTATTGTAAACTGGGTGTTTGAGCCCTGAATGCTGATTGGTTGAAGTCATGACAAATTTTGACAGTGGAATTCTTCATTTAAATGAAAAAAACTATACAACAAAAAAATTATCGTCAGAGCTGCTGCGCCATCCAGCTATCCAGCTATATTTTTAGCATTCCAGCTAGCGATTAGCGTCTGGTTAGCTAGCCAACAGACATTTAGAAGTCGCCCTTTAAATTCATGGACGTCGGGTCCTTGAGCACTGGGAGACAGTTTAGGAGCTGCTCTGAATATAACATAGGAGAAACACTGAAAAATAAAACGAATAACACATTAAGTCAAGACTTAATTATTTGTTATCAGTGAAATTATATTGCTGACTGGAGAGATGGTGGTGAGGGAGGGCGGGGCTAGGTGTGGACGGTGGGTGAGTCGAGTGCACGCGACAGTTGACAGTTTATCCATTTAACATTTTCTGACTGCCGTTCTGACTGCTGTTCTCATGAAAAGATCGAAGCCATCGGGGCCACAATATAGAAGGAAGAGGAAAAATACATAAGTATAGTGGTATGTTTTTTATGGACATTTTAAAAGCATCTGTCTGTCTCTGGTTTTAGCTATTTTAAATGTAGCGCGCTAAGCTAGCTAAACCTGAACTAGAGTAGCAGTAAATACATAGCATGTGCTCAGGCAGAGGGCAAAGGGTGGAAGTGGAACCTTAAGGCCAGTTTAGATCAATATTCCGAGACCAAATGGTTTTAGAATGTTGCATAGAAAATTGCAGCGGTGAGCTGGTTAGTTGCAGAGTGTCTGAAGTGTTCTGAACTTTTGCACTTTAGAATGTTTTTTTTTTTTGCAACTAAATATGACAGATGTTCTAAATACATTTTTGTGGAGGGGCAAAGAAGATGCTGCTGCCACTGAAGGGGAACCATCAACACAATCAATCCGCTCTGAGAGTCAGGAGCCTATTTACTTTTTGATTAAGATTGTGGTGATGATCTTTTCTTATAATTGTTCCCGTCACCTATAATTTTATGGTGATATGTTTTAATCCAATGTTTTTTTCATATGTGATCAAATGTATAGGTCAAGACACATCCACAGCCGACTCAACAGTTTTGCCTACTTGTCAGTCAGATTCAAGCGAAGTTGTACCAGATCCAGGCAAGTTTTAATAGCACCATCTTTATCAGTGAAAATTAATGACTTATTCTTGGAATTTCTCCAGGCGAAGAATCAAGTGCATCACATTCTGCTACTGCTTCCTGTTTGACGGCTAGTCAAGATCCAACAACGCATTCTGTACAGGCAGTGCCTCTAGATCCTGCATATTGGCCAGCAATTTCAGACAGTGCAAGAACTGAGATGGTTATTAGGGGGCCATTTCAGATCCCACCAGACTTTGTATTTCCCAGGAGGGAGGATGGGAGAGGTTGCCACCATTACCACTTTCACACTAAATTACGGAATGGGGAGAAATTGAAGAGAAGCTGCTTAGTTTATTCAATACAAAATGATCATCTGTACAGTTTTTTTCTGTAAACTGTTTTCAAACAAATATCATAAGCTTGTTACTAAGGGTGTAAATGATTGGAAGAATTGTGGCACTATACTAAAATCTCATGAGTGCAGTCTAGAAACATAAAAAATACATGACCTCATGGAAAGAACTTGAGAGTTCAGCAAGGAAATTGAGGCGTGTCCAGTTTTAAGACAGTTAGAAACTGCCCTTCATCTGCTGTAATAGCACACATAATGCAATTTTGCTGTCTTCTTTTAATTCCTTTTTTGTTTACCCATCTTATGCAGCATCTCGCCTAGGGTGCCAGATTGGCCAGAAACGCCCCTGCAGAGATTATTTTGATGGAAAACCGAATTTTGCTTCTTAGTCTACACCATTAAAAATTATATCGATATTCCTTCCTAATTAGCTCGGTAACATTATGGAAAAATGATTTATTGGATAAATGTGGCAAAGCCTCTCTTGCTGCAAAACATTTTTGGGGGCTGGTTTTCGGATGTCATTGGGTTATACATTTTTGCTAGACCTGGCAACCCTGTGCACAGACCAAGCTAGGGTAAAATGAGGTAGCCAGATTACAGACAGGACAAACATAGCAATTAGCTATGCTACATTTTCTCGAAGAACAACCAAGACCACACAAACCATAGCCGAGAAAACAAATTGTTTTGTTAAGAAACAGTAAGCTAGTTATGAACCGCATATAGTAAATGGTTGGACCCCAAATACAAATGTAAACAGAACCTCAGCAGTGACCAGACTTGACTGACAGCATCGCTGTTTCATGTGTAGAATAAATTCCAGCTCTGGAAAAACTACTTTTGTCCTGCTGGCTTGTCATTCTTATAATCCAAATTAGTGCTGACTGGGTGGTGTGTGGAGGTGTGTACCATGTCATTGAGCCCAGGGACGGAGCGGCTCCTCAGACTGAGGGCCTCATCACTGGCAGAACCAGGAACAGACAGGTCCACCTCAGAACGACTACGATCTACAGAGAGAGGGAAAGAGAGCGAGATATGATAGCAGGAAGTGACAAGGTATTCCCTCCCCACAGCCACACATAAATACTGTTATTATCAGTTATTTCACAGCTATGCCTAATGACACTAATTGGCGTTGTTATGAAATGCTAACATGTCACAGAGCACCATATGCTGCTACAACAGCCAGCTGCTACCAGGGGAAGATGAGAAAGGTGTTTGAGCGGAGAAAGAGAGAAAGAGAGAAAGGGAGAAGAGAGAGGAAAGAGAAGGAGTAGAAGAGGAACAAGAACAGGGGAGTGTGTGATCGAGAGAGGTCTAGAGTGAGAGAAAGAAAGGAAGAAAGGAAGAAAGAAAGAGTGAGGAAGAGAAGAGTATGAGGAGAGAGAGAAATAAATAGAGGGAGGGAGGGAGGGAGGGAGTAATATAGGAGCTGTAATAACTTATGCCCTTGGCAGCTTTAGTGACCTGTTTAATGTGTAAACTTCATCCTTAACAAAGTGCTACAACTCTCCAGTCTACGGCATGCTCCCATTCTAATAGAACACTTCCTAACACATGCTCCCATTCTAATAGAACACTTCCTAACACATGCTCCCATTCTAATAGAACACTTCCTAACACATGCTCCCATTCTAATAGAACACTTCCTAACACATGCTCCCATTCTAATAGAACACTTCCTAACACATGCTCCCATTCTAATAGAACACTTCCTAACACATGCTCCCATTCTAATAGAACACTTCCTAACACATGCTCCCATTCTAATAGAACACTTCCTAACACATGCTCCCATTCTAATAGAACACTTCCTAACACATGCACCCAATCTCCCAATCTAATAGAACACTTCCTAACACATGCACCCAATCTCCCAATCTAATAGAACACTTCCTAACACATGAACCCAGTCTAATAGAACACTTTCTAACACATGCTCCCATTATAATATAACACTTCCTAACACATGCACCCAATCTAATAGAACACTTCCTAACACATGCACCAAATCTCCCAATCTAATAGAACACTTCCTAACACATGCTCCCAATCTAATAGAACACTTCCTAACACATGATCCCAGTCTAATAGAACACTTCCTAACACATGCTCCCAATCTAATAGAACACTTCTTAACACATGCTCCCAATCTAATAGAACACTTCCTAATACATACTCCCAATCTAATAGAACACTTCCTAACACGTTCCCAATCTAATAGAACACTTCTTAACACGTTCCCAATCTTATATAACACTTCCTAACACATGATCCCAGTCTAATAGAACACTTCCTAACACATGATCCCAGTCTAATAGAACACTTCCTAACACATGAACCCAGTCTAATAGAACACTTCCTAACACATGCTCTGATTCTAAGAGAACACTTCCTAACACATGCTCCCAATCTAATAGAACACTTCCAAACACATTCCCAATCTAATATAACACTTCCTAATACATGCTCCCAATCTATTAGAACACCTCCTAATACATGCACCCAGTCTAATAGAACACTTCCTAACACATGTTCCCATTCTAATAGAACACTTCCTAAAGTTCTGAAACACCACCATAAAAGCTATTTTATTAAATTATTAATCTTCTTCCCTGTCAGATTCAAACTAAGTAAACAAGTAACATTGTCTGGGCTCTGTGAAACAGAGAGAGTGTTCAGATACACACATGTTGGAGGTGTGAAACAGAGAGAATCCAGTCTCACTCTATAAGTGTTCAGATACACACATGTTGGAGGTGTGAAACAGAGAGAATCCAGTCTCACTCTATATGTGTTCACATAGACACATGTTGGAGGTGTGAAACAGAGAGAATCCAGTCTCACTCTATAAGTGTTCAGATACACACATGTTGGAGGTGTGAAACAGAGAGAATCCAGTCTCACTCTATATGTGTTCACATAGACACATGTTGGAGGTGTGAAACAGAGAGAATCCAGTCTCTCTATATGTGTTCACATAGACACATGTTGGAGGTGTGAAGAGTGTGTTGTCATGACGATACCTGATGACACAGAGGCCCTGGAGACAGCAATGGTGGGTGGGGAGGTGATGGTGTCGGACATCTTGTCAAACACGCTGTCGCTGGAGCGGAAACTAGCCACACTCTCCGCTCCGTCCGGCTACACACACAAACACATACACACACACACACACACACACACACACACACACACACACACACACACACACACACACACACACACACACACACACACACACACACACACACACACACAGAAGTGTTCATGAGGATTGTGTTCTATGAGGAGTGTGTGTTTATGAGTGCATGCAATGTGTGTCTGTGTGTGTGAGTGTCTGTGTGTGTGTGTGTCTGTGTGCGTCTGTGTGTGTCCATATGTGTCTGTATGTGTCTGTCTGTGTGTGTGTCTATTTTGTTGCTGACCCTGACCCTCCTGCTCTTGCTGCTGGGTGTAGGAGACCTGTCCCTCTCCAGGGTTAGGGAGCGCAGGTTGTTAGGTACAGTAGGTAGCCCTGAAGACTCCAGAGCCACAACACTACCCCTGAGGACAAGACAGAATACACACCATCACATTACACATCACTACCCCTGAGGACAAGACAGAATACACACCATCACATTACACATCACTACCCCTGAGGACAAGACAGAATACACACCATCACATTACACATCACTACCCCTGAGGACAAGACAGAATACACACCATCACATTACACATCACTACCCCTGAGGACGAGACAGAATACACACCATCACATTACACATCACTACCCCTGAGGACGAGACAGAATACACACCATCACATTACACATCAAATCCCCTGAGGACAAGACAGAATACACACCATCACATTACATATCACACACACTGGGATAACACATGAGATTCAGATGGTTATTTGGGGAGTTAGGGTAAGGGCTGAGCCGGGGTATGGACATGAAGCTAGGGTTAGGGTTATGGCTAGGGTTCGAGTTGAGCCGGGGTATGGACATGAAGCTAGGGTTAGG